>PTEX01000045.1:2696860-2811694 GCA_003342815.1 Eudromia elegans | reverse complement strand
GCGGGGGTGAGTGCGGCGCGGCGGGCCCGCGCGCCCAGGAGGGCGCTCTCCGGGGACGGCGGCCGCGGCGGGGAGAGGAGGGCGGCGGGCGCGCGGAGGAGCTAACGGGCGGCGGCGCCTCCGCCTTCGCCGGCGGCCTCGCATCGCCGGTGTTTTGGAGGGCGAGGGAAAATGGCTGACGGCTCCTCACTCATCCTCTCGCCGGGCCGCCCGCGGCGGCTGCGAGCGCCCCGCGGCCCCTCCCGCCGCCCGGGCAGCAGGGCCCGGCGGCGGCGGCCTCGGGCCGCGGCGCTGTCCGCCCGGCTGCCTTTGCACCGAGCGCCATTACTGAGGTGGAGTGATTGGAGCCGCCTAGGCCCGGGCGGGCGACGCCTGGAAATAGGGCCCTGGCCGGGCGCCGCTGCCCCGGCCTGCCCGGGGGGAGTCCCGCCCGCCGCGGCTCCCCGCACCCGCCGTAAACACTGAGAGCGCCTAGGCCCCTCCTCTGGCCCCCGCTTCCAGCGGGCCGCTCGGGTAGTAGTCATAATAAAAAGAGCAAAAAACCCTTCTCGCCTTCTTTTATTTTTTTCTTTTTTTTTTTCCTTTTTCCTCTTTTATCTTGTTTCTCTAGTCGGCCTCGCCGCTTCTCTGCGAAGTTGCATCTAAGGGCTCGTCCGTTACTGCGTGTTTTAAGGAATATAAACACAGCTCCCCGTTCCCGGAGGTGCGGGGCAAGGGGTAGCCGGGTGCCATTAGGCTGTGTTATTGTCCTCTGGAAAACGGAGGATTTCTCCAGTTGAGTGTTTTTTGTTCTTTTTCTTTCTTTCTTTTTTTTTTTTTTTTTTGGTTTTTTTTTTTTTTTTTTTTTTTTTTTTTTTTTTTTTTTTTTTTTTTTTTTTTTTTTTTTTTTTTTTTTTTTTTTTTTTTTTTTTTTGTGCTCGTAATCGTGCTGTTGGTGTGTGCCATCCCGTTGTGTGCCGTGTTGTTTGTATACCGAGAGGAGAGCTATTGGGGATTCTTCGTTTCCTTTAAAGTGATTTTGGTCTCGTGGAAACATTTAAAAGTTGCAAGATGGGCTTTAAAATGCAAAATATTGAATTTCCAGGTTCTTCTTAAAGAAGTGCAGTAGAGCATTTTGAAGATACATATTGCACATACACACAACACAACTATGTTGAAAGRTTTTCTTTTCTTTAGAGAAAAGCTGTTCTAATGAAATGTTGAAGGGGTTCCCAGGCTCATAGCAGACATGTTGTGTCTGTCTCACTGATCTTTATACTGTGTGTACTGCTTGWTTTATGCTTGCAGTTCTGCAGTTGTGTTCCCATTCGTGTTAGTATCAGTCCAAAGTGCCTCTGCAGTCATGGGCTCAAAGCAAATGCAAGGCCCGCTTCTGTCGGCCTAGTTGTACAAACTAGGGCCTATGTTTCTAAAAGCTGTTGCATTTGGATATTAATAGGCTATCTTAAATATGCTAGTAGCAGCATTTGCTATGACAGACTGAGTAGATAATCTAGGGTTTTTTTTTCTTTTTCCCAACAAATGTCCAGTAAATAAATAATAAAATAAGGTTTAGGAGGGTACGAGTGAAGGCTGCTTGGAGGATTGGCCTTCCTATTGACTATGGAATTGTAATGGCGTCTTTAGTAAGAAAGATTAGGGGTAACTGTTGGATATCTATAGGCATCTAGTTTTATTCTTGATCTTTTAAGGCTTTACTGTAAGAATTTGGCAGGAGTGTCCATGTAAATGTTTCTGATCACTTTTTTTCCCAGCAAAATATAAGTAATGCATGATTATGCCTTATGCCTTTTTTTTAATAATTATTATTCTTAGGATTGGAGTATTTTTTTTTCCTTGAATTCATAGCAAGAATTTTTGGGAAGCATTTAAAATCCGTTGATCTACTGCAGAACTTGGTTCAGGACAAAGACTGGATACCTTGCACAGCAGTGATACTTAGTGATAGCTTTGAACAAAACACAGACTCTTAGAATGAGCTGCAGTGGAGGAAACTCCAGCATTAGCTAGATTTTTTTGGGGGGGGGGGAGGGTGAGGATATTATTGTTAAAAACAAACCTGTAAGATTGTATCATAGTAATGTTTTCACTCTTCAGTATTGTTTGAACTTTTCTCCTTGCTTTTGTGTAGGTGTGGGGTTTTTTTTCTTTCTTTTTTTTTTGTAGTTTTTCTTCTAGGTAGCCTCTGTCCTACTCTTTCCAGACTCCTGCTTCACATCTTGCAGAATTTGCCTTTATGGTGGAACTGCAGCCCATTGAATTGACAGGAGGACTACATCTGGAGGTGGCAATATAAAAAGGATAGTGGTGGCAAAACTGCTTATTGTTTCCATATCTCTAGAATGCTATAYGAATGTTTTGTTTCTCATACCATGATGCATTTGTATTCAGAAAAAGACCAATGCAAGTACTCTCTGTTAGTGCAGGCTGTGAGCTTTATCCATTTTATTCAAAAATGCTGGAATTCTTATAAAAAAAAAAAAAACTTCTAAAGAGACAAAACTAACAGAGATACAAAAATAGAGAGACTCTTAGGAAAGTAAAGGCACCCAGCTGTAGTACTTTTATTCCAAGACATCTTAAATTTAAAATTGAAATTAGTGTAGGRCTTTCAAACAAGTATACTGATTTGGGTAAAAATAAACAGGAATACAGTTATTAAGTTGAGCAAGTAATATAAAATATCTTCAAAGTTATGTTTCTGTGTGGTATTATTGTTAGAGTATTAGGAATTATTATCAGAAATTTTTTTCAAGTTCCATAGGAAATACTTCTACTTTTTTCTCCAGTGTGCTTTTAGAACATATTTTAAATATTTGATCGATGAGTGCTACTGTGTTAGGGAGCACTCTGATTTCTTATCCGAAAAGTGCTGTTTTATATTTCTTGCTCATTTGAAAACCTGTTGGTGTGTTTTGAAAACATTCTGTGCAGGTTAACTTCATTTGTGAAGTAAATGAATCGATGTTGTCCTTTAGGTTCTTTTTTAATCATGGCCTAAGTGTGTATGCGGGGAAGATTGCTTATTCTAATTCTTTTATTTACAATCACAGACATTATTTAGTCAGGTTACTAGTTGTGCTTATCCAGTGGAGACCAATGTTAAATGACTCTTTGAAGATTTAAGAAACTTCTCTGGCATKAAGTGCTCATTTGAAAGAACTAGCTAGATGTCCTAGAGTTTTTGTGTCCTTTAGAAAATTATTTTCTTCACGTTATYATTAGTGTTAACCTAAACATGTGGACATGATTTCTCTTGTTCAGGAATCATTATTTTCTTTACAGTGTGGATATGCCTGCTCTTRAAACTCTGTGCAGCAGTAGTATCCACTCTTATTTTTCTTATCACTCTTGTTTAAGCCTGGAGTTCAAAATCGAAAACTGTACTTTAGGGTGTGTTATAGGAATTTAACTTGATAATGTCCTTCTACTCTTACTCTTTGCAAAACCAATAGTTTTCTCCATCATTGCTGTAGACTTTCCTTATTTCATACATGTTGTTCTATATAAGTAGACAGAATCTTCACAGTTTTTTTTTTTACACAACGGAACCTTTTTTTATGCATACGGTTTGTATGACTTAAACCCAATGAAAACAAGAAGAATTAAAAAATAAGCTGTAGTACTCTGCCTGCCCTGTCATTAGTGTACAACATTCATTGCAGCTTTAACTCTGCTCTTCTTCCATCAGTTTTCTTGAATAAATTCTTAAAATACCTAGTGTTTGCAGATATCTTTTGCTGTGAGGTTTAGCCAAAGCAGTTGGTTATGTTTAGGGAGGACAGTTTGATAAGGCTTTGTTTTGCAGAAAGGTAATTAAAAGGAGGGATTCTTCTGTAGGAGAGACAAGGTATACAAAGAAGGTCTTGCATGAGTATATCTACTTGCGTGTAATATCATTCGATTTTTTTCTCTGACCTAGGAAATATGAATTATTTGGATTAATGTGTTATAAACATTAGTACCTTATTGTATTGAAAGTATGTTTTGTTGTCTTATTAATATGGCAACATCTTCAAGCTCTCATACTGCTACAGTAAAAAGTTTCACAGATCCAGCTATTTTCTTCCTTTAAGAGTTCTGTTTTGCTCAAAGCTGTAGAATGATTTAACAATAAAAGGGTTCCCTCTGCAATTCTTGAGACATATTTTGACTTGGATCTTCTTGTTTCCAGTCTTGAATAGATATACAGGTTCAGAAACTGCTATCTGCTGTGATTTTGGTCCCTTAAAAATGTCAACTAGAGCATATCTGAGAAACTTCATATATTTCCTCAACCCTGTTGTGTATGGAAAAGCACTTTGGAAGATCAAATTTGGTGAAGTCTTTAAAAATACTGAGCGTTGGTGAGGTTGCAGGAGAGCTCTTAATAACTTTGCTCATAATAGTAGATGACGGAAGGAAAGTAAGTAAGATCTTAAAGTTCACAGTTGTGATTTACTGTAAAAAAAAATCCTTTAAGGTAGCTAAACAGTACACTCAGTTCCTTTTTGCATTGCCCCATGTGAATTTTCTWTTTTTTTTTTTTCTTATAGGAAGTAATTAGTTGCTCCCTCTGTTTGAGTCGATTATCAATCAGCTTGGTATCAAAGATTTTATTTGCCAGCTGTTGACTTATTTTCAAGTAAAAGCTAAAATGTAGGGAATAGAAAATGTTTGGATACATGTTTTAATAGGCTTTTTRAAAGAGACTTTACTGCTTTGCAGTTTCCTTAAAGGATAATTTAATTGTGAGAATGATTTAATTGCTTTTGGTTAACTTCCTTTTGCTATGACAATTCAAGAAGGGA
The DNA here is from genome assembly GCA_003342815.1 of Eudromia elegans. NCBI lineage: Eukaryota > Metazoa > Chordata > Aves > Tinamiformes > Tinamidae > Eudromia > Eudromia elegans. Next base: position 2,806,904 of record PTEX01000045.1, on the reverse strand, counting down.
TCTATATAAAGTACATTTAAAACAATTTGGTCATGTTTTGAGTGCTAGTATTTTCTACTTTATTCATGAAGTTAAAATGTAGGCTGTTATAGAAGTAATGATTAGTATCAGGAATGTTAGCATGGGATACTTACGTTTGTAGCACCATCATGACCAGTTTACAAAGCAATATATAAGAAGGTTCTGTGATTTGGTTTTCATTCCATACGCAAATGCCATCATTAAACTATGTTTCTCTTGAATATGAATTACAGCTCTTTTTCTTTCTGTTAAATGTAACCTTACTGGACATCTTGGCAAATCATATTGTTTGGTAGTTATCCTTTAGCCATGAATTCATTCATAGGAGGGGAATTCCACATTGCATCATTTCTTAAAGATGTACATCTGTGAATGGAGGAGAACTCTTTAACAGCAGAAACCCCCTTCCCATATTTTTGAGCTAAGAATATGTTCCAGGCAAGACGCAGTAACCTTTGTGTTGCTCCTTGGTATTTGCTCTGGTCTTCATCTCCTCTAAAATACTCTAAAATATTTTTTTACCAGGGCAGTTTTCAAGAAGGGAGTGGTAGGGCTAACTTTTCATTAAGTTTCCATGCAAGATGTGTAAAACTTTAGTAGTGGAAAACTGCCCCCAAAAAAATTCATTTTAGGCATATGATGCCCATTTTATAATGGCTAAATGATGACATGGCATAACATGAAATACATTGTGGATTACATAGGACTTGTCTTAAGAAAATGTCTTAATTTTTTGCTTAGCTTCAAAGGAACTAGATGTAGGCAGAGGAAAAGATTGAAAAGATTTTTTGTTTGGTTGGTTTTTGTTTTTACAGGGTGGTCTTAGCTCAGAAATAACATTGAGCAATGGTAAATGAAGAAGAAGGAGTTKTTTTAGAGATGTGTTTAGTACAGAAAAAGCAGTAGTAATGTGTGTGGAAATAACATCCCTCTGCTACTACTAAAAAGGATTTTTTTTGATTGAAGGGGAGTGTGCTTTTTAGTGCTGTGCTGTAGCAGGATCATGTATTGGTTTTGGATGGAATTTCAGATTTTTGGTTCCTTTTTTTTTTTTTTTCCCCCCCAGAATTGGAGATTGACAGTGAGAGGAGACAAGCAGTGTCTCTCTATTTTTTTTCTTCCATAACTTAGGACTGGGATGAATGTTGCTGTTAAAAAAATACTCATATCTAAGTATGTGAACCTTCTGTCTTTCGATCTTTAACTTTTCTACTGTTTAACCAATGAAGTGCTTTGATACTTTTAATATTCCAACAGAAGGAGTCTGTGAATTTGAATCTTAAAGGAGAAAACTGCATCAGCTTAGCTGAAATTTTAAGTGAATGGGAATTGAAATACCAAGACTGATATTCTGGTTTGCTCTAGACTCCATGTATTTCTGATATAGAATTAAGGGTAGTGAATTTCTGACCTTCTTAAGTGCTGTTTTACTCCTTTGGCTCTGATAATTTCCAGTATTTTTGTAAAACTATGACAAAATCTCAGAAGCWTAAATGCAGCCTCTTGTTTTGATTTTCCCCTGCAGTTACAAACTCTAGTTTTGCAGCTTTCTATGTGTCTGACTTGACTTTCTGACAGTGTTCTGTTACCTCAGTCAGACTTTAAGATTCCAGGTGTTCTTGCTTGCTTATAGATTTTTTTTTTTATATCTTTGCATATATATACACATATGTGCAAGTGTATGTACAGTATTTTAAAAAGATATTTTTTCTTTTAAGGTAAAGTAGTAACGTCAGTTTCTTTAGACATTTATTTCTATCTATTGGAGTTTCTTTCAGATATCCTCCTATACAATTACCAGAACTTACCTTTGGAATGCCTGAAAATCTCTCTTATTCATGTAGCAGTTTATCCAGCTCACTGTGGTTGACAGTTTAGTAGGCATATACTGAAGACTACTTGAAACATGCATTCCCGTTATGACTCTTGAAAAGCCATTAATTCCTTTGCCTTTTCTTCCTCATTTTAGGACTGGGAAAATGATTTGAATTTCTTTCATGAAATGAAAAGCTAGATATAGCAAGTTCAAAGTGGTAATAGTGAAACCCTGCTATAAGCTCAAATATTTTCAGCTGTGGGGAGAAAAAATGTAGTTGAGATTAGTCTAGTTAGCAGGTGTATGACTAAGAGTTGTAGAATAAGTGAAAATCTTGGCACTTAGGCCTGATGCTTTGACAGGATAAAGGAGCCTGTGATGATGTGTCTTGTCGTGATTTTTTTCTTGATACTGGTTTCCTGATGATTAAAAAAAAAAAAAACAACCCAGGAGGAACTTCTGGGTATGGTGCACAGAGGCAGCTATATAGCAGTAAGGGATGACTAGTGTGCTGGTAGTTTCATTTTGTTGTTGGGAAACATTAGTCAAAAGGAGAGTTTTGTTTGGAGAGCATGTACACTATGTTGATTTGTTGTGTATTTGTACTCTGGAAGGCTGTCTTCAAAGTTGTGTACTGCTGTAGACAATTCAGAGCTTACATAGCTGATGGTTTCAKGTCTCTGAAAACTTTTTGAGGTAGGTAGTTGGATAATAGTGAAGATATTAAAAAATGTTGTATAACCATTAAAATTGTACTCAAGAAGAGGTGCTGTTTGTTCAAAAGTTTTCAACTTAAGTGTGTCTTTTATACAGGAAAATTGAGATGTTGCAGATGTTGTATACCTTACCTAGACCAGCACCAACTTACTAGCAATTGAGAGCAGCAAACAGAAGTCTCTCCTTTCAGCACTGCTTTGCGTTTTGTAGTCACATTTTCTGTTATTGTATACCTAAGGTACAATTTGAGTTGTTTTCAGTGCTGATGAACACTCACTTTTTTTGTCAATCTGAAAATATGATAGCYGGTAGTTCTTCATGCTTACAGTGAAGACAAGCTCTTTATTTTTACATTGTGTTAATTTGATTTCAAAAGCTTACTTTAAATGAATTTATAATTAACACTGCTTAACTTTAAATGATGCTTGCCCACCAAAATTCTTTGTTGTTTTATCTATAAGATAATCAGCATCTTTAGAGTATTTGACATATAGATGTTGTTTCTTGTTCTGGCAAAGAGCTTCTTTGCCAGAAGCAAGAAAAAACGTAATAACCCATGATAAAATTTAAACAGTCCAGTTGCARCATTTTGTTTTTCATCTGTAGGAATTAGAAAAAAAATATTTGGGGCTGTATTTCTGTTTTTGTTGCAAAGACTTTACAGCAGGCATAAAGTTTTTTGTTTTTTAATGTTTCTTTCACAGACTTTGAAAAACACCGAAATGGAACAGGCGACTAGGATCTATCTAAATATTCAGACAAAAATAAACCCTTACCCTTTTTCTATTAGGAGAAAACATATCAATGAACAACAACAAAGTATCCTAAGAGAAAAGCTTTTTTTTTGGTCTGAATATTTAGATTAATCCTAGTTGGTTGCTTAGTTTGAGGGGTTAACTGTTTGACTTTAAAGAAACTCAGTGCTGAGATTTTATTTATTTTGAAAAATACTGTCTAGGCTTTTCTGAGATTATATTTCCCTTCCTGAGCTGCTGAGATTGGGTGTACATGTCACAGATATTTTTTTTTTGTGAGAAAATGTTTTATACTTGTGGCAAGATATATAATCAGTTGGGTATTTTTTTTTTTTCTTGGAGAAGATGATATTTGAGTTGTACTAGTTTTGCTCAGAAATATGATGGCTGCAAGTGAAAAGCTTGTTCCTCTGTGCTCTCCCCCCAAAGATGAGACAAAAATAGAATTTGAATAGGAGTAGTATTTTTTCCACTCTTGTCTATAGTATATACTATTTAATCAGGTCTTGTGACTTGTTGTATATCAGAATAGAGTCTTCAATGAAAGTAAAAGTTTTTGGCTTTTTTTTTTTTAAAGTCTGTTTTCATTTTTCTGCTTGAATTTTTAGTTTGCTCAGTTTGAAATTTGTGTGCTGTGTGAAAAACATAAGATGAAAAGAACTTTGAAATATACGCAAGTTGTATAATCTAGTTAAGCATTTTTAAATTGGAAATTATAACTTGAAATTACAACTTGAATTGCAGAGAGTTTTGTGTTTTTGTGAAGAAGGGAAAATTGCGGAGTGTGAGTCAGATTTGTCAGTATGACCCTCTGTTTTTATATATGAACTTTTCATCATGAGATTCTTAACTCATTCAGTTTATGGTACTGGTTGAATTTGATGTTCAATATTTTATTATTGCGATTTACTGTGTAAATGTATATATTAAATCAGTCTAAATCCTGTGCTGAGTAGAATTATTAATCCATTAATGAACTTCTTAAGTCCTTCCATTCTCTACCTGTATACTCTGCAGGCATTTGTGTTACAGCTTACATCACTCTAAATCACTTGTCTCATGTTTTGTTGGTGAAGAATTGAGATACAGAGACTATAATCATCAACATTTCTTTGTATTGTAAGATTTTGCCAGACTTTTGATATTTGTCTGGTAGACATACTTTCTGTTGACTAAGGTTGCTTTGTGCTTCTTTACTCTTCCTCTCAGTTCAACCTCATGTGCCTCAATATCCAGAAAATGAGAAATAATTTGAAAAAAATCTGTGGCTTGGCCTGCCATATGTATGAACAGAACGCGGACAGAATTCAGTTATTAGTGGTTCTATACAGGTGCATTACAACACTGTGACCTCCTTTTGAGTTACACATTCCTGTTTCTTGCCTTGTGAAATATCACTTCAACAATTAAGGTATGGATATCTCAGCTTATTACTGTCTGTCCAGTTTGATAGAAATTAAATTACAGTAATTACTCTTAAAATCCCAAATTATACAGGAGCAGGATAACAAATTGAACCTCTGATGGATTCAGAGAGGACTCTCAGTCCTTCTACCTCAAATACTTACTCCACTGAATGTAATAAGATTTTTCCAGTCACAGCGGACACTGCTGTTGTACTCTTCCTCATGCTTTGTCATCTGTAATTCCTCTTTCTTTTGACTTCTGTCTCTGGATCATACTTTAAACTTGCAGATGTGTTTACAGTTTCATAAGTTTGGATTTTTTTTTTTTCCTCAATCAGTAGGAGTAAAAAGTTTCTCATTTTCTACCTTACATGCTGCAGCTCTATCACTGACTTTCTGTACCTGTGGTGACACTATTCGAAGTGTTTTAAGTTCATTTTCCTGACTCGCTGTGATCAGAATACCTCTTTTGTTAGATGCTTCACTGGCTTTATCTGAATTTCCAGGGCAAAGACACAATTTTTGCACTCTCTTTGTCATGCTTAGCCATTGTGGCCAAACTTCTGCGATTCATGTACTGACACTTCTAGCATTTACAATATATACTGATCAACTTTTCCTGCTTTTTCCTGTAATAGTCAGTACAATTGAGTAAAAATGTTGGTCTCTGTGACACTTCCATAGTATCAAGATTCATCTCTGGTCTGATGTATGTGAACCTGAGTTGGTGATCAAAGCTAAATAAATGCTAGCTATAATTATCTGTATTCAACTTCCTTCCTTTTTCTTCCTCTGACTCTCAGCTTGTACTTTCATGGTTGGTTTTCACAGAAGCTGAAGTAAGTATTTCCATCCATGGTTATGTGTTCTCCCTGTTCCTTGTGCTGTTGTTTCATATGGCATATGATCTAGCTGAAAACTAAAATATTTTTCATTCATCTTTTTCATTCTCCTCCTTTTCTCCAGTTAGCTTTCAGTCAGATTGGTTTCTTGATGTGACTGTGCAAGGGCTTATGCTAATGCTGAGAAGGTGGTTAGGATGATGTGGTGGTTAGGTTAGGTGGCAAGGTGGACCCACCTTGTGACAGTAATTTATTTTATTTCAACAGCCTGTGAAGCTGTACCTTCAGTTAAGACTTGTCCACATGCAGGTATCTAGTRAAGCTTCTGCTCCAAAATCTTCCAGTGTGTAATGCTCTTATTTGAGAGTAAAAGTGTTGTTTTCTCATTGAAATTCCAGTAACACAAGCAGAATAGATGTGCTTAATGCATATGATGGTAAAAGTACTTTTCCAGAGTTCTGCAGTGGCTGCACGTGTCCCAGTCACTTCTGTCAGTTTAAGCATTGTCTCTAAAAGGAGCAATTGGACGTTCCTGTTGTCTTTCTTGGCTGGTTGGTGGAACCGAGTCAGTGGCAAACTGATAACGTGGTAGACTGTCTTGTGTACTGAGTGCAGGGAGAATACACTTTAACAAGGGGAATATGTGATTTAGCAGTTAAGCATTGGATACAGAGCGATTAGTTCATAGTGTTCAGCTTTTTTGAGAATGACTTCTGTCTAGCGTTCTGGTTGTTGGGTACAATGGAGTTTTGAAACCATGCTCAGTCTTTTAGGATGTGGTAGTATTAGATGGCTATTTTGTGTATTTCATAATAAGGAAGACTCTTGATCTATGTTCTGATAGGTTTGATAGATACAGGAATATTAAGTTTCTGGAACAATGAATCCATTTTCTAGTTCCACAGAAGAATAGGTAGATAGGAAATAGCTCTTTCAGTTTCCATTCCTGCTTGGTTCATGATTTGCTTTCTAGTGGATTCTTACTTGTTCCTAACTTCCTCTACTACTTAACCTTTTGCATTTAAATCAAACTACAGCTTTTATTACATTGGCAAAAATGACATGAAAACCAAAGTAGAAGGTGCAGTTCCTGTTGCCCCTTATTTCCCTAGGGAGAGACCAACGTTTTTAAGGCAAAAAAGACGTGTTACACAAGTCCTGTGCTTCAATTTTTTTTTTTTTTTTTTTTTTTTTTTTTTTTCCCCCCCCCACTCTATCTGGGTAGATGGCTTGGGCAAGTTTAATCAGAGTGGAGCTTGTTTAATGCAGTCTTCCAGAAAAATAGCTATCAGCTTATAACTCGTCTACTGAGCTTGTGTGAGCTTATCTTYTGACTGAAATAGTTGTAAGGACTGGTGTTGGCAGCAGGAAGTAGCAAAATGTTTTCCTGCAAATAACTATCAGAATTCTACATGGAACTCTGTAAAATATTCTCCTAGATGGATGGGGTACGTAGTTAGCACATTGAAAAACATTTGGAAGCTCGGTAAAGCTTTATGCAGTTGTGGAGAAGAACATCTAATTGAAAGATGAACCCAACCTTCCCACTAGGATGGATATCGCCATCTTGTGTGTTTGATGTGTTCTAAATTATGCTTCGTATTGTCCAGTTGCCCGCGCTTAATTTGYGCTTCCTGGTTGAATGCTAAACAAAAAGCAGAGTCAAACTGTAGTGGAGTTAAAGCTACTATGAGAATGAGAATTTTTAAAATGTTTCTTGAATTTAAAGCATTTTAAAATGTCTGAGTATTTCATAAAGTTAATTTTGTTGAGATCAAGAATGTAAATTGCTTCCAACTTATATCAGGTGTGTATGCTGTTCCATGCTTTAATCATTTGTAGTTAACTCAGTGGTAATCGTCTGCATCTTACTCTTTGAGGAACAACTCTTAATTCTTACAATACAATATATTGATAATATCACAGAGTATTAAGAAATAACCGAATAATTTTCTTTCTGTGTAATGTTCAAAATAGTTTAGAGAAACCTTTATATTCTATTGCTAACTTTGGACATAAAGAGTCAAAAGAGAATAGCCCAATTTCAAACATGCTAAACTTTAGCCTTGAATTTTCAAACAGAAGCTTTACAGTGTGATGACAGTTGTGGTAGTAGCATAGGGTGCAGCACACTGTGATATATATGGAGGTATATTCAAATTTTAACAAAGAGTGCACAAGTAATATATACAAGTAACATTGTAGTAACATTCTTAATTTATTGGCTGAATGGCTTTTGACCCATTTTGGATATTTATAATATTAGGTTTCTTAAAGTCTTATRTGCAGTATATTACAGATAACTGCATGTTTTAAGGACACAATTGGATTGAACTTGGAAGATGCCATTAGACTTCCCTTCAGATATCTGAGGAAAGAATCAACTAGTGCTGGCCATTCAGCATCTTCAAAGGGCTGTTCTTAAATAGCCCCCCAAATTTTATGAGCCTCATCAAATGTAACAGAACCTGTGAAACAGATATATAATATGTCTCTGGCGAACAAAGAATAGGGATGYCAAGGAGCATGGAAAATTGTAATTTGAACGTTTGTAGAATTCTGTAATGAGTGGACTCTTCCAAGGTGGAATGTTAGTATTGTTACCTTATTCAGTCGGTTTGCCAACAGGAATTGAGGTTTCCAAACATACTGATCTGCTCTTGTGATTATGAGCTGTTCATTTTCATAGCAGATCAGAGGGAGCACTTGTGATTTAAGCTTTTTTTTCCCTCCTCCTCAACCTCCTAGATTTTTGTGTGCAGATACAGATACGTGAATTAACCTCAACTCTTTCATTGGCAGAAGAGGTGGGTACTTTGTAGTTTTAACTCCATCCTTCCTGTCAACAAAATTATGCTAGAATAATCTGAGATTTCTTWGTGAGTCCTGCAGCAAAGAGAACACAGCTTTCAGGAAGCTCCAGAGGTCAGTAGAAAAAAGAGGATAAAGGTCCTTAGCAATCATTAAYGGTTTGAGTCAGTCTCCGAAAAAGAAATAAGTATATGGATAATTCAGAGTTTATAAGACTTGTGCTCTTCTCTAGTAAATCTTTTAGCACTATTTTAGAGAGAAATCATAGAATCTAATCCAACATGAAATAATAATAAAAACCATAGAAGCCTCCTGTGCAAGTTACAGAGTTGAAGTTTCAGTGGTTTTTATTGCTGTTCTTGAAATCATTTTTTTTTTTTTTTAACAAAGTTAAAAGCCCAAAGATTGCATTATGACAGAGAATATCTCTTAAGATGACGGAGAGCTTTAAAACAGAGCTGTTGGAGCTTGGAGGAAAACACTGTATAGATATACTTCCATCTGTTTGCTTTGAAGGACTTCTATTAAAATCAAACCTAAATGTGAATATTCCTTTTTTTTTTTAATAGCAAATATGAACAAAGTTTGAAACACTTGCTGGGAAGTGATCATGTGTCAGTTTAAGTTACTGAGAAGCATAGCAAATTATGTCTATTGACAGAAATAGAACAAAACCGAGATTGGCAACTTACTGCAAACAAAAAATTCAACTGCCTTTTCTCCTGAGCAGTTGCTTTAGTGTTTTAAAGGTGGATAATGCTTGGCACAGAAAAACATAAATAGACCATTTTCTTATGTTGGCCAAATTGCTTTGAAAGTTGCATGTTAACAAAATTAGGTTTGGTTGATTTAACATCGTGTAGTAGAGCCTAGTATATTGGTTTACATGAATTTACTTAGTTGTTGAATATCTTTAAAATACACTTTAAAAATGAACTTAGACTTTAAAAATGGTGCTTTGTGCTCTTGTTTCTGTCATGATTTGACTCTTCAAAGAGCCTTTTCCTGAAGAGTGTGTGTTTGTGTGTGTTTTTTGTTGCTTTGGTTTAAATGTTAAAGATTTATCAGTATTTTACAGTTTATAGTCAGTAGTAACTTTTTTCCTTCACACATTACTCGTTTTGTTTCAAATCTACTGAAATCTAGATTTTGTTTATGTTTTTTATATATATTACCTACTTTATTTTCCAACTCAAAATTGTAACARTATCTTTGTACTAAGCTGTTAATTGGTTGGAGGATAAATTTCTTAGCCCCTCTCAGTGAGTTTACCATGAAAAATTTTTTTTATAGTGAATGGAAATATTACTTCAGTTTTACCCAGGACACTGTGTATGTTTTCATTATCAACTCTGCTTACTTGGTGTGAGGAATGATTTTACTGAGATGGTTCTTTATAGAACTTATATTTTAGAAGTTCAATTTACAAATTAAAAATAATGTCCATATGCAGAAAATATTTTGAAAGTAATAATTTATAGGTGATAAGGGTTTTAGCTAGTCATATTAGCTTTCTTAACTGCTTAAAATGGCGCACAAGCTGCAACTTAAAAGCTCTTAGCATGAAATAGAGATTGTATTTGTAGTTTTGGGCTTCATGACTGAAAAGGAAATACTTTGTAATGCATAGAAAATTGTGCTCCCCTTCTCAAAACTTGCAGGGGATGGTAAGTTTTCACTGAGTTTTTTTTTTCTGGTTTTGCTTTTCTGCTTATGTATGATTGGAAATTATTGCTTTCAAATGTTGTTTTTAACTATAGTTCCTATGCTATTTGCCTACTAGCTTTTCAGTTCTTTCTCTTCTTCATTAGGTCTAAAAATTGAGGAGAGTTGAAGTAGAGGTTTGAAAGTGGAAACTTCCCCTTATTTTAAGGAAGAAAAAAGATAATTAGTACTTCAAACCCCACAAGAGCTGGACTACCTCAAAAGCAGATAGCATCTAGTACTCAATGCTTTGGTCAATCTTTTAATTGGTTCAACTATTCGATTCTAGATATTACTTTCTAATTTGATTGAATGAATTAATTGGTAGGAAGGATATTTTTTTAAGTGTAACAGGCTGCAATTTGCAAGTTTATGTATAGTTTCAGTTACAAAACTGATGCTCCTGTTTAAAACAGCAACAATCGTATTTTTTCTTGTGAAAACATGAAATTGTGGCTTTCATTCAGTAACTTTTCTACAGTGATCATTCTCTAGTTGTGTGTTCTGATACGTACTATGTATTTTGCAGTTCATCTCCCCTCCCTACCTCACCTGGTGAATGACTTTATACTTAGCTGTGTTAATGAATGTTTTTTTGGGCTCCATTTATCAGATGAATCAGATTGATTCCTAAAATTGAAAGTTTTATAGATACCTTCAATTTTATCACTCTATTAGTCTGTGTCACGTGCAAACTTTATTAGTAATTTTATAGTTTCTTCTAGATTATTCTTAATACTGAGTAGTTTAGGTTAGAGGACTGATCCCTGAAGGATTTTTGTAGGAATATTGTTCTGGTTAGTAAAACACTGATAATAGTTCTGATTTCAGTCAGTGGAGTTTTTTTGAGGGTGGGGTGTGGGGTAGGGTAGGAAAAATGTGTGAATTGTACTACATGCACTACATGTACTACAAAGACGTGCAAATAAAAATTCAGGTAGTCACTRATACCTTTCACATTTAGGATAAAGAAGAACCTTAACTGATGTGACATTTACTGTGTAGGAGGTCACATTAATGGCTCTCAATTTCACTCAACAGACTTGTCCTGAACTGGGAGTCTGATTTTTTTTCTCTCCAACCCCTACTTTCCTGCTTCCTTTATGTGCTGTTTTGCTTTTTCCTCTTTTCCAAGAGGAAAACCAACTCTGTAGGTGCTTTTGTTTCTTGGCCATCTTTTGTTTAGATTCAGATCAGAAATATACTGTTTCACTTTTGTGATCTCTATGAGAATTGTTAGGAAACTGTGTGTTTTTTAACTATGTATGGTGGTTGTGTGTCTACTAGGAACTACTTGCTGGGTAAGAGATGAGGATAAATTAAAATCTGCTCGGGAACTGTGTCTTAAGTTGCACGAAAAAGCTGAATAAGGCATATATAATTCTATTTTGTTACTCTATTTTAATACTTATCAAAAAAAGTTATTGAAATTAAGAAAAATGGGGTGTAGTTTTCTATTGGCATTGATATATATCTTGCTTAAAAATTCTTCTGAAACAGTTTTAACAGTAGGTTCTRCTAGGAAATTGAGTGTGCTACAGTCGCATTTCAATTACTGTTTTCTGAACCGCTACTTGATATTGTGTAAATTAATAAAACCCAGAAAAGTTTCAATGTCAGTGCAGTTTACTTTTTTCTTGGATAGAACGTAGAACAGGATAAACATTGTGAAGTATTTAAGTAATGTGACAATGACTAAACAATGTACAAAGACAAATACACTGTACAAATAGAATTACAGTCAGAAAAGGGGACTAAAATCATTTTTGTCAGTCCTTGATGTGAATTTTAGACATTTATTATTTTCTTGCAGTGGTAATAAGTAGATATGATAGCCTAACAGGATCATCTGAGGTGGTGATAGAATACAAGGTGCTATATCTACTGGAAGTACATGTGGTTTTATACTAAATCTAGAGCTTTATTTAAGTGTAAATATTAAACCATGATTTGTCCTTGTTTTAATCTTATTCTGTTCCGTATAAGGGACTGGAGTGGTGGAAAATGTCTTTTGACAGAATTAGACCTACAGAGTCAAATAAGAATATTTTAAGGGATTTAATTTAATTTCTGAAATAGACAAAGGCCTGAAAATCATAGTTTACAGTAAGTGAAAATATTATTAATTGCTATACCATCTTAATTTAGTGCTGGTATTCTGGAGTATTTTGGAAAAAATTGTAATTCTTAAATCCTTGTTTTTTCTTGTTATCCTCTATAGTATCATATTCTATGTAGATTTTACTCAGGGTTTTGAAAGCTTTTAGTCATTCACAGCATAGACTCTAATAAGCCATCAGCTCTGACATCAAGAATGATGGAAGATACAAATTTATAGTGTGGATGACCATTTGCAAGAGGAAAAATATTGAAAAATGTGACATGCATTCTTTGTACTGTCTGAACCTAAAGAACAGTCATAATTGGCTCTAATTGCAAGAATATGCTGTTTCAGATTGCGGAAGAACAGCCTCTTGAAGATACCAACTGTAGCATAATCAACAGAATGATATTGAATSCAGATCTATCTGAAAGAAAATGTATAGAATCAAGCACTTAGGTCTATATGCTGTGAGTCTCTAAAGCTATATATATAGCTTTGGAGTTTTCCTGTTGTAGCTTGTGCTTTTACTATAAGGTGAAAGGAAATCCTATCCACTTTTTTTTGGAAGGCCATTAGTGAGATCAAGAAAAGGACTGCATATTAATCAAAAGGCATAGTTTTAAGCACATTTTTAAAATAGATTTTAATGTTTTGAGCAATGTTCAGGGTGACGTGACTCTGAAGCTTGCTGTTGGGCTATAGCGCATGCATTTACCAGTGTTTGGCTTACTTAGCTTGATTATACTCTTGCAAGGATCAGTTTGTTTCCCTATCGTGTCACCGAAAGTTCCCTACTCCTCTCCCACCTCCCCCAGCATATAAAATACATACATTAGGTAGATATGTAGGAGTACCTGGAATATAGTGTCTTAATGACTTGGGGGTGTTTAAACATCAATTTTAAATAATAGAAATAAAATTTACCTCCTTTYTCCTGTCACTTGCAAGTGAATTGTTAAGTGGCATTGCAAGTACAGTTTCATATCAGTTGAAACAATGTAACTTCCCCTAAAAGTTTCTGAGTACAGAAGACTGGTCMTACGGCATAAGAGGCCTGGTCTAACTCAGTGCTGTGTCTAGAACAGAGACCTGAAGTATATCCTATACATGTATATCTGCAGGAAAGTAACAGCAGATGTGGTTACTTGCATTGCAGTGCTGCAAACTGCAGCCTGAAGGAGCACAGTTAATTGTCTCAATGTTTGTGACTTTTAGATAAAGAAACTGACCGTCTTCATTTTTGGTGCCACGTCTTCAGCGTTCTGTTCTATTTACTGCCATATGTGCAAAACCCTTCTTCCTCATGCTGAAAATCGAAATTTGACTTTTGGGTTTGTAGTCAGAAGAAGCCAAATGCACCAAGTGTATGATCTGAATATTTGACCTCTTTTTATATCTGGAAGGGAAGAAGGGAAAGAACCTATCCTAAGTACCCAGAGGTGCACTATTTAATCTCATTAAATGCATGAAGAGTTATTGACAAGAAAAAATCTTTCTGTAAAAGATGTTCCTTGCTGCTGTATTGTTTCTTGCTGCAGTATTCTTTAAGAGATGTATGACTTTCTTGGTCTCGAAGCAGGGTAATGCATATGTTCTAAAGTATTTCCCTGGTTGAAGTCTTCTGGGAAGCTATTCCATGTGGAACCGAGAAGCTTATTTCTGTTAAATTTTTTGTCTCACTGTTAAATACGTTAAATCTGACACAGTATGTCTTGGCATACTGTGACAGACATTGGGTTTTCAGCCATAATTTGAATACAGTTCTACTTTGGTTAGAATTTCTTAGAGCCTAAGCTAGACACTTCAGTTAATTTTATACTCAAACTGAAAAACTGTCGGAAAGGAGGCAGCGAAAGCCCAAGAAGGGGCTACTCTTGTGATTACCTGAAAAGGGAGCCTGGAAGCTCTTCCTTACCTTAAAGTTAGGCTTCCTGTTACACCTGAAACAGTTGAATATGTTCAGTTGGATTGTTCCCTTCATGAGTCTCAAGTAGAGTTACTTGAGGAACCAATTCCGTCATCCTTTTTGGTGTTTGGAAAGCTCAAAGATATATGAAATCTGCGTGATTTTGCAATAACAGAACTACTCGAGAATTTTTTCTTTGCATCATCAAGTCTTCAAAGTTTAGAGTGTGTGTTGGGCAGGGGAAAAGCTTTCTTGCTTTGCTTTTATTTTATACAATGATAGGAGAGAATACAGAGGTTTTCTCTCTCTGTGCTATACTTGAATTACAATACATGTCGGTATTACAGTTCTCTTAAGACAGGATGTAAATAAGACATTTTCATCTCTTTGAGGTTGCTGAACTTTGTTTTCCCCAAGTCTAGTTCACACTAAGACTTTGTTCTTTGAATGTTCTCAGAACTTGAAATTTTGAGTCAGAAAATTACATAAATTCTATAGTGCTTTAAGGTATGAAGAGAAAACATAACGATAAGGCTGTCACATTTCTATGTCTAAAATACAGCTACTTTTCATACTGTTTTACTTTGCTGTTGCTCGAGCAAAAGGAGTTGTCATCGTTTAAAACTGACATTTTCTGTAGTATCTTTTTATGCTGTTGCCAGTGTAGAGTCTTGTGTAGTTGGTACTGCGAGAGCTTCCTACTGCTTAGGCAGTTTCCCTTTTGGGAGTGTGTGCTGAAGTTGAGAACTGTGGTCCGTTTCGTTTGCTCTTGGCCTGAGAGTAGAAGGTGATGCTTTGTTTTGGCAATTCCCTTCCCTCCTGCTTGATAAACTCGCATAAGCGCCAAGTTTAGAAGCTTTTTGTAAAAAGGGTAGCTGTGTAGTGCTAAGTGGACATAGCTTGACCTTTACATATCTCAACATTAAGCTTTGAAGGTAGATATATCCTGAAGAAACTGAAGGATATTTGAAATCATGTCACACTTTATTCTTTTAAGTCATATGAGATTGAGGAACGTAAAATAAAGTACAGATTCTTGTGGAGAACATTTCCAACTTCAGGGAAACTTGTGCTACCAAAGTATCTTTTCCTTCCTGTATCTTGAGAATTCATGTGATGAAATTTCATAATGATCAAAATATTTTATTTAGAAATGTTTTGGAGTCTGATCTGATAGACTGACTCACATATGCAGGTACTTCCTTGCTAGGAGAAAGAATCGAAATAACTGTCTGTGTGAGAGAAAACATTTGAGATTAAAGCAAACAAACAACCTTCTAACAACTGTGCTGATCAGATAAATTTTAAGTAGCACTGCAATTTAGACGTTAGAGCCATTAAACACTAGTGAGACTAGTGACCATTAGAGCTKCTTGCTCTATTGAATAGTTGTTGTTTAATGACCAATTTTTACTAATTATCAAATATGTTGCAGTGTTAGTGCATGTCATGCTTCTTGGCCAAATAGTTAAGACTATTTTTTTTTCTCTGAACACAGAAATCACATCCTCTTTCCTGCACAAAAACAAAGATACAGAGTTGAAGAATGATAAAATTGTGGGGATGTGTATAAAATGTAAATGCTGAATCAGGTCAGTGTTCCAGGCTTTTAGGAAAGTGCTTTTAGACGAGACAGCACTTGGATTCAAAGAGAGGGATGAGGCAGAAGGTCAGATTCCGAAGTCCAGTTTCTTAGACTATAACCATATACACCCACGATGAATCAGCAGTTATTAGATTTACAGGAATACTGATTGCAGACTCTTGTAGGGAACAGAGTTGTGATACTTTGCAGTCTAGACTTTGTGTTGCTGTAGTTTATGGCTTTTGCASTCCAGCACTTGATGATGAAAAGGCATATCATCTGTGAGACCTTGTCGGGATAGGAACATTGTTTCATGAATAATTTTGGTTTAAACTTCTTGCTGTTTTGTAGCCTAGGTATATGATTTTAGAAGGCTCTGTTCCTAGATGTTGAGTAATTAAAATAGATGGACAAGGTCTAAAGTTTTGAATTGTGCTGGAACAGACTGATATCCTTGTATACTTTTCAGTCACACTGTGGAGTAGTCTGTGGCACACATCCTCACTTTGACACAGTGCTTTAGATAAAGATAAAAATGGTTAGACTTTATAGTTTGGAACTTAAGTATTATAAAGCTATGTTATTAATTGTATTTTGAGATCTACCACAATCTCTGTCACCTTGTATTTGCTTTCTGAGACAATCTAATAAATAATTTGGAAGGAAAATTTGGGAGAGCAAAATAGTATTTTTCTAGATTTACTGAAATGACAACCAATTACATGGAGGGAAAAAGTTGACTTTCTGAGATCACAAAGAAATAAATGAAAAAATAAATTTGTTCAGCTGACAGTCAAAACAGTTAGACTGGGGCTTATTTGAGTTGGTCTTAAGCCTTGTACATCGCTCTATTAATAATGAATACCAAATGTCATTTAGCAAGGGTCTGTCTCCATCTTGACACTGTAAAAGCRTCTTTTCAAAGGTTTTGACAAGGATGGTGGGTATGTTTAAACACAGGCTTATGGTGAATACAAAATCATGCACACTAGAAAGGAAATGCCAAAATAAAAGTAATAAAAATAATATAAAATCCCCAGGAATCAGCCAAATGCTGGCAGTTGAAATTGATTCCGTCAAGCTGTCTACAAACTCAGACGGACTGTCACTGCATCAGTTTAGGTTTGATTAGAGATCAGTTAATTCAAATTCAATTTAAAGGTTAATTCTTGAGCTGAGCCAAACTACTTGTCTTGGTGAAAATCTTGAGATTTTCAAAATTTTAAATTGATGAATCTGAATTAGAGAATTGTGATTGGAACTCAAAATTCTGTGGATAGTTGGTTCTAGGATTAAAATTATTTTGAATGGGTCRTTTGATCGTCTAAAATACATCAATGGTTCAATCAGTGACCAAATACAGGGCCAGTGAAGGACTCTCTTCTAATGTTATGTAATATTATGCACTCTGACATGGCCAGGACAAGTGAACTTGGCCGAATGCCTTGGAATTGCACTTCTTAAGTAGAGAGGTTGGAGCTGCTGTTGTGGTAGATTTGACTTAGGCCTGTTGAGAAGTACAATGTAGATCAGGAGCAGTTTGAWTTTGTTGGTTTGTGCAAATATCAAGAAGCCTCAATCAGGTTATGCAGGGGAAACTGCAGTGCATTCAACTGCAATAAGCAGTATATGAAATATATATCCTCCCTCCAGGGGACTTAGTCTTTTTCATGCTTAGCAATCCTTCTAAACTTCAGTAGGAAATGGTTAGATATAAAAAATTAATTTTAAAAGGAACACCTATTTAAATAAGAAGCTTAACTTTTAACATTGTATTATAAAAACAAGTTTCTTCCTTAAAAACAAAAAAACTCAACAACTGAATAAGAAACCTAAAGTGGTACTGCTTTTCTTGAATAGACTTTGAGTACGAGTTCTGGAGGGTTAGGGTAGTTTATAATTGCTGATATTCCAAGAGCACAGCCTCAGTATTGTTCCAAAGCAGTTGTTATTGTAGCATGTTAAAGAGGAACTCGAGATTTGTTGTTGCTATCAGTACTGGAGACTGGGCAGAGGAGGGGATGAACTCAGACATAACATTTTCATACATAGCAGGACTTGCAAAATGCATATTGTGGGAGAGCATTTTAGAAGCTTGAAGGAAGACAACAGCAGCACTGATAATTCATTTCTGATGAGATCCCGTAATAACACAATTAAAAAAGCATGCATAGTGTTACAGCGTAAATTTTGCTCTAATCTGTAAATTTGAAACTATTGCTGGTAGAATCATGAACTTAGCAGGAGCAAATGAGTCATTGTGGAAGTTGTTTTTTTTATTATTTTTTTTTTTTTTTACCCTAGCACCATTCTTAATTTTTGAATGTTCTGAGTACTGTTGTTTATGTAGTGCCTGGAAGTCTCTGAGGTATTCTGTATTGTTCTATCTTCCTGGTAGTGCAGTGCCCTGTGGTAAAGTTGCTGGTATAACTGCTATGATTAATGCAGCTTTTTATTTCTTAAATGATACACAGTAAAGTTGAAATATGTAATGATTGCTGAACTGCTGGTATGCCACGATTATAAGATTAGCATGTAAATTGGGTGTCAGTTTTCTTCATGTAGGCCCTTAAGTAATTGATGGGACTAAGATGAGCTTTGTAGCGGACCTGAGAGGCCAGCAGAGCCAGGCTTCCCTAGGCAAGGGTTGGAGRAAGGGAATAGTCAGGTGCCCTTGATGAAGGCAGTTGTCTGCAGTATCTCTACTGATTGTAGCTGAACCAGCAGTGATTTCCAATGACTCCCCTTAGACATCTGCTTGGGCAGTGTTGGGACAGAATTTTGAAGAAGATAAGTATGGCTGTTTGTTCATAACTAGGTTCATATCTGTGCTTAAGTCAACCCCTGATTTTCATTTTAAAGGTCTACTGATGCAGTCAAGCGAGGCTGTTCAGAGTGAGCAGCCATATTCTGGGAGGCAGAGGTCAATTTCCTGGTGATCTAAGGGTAATGATCTGTATAATCTTTATTTGCAGCACAATCACGTTAAATTACTTCAAATGTTGTCTTTTTTTATGTCAACTGTACTCAGTAAGAAGGAACATGAAATTTTAAATTAAAGATTCCTTATACTGGTGTCTTTTTATGGTTTTCTTTTCCAAGTGTGGATTACTTTGTTGCTGTTGTTAATGCATGTGTCATTAATAGCATATTATCTTTCTTTCAGGTTATGCAATGGTCTCTGCAAGATGGCATGTTCTTGAGTTGGAGCTTTTTAAGGCAAACATATGCTGGTACTTCAACTTTACTAAGCGGACTATAATTTCTTCTCTCACAACAACTACATAAGCAGACAAAATTGCAAAGATCTGCCCTGTGTCGAGTATGACAGCCACGACTCGTGGCTCTCCGGTAGGAGGGAATGACAGCCAGGGCCAGGCTCCCGATGGACAGTCCCAGCCTCCCCTCCAGCAGAATCAGGTATGGTACTAACAGTCAAGTTATGTAGACGTACGCGGATAGTTCTTTAGCCATAGTGTTTCTGAAATATTTGAACTGTGTTTTTCTTGTATTCCTGGAGAAACCTAGTTACATTAGATATTCTTTTTCAGTCTAGAAGTACAAAAAGAATTTAATAGATGAAGGCAGTGCTCTTGGCAAAGTAGGTATTGTTAGGGAGCACTGTATTGCCAGAAGTGTTCCATTTTCAGGCCGTGGTGTAGTTCTTTCAAGCATATTTCTTGGAATGATGTCAGAAGCTTCTTCAGAACCACGTTATTGACTTGCCCGCCACAGGTTGGTAGCACTACTCCCTGTGAATTCTGTTTGTGCTCAGTTCTGCCTAAAGCACTTTATGGATAAAACAGCTTACAGGGAGATTTTGAATGTTTAATATTAGCTTCAGCTAGGTTTCTTTTCATTGTAGTAAATACCCTGAATCACAGAATAGTTGAGATGGAAGGAACCTCTGGAGATCATGTCATCCAGGCCACCTGCTCAAGGATAGTCAGCTGGAACATGTTGCCTAGGACTGTATCTCATCAGGATTCAGATAGCTCAAAGGATGACACTCTATAACCTCTTTGGACAAACTGTGTCAGTGTTCAGCCACCCTTATTCTAAAGAAGGGTTTCTGTTATATTCAGATAGATTTTCCTGTGTTTCAGTTTGTGCCCATTGCCTGCATTGGACACCACTGTTCCAGTTTATTTACTCCCTGTCATCAGCTTAGCTTGGCAAGAACAGTTGAACTTAGAACAGTTTAGCATGTTTCTTGTGAACAGGTGTTCATAAAGAAGCAAAAAATTCCAACTTTACTGTGTCATAGTGTGATGATTCCTTTAGTTGGGGGAAAAAGTAGCACAAAAGAACGTATTTAAACTGCAATTAAACCCAGGAAAAAAGCCCACCTTTTAATTTACAATGAACATGGTATTTGTTTTGAGTATCATAAGATTTAATGGTTGCTCTTTCATAAGCATTGATTATTCTTCTTCAATATCTTAAAAGAAGGTTTTTATATTTTGATCCCATTTAGCCTACTGTGTATCACTCAATTTCAATTTTTTTTGGTCAGTCTGTGCTATTTCTGTATGCAGATAAGCCAAAAAATGCATTTAAACTGGCCCATCAAAATGTGTTTAATGAAACTGCTCTGAGACTGTTAAGGAGACAACTTCGTAGACGTGTTCTACTTATTATTGGTTAATCTCTGTGAAAAATGTTTTTGTGGATCACTCTTGATTCTTCTGTGCTATAGCTGAAGCTTAACTTCCTGCCTAAACCTTCCATCCTCTTTAGAACGTTTGTTAAAAAAAAAAAAAAAAAAGACAGAGCATCCATATAGATTAATATAGTCGTTGTTTTCACCTTCTCGATGTTCTTGGTGGGCAGTCTGCTGAAAGTTGGAGTCTCTAACAAAAAAAAAAAAAAAAAAGAAAAAAGAAAAAAAACCCCACTTCTCCTTTTTATGAAACTATCTTAATTTTTAACCTGTCAAGATAAAACACTTCTAGGAAAATGTAATGTTTCTCTTTTTTGTTGCTAAATCTAAAATACTATGATTTTTTTCTGTTGTATACTGTTCTGTTGTAACAGATATTTTCTTTAAACTTGCCTTTGAAACAAAATGTAAAGGAAGACTACCAAAACTTAAGTATTTTTCTGTAACAATTTTAGACATCGTCACCTGATTCTTCGAACGAGAACTCCCCCGCTACTCCACCTGATGAGCAGGGCCAAGGGGATGCTCCACCTCAGCTTGAAGATGAGGAGCCTGCATTTCCACACACAGACCTGGCAAAGTTGGATGACATGATCAACAGGTACTTTTATGCTTACTGCATTTATTTCCCCTCAGATCCTAAGGATTATTTCTGCAAATACCTTGATATGAGAAGCAAAATTCATATGTGTATGTTTCTTTAGATTTCCTGAAATACTTTATTTAGTGGGTTAGAGTTGTAAAGAAAGGAGGCACAAATCAGAATGTCTTCTTTTTATTTGTATTTGRAAAGTAGAGTCCTCGTCCTCATCATTTCATTTAAATGTTTGTTTTACTCTSTTCTAAAGTATAAAACTCCATAACTCCATACACAAAGTTATGGATTCTTTATTTCAAGAAGCAGAATTAAAACTTTTTTTTCTTCAATACAGGCCTCGATGGGTTGTTCCTGTGTTACCGAAAGGGGAATTAGAAGTTCTTCTAGAAGCTGCTATTGACCTGAGTAAAAAAGGTAGGCTGAAAATCAGCTGATGATTATTAGACCAGTGCATAAACTCTATGCTGAGAATTCTTTTAGATCTGTGATGGAGGTTTAAAAATACTTATTTCTCTTAAAACCCTGATTCTTAAGATGGTGTGCTGCAAAATGATACATATATATGGTTCATAGATCAGAAATTTTAAAAACTSTCAATATAGTTAGAAATTAGGTGCCTTAATATGAGCATAGAGGTTGAATAAGCTTACGATAATAAAAATCAGTCTGTTCTACCTGTTTCTGTATTCACTTTAATATCAAACCTCATCTTTGTAAGAAATATGAAAGCAGAAATAACTTTAAATTTCTAATAAGTTACCAACCTGGCTTTCCAAATGCCTTATCATAGACTTTTGTTCAAATCTCAAATATATATGCTTTTAAAATTCTTTTTATTCCTAATATTCTCAAGCATGACTTACAGAGTGGTAATTCTTGAACCTAGGACAGTTTCTTCTCAGGATTGTGTGTTTATTTATTAAATTGTACTAGTAAGAGTGAGAAAATTTGTCATATGTTGTGCAAAAGTTCTGTCTTGCTGGAAAGTTATTTTGGTCTATTGTTGTAGTCAGTATTTGTTGCCTAAGTATATGAGTAATATCAAAAGCGAGATAAATTTTCTTTTAGAGTATCTGCACTTATGAGCCTTTTTTTTTAAAAAAAAAAAAAAAAGTAACTCTTATAACTGTGACATAGTTGGATCAGGATGACTTGATGCCCATGATGATAAAGATTATTTTTGAACAATTCTAAGAATAAAAAGCTGGCTGTGGTCATGAAATTCTGGGTATCCTGATAATGAAATTTTGAGTATCCTGATTATATTCTATGCACGTCTCTCTCTCTCTCTGTTTTGGAGCGCTCTCTGAAGAAGTAAAAGGCAGGATGAATGCTTGTGATAGGATGATGATCTGCTCTTGCCCACACTTAATCCGTTTGCCAGAGTTACCCTGGGAATTGGCTTACTTTGCATGTAGGTAGAGTAGGAATCTTTAGGTGAGTGTAGCATTTTTAAGATATAACATATGTTCAGGAGTGAAATAAATGCTATCTTATGGAAGAAAAATGCAGCCATTTATGTGTTTAGGCTGTTTGAATAGAGCAGAAAGGAATTAATTCTGTTTTTAAGTTGTGGAAAGGGAGAGATATGTACTGTCRTCCATGCTGTACATAGTCTTAGGAGAGGAAAAAAAATAATCCTTGATGCAATGAAGTAATAGGAGTGAAATGAGATGTATGGCTACTCTAACATCCGTGTTAACTACCACAAAGCACCACACTTGATTTTTGGTTTGAGGACTTGAGCTCGTTCTGTTTTTTGATCTTGAAATTGTGAAAAACTGGGATTCTATTCATATACTTTATGCACTGTGATTTTGTTAATTTGTCCATTTCTTAAAAAACATTTTTGTTTCAGTCACACTCTGCTAGATGAATTCCTATGTGTGGACATATGCAAAGATTATTGGCTATGGAGGAATGAAGGAAAGTTGCTAGAAAAAGTTGTTTAATTGTTTTAGCTACCATGTAGTTTTTGTTTCTTTGGCTTTTCTGTCCTTACTTGAATTTACAAGGTGGCTAAGATGGTCCTTTTCTAATAACAGTGCTCAAGGAAGTTAGGTGCTCACTTGCTGTAACTRTTTGGGKTTTTTTTTTTCTCTTGTTTAGAACTTGGTGGGCACAACTCTACTTCAGAGTTGTGTATGTATACACATGATAGAAATGTTGTATAAGTGTCTTAATAACTTGAAAATGTATTCTTTTTGCAGCGGCATCTGAATTTGGGATTTGAGGCTAGCTACTGATCTGTAGGCATTTGTCATAATCTGACAGAAGAAAATGAAAAACAAATAGTTGAATTACATGAGTTCTGTGTTTGCGGCTCAGTCTGTGGCTCATTCATTTATGAAGTGTCAAAAAATCATTTAACAGCCTGCTAAACTGTTTTATCAAGCAAGGTTTTCTAGTTGGAGTTCTTAAGTTGTTTTCATTCCAAACACTGCCARTAGCCATTGATACTGCCTTTCTGAAGTGACTGTGGGCTAGCAGGCTTGCTTTGTGGTYCTCTCTGTAAAATAAGAGGAATACATACATCCTGTTTAGATAATTTCAAGAACTATGACTTAAGGTACTGTGTAAGAATTACATTTCATGAGTACTATGTTCTAGTGAAAGGAAGTGTTGGATGGAGTAGCACAGATTCTGTCTAGACTATGGCTTGAGTTATTGGCTTGCAGATATTTATGGAAGACTTTTTTTTTATATGTAGGCATCAATGCATGCTTCATTAMAGAAGCTATAAGAATATCAGGTGATAATCTGGAGTCACTTGCTAATAGGAAAAAAAAAAGTGCTTAGCAGCAAGAGTGATGTTTATCTTTGCGTGATCGTCCTGAAATACTTCAGAGTATTTTTAATAGGGAGGTTTGCTTCAATTGTTCATCTTGCTGTTTTTGTTTTAATAGATTCAGTTTTTCTTTCCGAAAAATCTCAACATCYTTGCATACTTCTCTGCCTTTGTGGGTTTTGTTCTTCATAATATTTGCATCTGTTTTTAAACATACTGCATTAGGAAGTTTTGGCACTACACACAGGAGAGATACAAGGCAGTCCTTACAATTCAGACGGTTCATTCAGACTGAAATGAGATTTCATAGCACACCTTAAAACTGCAGTTCTGGTCCCAAGTCTTCATTTGTTGCAATGACCTCCTGAGCAGGAAGGGAGAGAGACAGGTTGGGGCTTYTCTCACAAAATGGGATTGTGTGAACACCAAGGCTTGGCAGCCCAGTAGCAGGAGTTGGTATCTGAACATCTGTGTTTCTGTGGAATAACCTTGGAGTACATTTCCAGAACTGTATCTGCTGCTTTTTGCTGAAGTGCTCACTTTCTGCTGTCCTTCTAAAAGAAGGACAGACCATTTCAGTGTTCCTGACTTTCTTGGCTAGGTTTCTGGCCGAGAACCAACRAGTTCAGCGGAAAGAACTGCAACAGGGTCAGGGCTGTTATCTCAGTGTAGCAGGACTTGAGTCCCCCTGGTGATTAAGAGTTCTTGAACATCTGCCAAAGGTGCTTTGGAGCATGTGGCAGGTATAGTATGTAGCTCCTGCGGGCCAYGTTGGGTTGTCCAGAGCTCATGAGCTCCAGGTCACCACCTGTTCTGCAGGTCTGAGGGGCCCTTGTTGAGCTCCTGAAGTGTTTCTGTGCTGCCCCATGTGAGGCCCAGACCTGAGGGGGCTTTGCTGGCYCAACACGGGCACAGAGCCAGCGCCTCCGTGGCGTGGCAGCCTCCCCAGTTTTGCAGTCAGGAGTACTGGGAAGGACCTGGGTAAGTCTGCCTGGGACTGACGTGGCAGTCCTGTGCTGCCAGTTACCCTCAGAAACATCAGAATTTGCTGCATCAAGGACTGATAGATTTGATGGACCTGGAGTGGTTCTGTTCTTGTGGCAGGATTAATCCACTATCTTACTACTGTGCAATCTATCTGGAGACTTGGCTGTTCTTAAGTGCAGCCTCAGAAGTCAAATGGCCCCTTTATTTATGTTGACAGTATTTTTCTTTCAACTTCTGGCATTATTAAAATTTTTAACTTTTGAAGGAAAAATACAGCTTTCTTGTAATACTGCAGTTATAAATAACCAAAGATTAAAAAAATACTAAAAGAATTTGGAAGACTTTYCTTTAAAATTTAAAACTTGATATAAGGTCAACTGTGAACATCAGAGTATGCTTCTCTCTCATGCATTCATGTAGGTTACAGAGGCCTACAACAGTTTGGGGTCTAGGTATGTTGTGTCCTGTTAGCAGAAGTACTGGAGTAGGTCAAGTTACAGTGTCAGTGGAAAAAGTGGTTAGTTATTCTTGCAGGTTAAGTGTGTGGTTAGTTATTCTTGCAGGTTAAGTGTGTGGTTAGTTATTCTTGCAGGTTAAGTGTGTGGTTAGTTATTCTTGCAGGTTAATTGTGTCTAGGAGACTGAGCAGGTCTCACTGAGTTTTACTGGTAGTAACTACGTAAGAGAGAACATCAAAGAATGTGTAACGAAGAGCAGAAGTTAATTATTCTTACAGTTACTAGTCTCACTTTGAGTGTAAAAAGCATGAAAACAAAAGTCTTCAAGTGCTTTTACTTACAAACTTACGTAAGCTTGTCTTTGTCCAAGGTTCTCCTTTTAAAATAATACTGAAACTTTGAACACTTAAGGGTCAAAGTCCAGATCACTGCTTCTAGTGTTTTAAAGGTCATTTAACAACTAATTGCCTTGTGTATGTCATACATTTTTCTTTTCTTTAATTTAAAATAGGCCTTGATGTTAAAAGTGAAGCGTGCCAGCGATTTTTTCGAGATGGGTTAACAATATCTTTCACAAAAATCCTTACGGATGAGGCAGTGAGCGGCTGGAARTTTGAAATTCATGTGAGTTTCTAAATTGTATTTATGAAAAGTAGAGTAACTTAAATGAGAGTGGAAACTGCAGAGGTTCGATGTMATTTTAGAAAATCATTTCAAAAGATAGCTGGGAAGAGAGCTGCCATATGACTTTTGAGAGAAGGGATGAGGATTTTATCCTTTTACGATCATCCTACGGTCTCTTGGTTTTTAGAAAGACTTAAAAAAACAAGGCATGCGGAAGAACTGAAATTTTCTGTGTTCAGTAGAGCAGCTCTTGTTAAGTGGGCTGATTGCTCTTCAGCTAGATGACTAGAGACCTAGTTCAGGGGTGATTCATGAGTATCTTGATGAAAAAGAAAAATCTTTAAACAAATTGAATTTAAGCTGAAAAACAGATAAATCGTTAAAGCCTTTTTGAGAGGAAAAAGCATTGTGAAACTTCTGTGCAGCTTTGCTTGCCAGGTACACATAGTATAGTTTTATAGTTAGTGTTCAAATTCAATTATCTATCTTATTGTTGTTTTTATTTGTTTCCCTGAATAGAGATGTATTATTA
Organism: Eudromia elegans; assembly: GCA_003342815.1. Classification (NCBI taxonomy): domain Eukaryota; kingdom Metazoa; phylum Chordata; class Aves; order Tinamiformes; family Tinamidae; genus Eudromia; species Eudromia elegans. Next base: position 2,780,588 of record PTEX01000045.1, on the reverse strand, counting down.
ACAACACTCATCGCCTAGTGGAACTTTGCGTGGCCAAGCTGTCCCAAGATTGGTTCCCCCTTCTTGAACTTCTTGCCATGGCCTTAAATCCTCACTGCAAATTCCATCTGTACAATGGTACGCGTCCCTCTGAAACAGTTCCTGCAGGAGTCCAACTTGCTGAAGATGAGCTTTATGCCCGTCCTCCTGACCCCCGGTCACCAAAGGTAGGCCACCTTYTGCAGATATGTATTTTTAATACGTATTTTTATTTTATCCAGAGTTATTTMATTACTTGATAACTCTACAAAAGATCTTTTTAGAGATGAAGAAAATGTATTTGATTATGTGTACTRCTGAAATTTTGCTGCTTTTGAGTCTTTCTTAATTACGATTTAATCTGCCTTCCCCCTAAGTCTTCTCAGTTTTTGGTCCACCATCAAACTCTCACTTTCGTGTATTCAGCTGTGGTAAACTTGCACAACTCCRCGTTGGGTTTCCGTTCCTACTGTGTTAATTGGCTTGCTTGTTTGCCAGTTGGATAGATTTACCTTTTTATTCAACATGATTTTATAGGTGACATACTAAGGAGGGGATTATCTAGTAGAAGCAATGCTTTCCTTCCTTCTTTTCATAGCCCTAGTGATAGGAGGAACATTCTTAATGAGACACAGAAATGTTGATTTATTCATCTGAGTTCTTGTATCTGGATTCAAAGTTATGTTCCTGATGGCATCAGTCTAATTTATGTTACCCTTTAATTTGGGGCCAGTGTGGTGGTTAGTTTTGTGTGTTTGTTTTGTTTGCTTGCTTTGTGGAGCTGCTAGCTTTTGAGYGTGAGAATTGAAGATAAAGATGTGGACTTCATTGCATTGCTGACCTTGTATATAAAAATGTTCTTTACTGTGTTACTGCTTTTACATGCAGCATTATCACTTCCAGGATTTGAAAGRAATATCAGAATCATCATGCTTTCTKTAATAACATAGCAGTGCAGTCTGGATCTGAAGTACAAACATTTTTATTCTTACCTATTGGAAATTTCCTTGAATAATTAATGTATACAGAATCTGCTTTATGATATTACGATGACAAAACTAGTATTACCTATTTCTAACTATTTTCTTAAAATTGAATATTTRGACTATAAAGGTAGATTACCTGTTCATTCTGTTATCTTCTACCACATGACTGAGTAAAGATTTAGAAACAAAAATTTTGTTATTAGCAATTACTTTAAAGTATTTTTAGTTGTTATTAAAAAAAAAAGCAGAAAATGACTGTTTATTGTATTTCAGGGTTGGCTAGTAGACCTTATCAACAAGTTTGGCACATTAAATGGGTTTCAGATCTTGCACGATCGCTTCATGAGTGGATCAGCGTTGAATGTTCAAATAATTGCAGCTCTTATCAAGTAAGTCTTTTTAATAATAATTCACATATTACCGTGTTTCATGTGTATTTAAAATTTCTCGAGTGTGTTGCTCTTTCTTGTTTTAAGAAATTTTTTTTTTCATTGTGATACCAAACGACTCTTTCTTTCTTTTTTTAGGCCATTTGGACAATGTTATGAATTYCTAACGCTACATACAGTGAAGAAATATTTCCTTCCAATTATAGAAATGGTTCCACAATTTTTAGAAAATTTAACAGATGATGAACTGAAAAAAGAAGCAAAAAATGAAGCCAAAAATGATGCTCTGTCAATGATAATCAAATCTCTAAAAAACTTAGCTTCAAGAGTTCCGGGACAAGAAGAAACTGTAAAAAACTTAGAAATATTTAGGTTAAAAATGATACTTAGGTRAGATGCTATTTCTAATGTATTATACTATTTTTTACTTTTTTTAAAGGTTTCTTACATTTAATTTCTCTTGCAGATTGTTACAAATTTCTTCTTTCAATGGTAAAATGAATGCACTAAATGAAGTTAACAAAGTAATATCCAGTGTGTCATATTATACCCATCGACATGGTAATCCTGAGGAGGAAGAGTGGCTTACAGCAGAAAGAATGGCAGTAAGTTCTCCTTGTCACAGAATTTTGTTGAATAAACTTTTTCTCTTATTCTTTTAACTGTTGAACGTTTAATGATCCTGTGCACACTCTAATTTTCATGTGTTAAAAGCAATAGGTATCACATGTCATAGTAATAAGTTGCTTTACAAGAGGTAGTCTTTTYCGGAAGGGTAGCTATATTTATTTCTAGGCGTCTTCTATTATTGCTAAAAATATACTTTAAAAAGAAACCATGGAATAGAATTATACTGATAAACTATTTGGAGGGGTAAGAGAGCGGAAAAAAACCCCCAAAACCAAAAAAAAACCCAAAAAACCACCCACAGGTGTGATTGTTTAGAATCCACCCACAGGTGTGATTGTTTAGAATCCACCCACAGGTGTGATTGTTTAGAATCCACCCACAGGTGTGATTGTTTAGAATCCTCGCTGTCTTCATAACTAAAAATTGAACATTCATTTAAATAGAGTTCTGTTCATTTTTGTAATTAGAATTCCCAATAGGGAATTTTATTTTAAGTTACTACTCTGCTTTTCACATTTGAGTATCTGAATTGTTTAGAAAAATAAAATTGATCTACATTCATTGGTGCAAAATGTTCTAGACATCACATTTTGTGTATTTTAAACATAGAATGTGGAAATTTTAGTACTGTTTTGCTTGAATGACTATGTAAGGGAACTGTTAGGTTTTTTTTAAGTTACAGTATGATGGAAAGACAATTCTAACCTGAGAATGGACTCATCTCATTAAGTTAGAGCTAAAKTTGTTCCAGATATTCGTGGAACTTAATTTTATTAAATTAATTTTTGCACTCTTCTGCCTCAGCTTTGTGACTGACCTCCTGGTGTGAGGTTTGTAATCTGTGAGGCTACTGCCAGGGAGGAATTACTGCAAACTTTGACCTTTTCAAGAAGTAGGAGGAAATGACTGTCTCTTTTTACACATTCCCATAACTTGGTTATCTCGAATAAGACTGCTGATTTTCACTGAAAACATTTAGGTTTAAATATTTCCTGAAAATCTAGTTTAAATGTTGTACGTCTGTAACTATGGGCGATATGTTAGAAGATATGATATTATATGTATTTGGGAGGTTTTGGTGCTTAGAGCACACACTGCTTTACTTCATTGAACAAAACAGATTGCACGACTCCATATGCTTTATCAAGATATACTATGGAAAAAGTTGCTACTGAAAAAATATTGTAGGCAGTTTGGTTCAGATAGGGGCATTGCGAGGGAGGGCAAAAGCTATGTATATTTTTATTACTTCTTTGTTTCAATTTTAGTTTATGCCATCTTAAGTGATTGTATTGTAACTGTGTCAGAAGGGCTACRGTGTCTTTTAATTGATTTGATTTTGGTATTAGATGTTAGTGAATTGAAATAAAAGAAAAGAAGAAAAGAGTTAACCATTCTTCTCCTTGACTCTTTATATTTGAAGCTGTTTGAGCATTGTTGTGCTTTAAGTGCATGTTTTTAACATTGCGTGAAAAATGTTTTCCGTCATTTACTACAACAGTGAGCCTACTGGGATATTTTATATATGTATGTATGTATCTACATATGTAYGCACAGGCAAAGGGGAAATGAAAGTCAGGAATAAGTGCTGCCATCTTGTACTGCATCCTCCTGACCTCTTGCAGATAGAATATTCTATGTAAAAATGTTAATTCATGACAGATTAGATTTTTCAGCCTAATTGTGATCCGTAGTACTTCAATAATTTGAGGTGAAACTTTTCTTTTTATGTTCAGGAATGGATCCAGCAGAACAACATTTTATCAATTGTGTTGAGAGATAGTCTTCATCAGCCTCAGTATGTAGAGAAATTAGAGAAGATTCTACGTTTTGTCATCAAAGAAAAAGCCCTCACTCTGCAGGATCTTGACAACATCTGGGCTGCGCAGGTAAAGAATTAAGTTACTAATCTGCTTCAGAGCAAGAGAGATCATGTTCTATGTTATGTTTTGAAGTTCAAGTCACAAATAACTTCTACCCGAGGACCACAATTTTGGAATGGAAAGTATTGAATTTTATACAATAGCTGTTTTAAAATTTGTGTTTCTTATGTTCATTGTTAGAAAAAAAAAAAAAAAGGGCAAAATTGAAACCAAGTGTCATTCTTTGGACCTCAGAATTGTCTTCTCAGTGTGTATAGTAAGTAATAACCACACACAGCTTCCTTGAATAAGGTCTGTGATAATGCTGTTTGTCTTCAGCTTATGGTGTGTAGACCTTTCCAGACTTATCTTGTAAGAGGCCATGCAAGAGCAAAGCAAAATTWGAGGATTTAGTTTGTTATTAGTAAGCCTGAGAATGGGGACACCTGTGTAGGTTAGTTTAAGCCAAACTATTTAAGTTCCGGAAAACTGAACACATAGTGCCAGCATTAAAAGCCAGGCATAGTCTGCCCCATTAGTTGCAAAGTAAATTTAGAAGGAAATCTTTTATACTCTCAAATGCTTGACTTAGTTGACTCACTTATTATGCTTTCAGTAAGATAGTTACCACAGTGTGATTGCTACAGATTTGTCTGGTGTTTTAAAGTCTGTAGAACATGTTCAGGTAGGTGTTTGCACTGTTACTTTGGCTATAGAATTAAAATAAGACATAACAAAAAAGGAGAAATATCAAAATCTGGTCATATGAAATGACTTTTAGTGATTTTATTACTCTGTCTATAGCAGTTTTTAGAAGTTCTTGTTAAACAGTGGCTTCTAAGAGCAGCTGGAGTGTGGAATTCAGTAGAGGGYAGTTGATTTACTGCGTAGTTTTATGTAACAGGCAGGCTATTTTAGCTCTGGCTCAGTGCAGTTCTGATGTGGTTTTGCTTTCAGACTGGAGCCATTATGTTTCTGCCTGACTTAGAGAATAAGCACACACAAATTTCTACTTGATGATACAGATATGCCCTGAGAAAGCTCAGTATACAACTAGAATAAAAATAAGTAGTTTATGAGAAGTAATAAAATCATGCTGCTTTATCCTTTAGAAGCACACTAGGAAGTTTTATTGAAGCATTTTACATTGTCTTACCCAACACTCCCCAAATATTAGGGTTTTTTTGTGCAAGGAATAACCCTCAAAATCAAATATTAAATTAGTCTGTTGATCTTCAGAAAAACATCTGGTTGGAGAAATGAAACTGCAGAGCATAATGCTGGRGTCTCATTCCTTATGTTCTAGAGCATTTTCTTAGAACACGGCATGTGCTTCCTCACTTGTGTACAGCGAGCTCACAGTTCAGATAGCAGACTTCTTAYCTCTTCCTAAGTGTGCTTCCCTGCACCTTGGCTCCTGATCTCATCTTGGGACGTTTGTATGTTCCCTGCTCTTGCTGCACTTGCACCCCCAGCAGCTCTGTGCGTTTTTCCCCTTGTTTTGTTTCTGTGTTGCAGGTGTTCCTTCTGCCCTGTATACTCTCATGCTTTCTTCCTTTACAGGAAAATGTCTGAAAGGAAGGGAAAAAGTTGTGACATGGTTTGTAAAACYGAGTGATGCAGCTGGTGTTTACTATTTTCGTCTTTGTAATCTGACCCATAACATGAAAATGAAYGTTACTGTTACTATTATTACAAAAAAATAGTGTATGTAGGGCATATTCAAAAAAAAAATCCACTATGTAGTATATGAAAACAGCTGTTGGTTTCTTTTTCATTGCTTCAACTGAGCAACTAATGCTAGCTTTTAGAAGGAAGTGAATTTCAGAACTGATGCATCTATTTTAAGTATCTGAGCCTTATTACATCAGAGTTTTTCTAGATTATGATGATGACTATGATGATGATTATTATTATTATTATTATTATTTTGGGAGTCTTCACTAACAGAAATTTTTTACAGTAATCAGCTGTTGATTCACTTAACCCAAAATTATTTTTTGATAAGTGTAGAGAGCTGAGATATATTTTCCCACCTAGGATTTCAGGAAAGGTATGTTTTCCTCACCTTAGATTAAATTTCAGCTGGCTAGTTTTCTTATTTGTCTTCATCCTTAAATGTTAAAATTGTGGTGTACTCCAGAATCTCATTTAAACCAGTATTTAATATTATAGCCAAACATCTTAATATAAGTAGTCAGATTGTTAGTTTATAAGCTGCTGTTGACTTTACAGTGCTGTCTGATAGTGATTCTGTTTTGGTTTGGGTAGGTTTTTTTGTTTGTTTTTCTCTAATAGAATGCTTTGTCTGTAGAATTATATAGACAACTAATAGAATAGTTGTCATGAGTCCACTAGCACAAAGAAAATGCTCCAAATATACATACTGGAAATACTAAAAAGCACGAAACAGGTTTTGTTGTTTTCTCASAAAACAGAACCTACATTAAATTATTAATGGTTAGAACATGTCTTTAGCTTTATCTTCTACTGCCCCAAAAGCTAAATTTTGTAACATTGCAATTTTTGTAGTGTCTACATACACACGTACACCCTCTTAAATACATATGTAAGATAAAATGAAATACTGTGACTTGGCAGCTAGTGGATGCTGTGAGAACATGGCAGTTCTGACTGGCCACCACAGACAGCTCCATGKAAATGACGCTGTCATACCACTTTTTTTGATATGGATTGCTGCAGGTGTGTAGGTTCTTTTGCTTATTTGTTTGTTTTCTTGACAGGCAGGAAAACATGAAGCCATTGTAAAAAATGTACATGACCTCCTTGCAAAGTTAGCCTGGGATTTCTCTCCTGAGCAGCTTGATCATCTGTTTGATTGTTTTAAGGTAACTTTGTATGTTTCGCAAATGCATGTTTATGTTGCATGTTTCCAACACACTTTTTGATATGGATGTATGGCTAACATACACGCTTTAAATATCTACTTGCAGTTCATTTCAGATATGGGCAGTTTACTTAGGTTAGAGATTTTTCTCTGTGTAGCAACAGTCTAATTTTCATATTAAAAAATGCTAGATTCAGTTATACTTGACTATGGAGATTTAAGAGTTTTGGTTTAGTTCCTGTCTGAAGCAAAGACAGTGTTKGTTTCACTGACAGTTCTGTTTTCTGGTTTAACTGCTTTCTCAGAAAACACTCTCTCATCGAGTTCTTTCGTTGAGTGGGCTTGCTGATTGTCACTTGACTAATTTGGATATTGAACTTGCCAAATAAAACCATTTTTTGTTTTATCCTTTCTACATTGTGTTTCAAATTAAGTGTTTCCTCACGGTATTAAAGTAGCTTTCGTTTAGTTTACAAGATATTGTTTCTCCTTGTGTATATGTTGAAGAGGGAGATCAGGGACTTCCTTTCTCCCTCCCCGGGTTTCCTCTCTCCCATGTAATAATTTTACTCTGATTAACATAAACATAAAATGAAACAGTCTCAGAAGAAGAAAATGTCATATGTTTTTTAAACATGTGATTTGACTGAAATTGGTGCGGTAAATTATTTGCTTCTGGAAGATTCCTAACAGTGACATTTGTGGCTTCCATTTGCACTACTCTATAGCCTTTGTTCCTGTTCCTCTTTCAGCAACTCCTTTCCAAAACACAAGTCAGCTTTGTGGCAGTCTGTTTTCTGGTGTTAGATATCTTAGATAAATTCTTTATATTTGGCTTACGTATAATTTGTCCATAAATTAGTGAGTCTCTCATAGACCTAATATAAATAAGATTCAGTGCTCAGCAATCTAGCTATTCAAATAAATACTCAGAAGTACTATGTGAAAAACATTATTGCTCATGTTTTACACTGAAAGATGGATATGAAGCAATGTTATATTTCTAACTTATTCAGAAAACAGTTAATTTGATGCAGGGAAGATTTGTTTTGGCCAGATACAGAGGCAACAGTTATATTAAAGTTGTACTCACCAGTGATTATGATTAATTTAAGAATCTTAATTATAAATAAAGGAGTTTTTATAAAGCAATTGCAAGAAACAGCTGAGCCCACTTTATTTTGACTACTATTGAACTCATCAACAGTTATATTAATATTAAATAGGTATCACAGATATGCTTGTCAAAGATTTTTAAGATTTTTTTTTGATCTGAGTTGAGTGCCTCTAAGCAGTAAACACTGAAGAATTTTTCAGTTGTGTTCTGTAGGTGTGAATTCTGTATTAATAAAATGTGCTGTTTATTTTCATTGGAAGTACTGTATATTGTCCAATGATGTACACTCACATGTCTTAGAAAAGTGCAGGTTATAATGTTTGAAATCACATTTTTACAAATGAGTCATTTCTCATATTGAATAAATCTTTTATTAGGCAAGCTGGACAAATGCAAGCAAGAAGCAACGTGAGAAACTACTTGAGTTAATCCGTCGTCTTGCAGAGGATGACAAGGATGGTGTGATGGCACACAAGGTGCTGAACCTCTTGTGGAACTTGGCTCATAGTGACGATGTCCCAGTTGATATCATGGACCAGGCTCTTAGTGCCCATATTAAAATTTTAGATTACAGCTGTTCACAGGTGAGTTATCTGGTTTGTGGGTCTGTTGTGAAATYGGTTGCTGAAGAGTTTCTTCCCCTCCCCTCATGTGAAATTTATAAGTTTAGTAATTTAAGAAGAATGTTGCTCTTTGTGTGACTAGTGTCCCTGTGCCAGTGTCTGGGTATTGTTAAGTTGTGTGGGACATGTTTCAGCAGAATTAGGACTTTAACTGGAGAGGGCTAAATATATTATTGCCTGTCTTGCTATAACTAGTAAAGCAATTGGTGCTGTTTTTATAGGGATGGCCACATTGGAATTAARGCTACCAAAATAAATAGGAAGAAAGGACAAATTCGTTTTGCTCTGTCTGCCTTTTCTTCAGCTTAGAAAACAAGTGCTTAAAATTGAGAGGCAACTAACACCTGCTCTCATCTTTCTTGTTTGTTTTCAAATCCCTTCCATGTCTTCAGTAATGTTAGAGAAGACCTAGAGAAGGTCACTGAAATTACTTTTCTTCTCTATGATGATATTTTCATACTATTCSTTTTCTAATTTCTCCCAATTTTGACGTAATGCTGATTCGTTATGGTTCTGTATTCTTCTGTTATCTGTGCCTGACAGCCACTGACAGGTTTTATTTTTGTTTCATAACAATTAAGAAACAATTGTTAACTGTTTCTTGTTACTTTGTAGCAATTTACACTGATTAGTGRAGAGAAATAACTGAAAGGGAAGAAATGAATTAGTGATGGTCCTGTCTAGCTGCAGTTTTTATTTTAATATATACTGAATACTTGAATAGTTAGAGAACTCTTTTCATTCTGGTTTCTCTTACCACCTAGTGTTAACTTGGGTGTTTTTGTGAATGCGTACTTCAGAATTTTTGATACAATCTAATATTAATGTGGTTGTGTACATTCTCTTTTGTCTTGGAAACAAAGTAATGGGCTGTTCGTGGTTTCTGCATTGTGCTTGACTGAACACTTGCTTTTTAAGGACCGAGATACACAAAAGATCCAGTGGATAGATCGTTTTATAGAAGAGCTTCGTACAAATGACAAATGGGTCATTCCTGCACTGAAACAAATTAGAGAAATTTGTAGTCTGTTTGGTGAAGCACCACAAAACTTGAGGTAAGAATGGCATGCAAATAGGATTTTGTATGTTAAAGTTATATGGGTTGGAATGGAGCGGTTTTTCTTGCAAGGGATGGGGAGAACTTATCTAAAATCATTACCTGTTTTTAAACAGGCTCTTAGGTCTGTTTTAATACTTTTAAGAGATTCTCTCACATAGTGTGTTTAATAAGCGAGCATTAGCTTTTCTCCCAAATTTACTGATATTGATTTTTTTAAGAGGATTATTCTCTGATTCGCAGAAAATCTGTGTTCACTTTTTACTCTTATTTATGGACTTCTCTGACTAACAAGAGAGTTACCTTACATAATACAAATAAAATATATTCTGTGGATGGATGTGTATGCATGCACCTGTTCTTTGATACATTTATGCGGGTCGTGTAGCTTACATAGTTCATATCAAAGCTAACTTTTTCTATTGCAGAAAATACTCTAGGAAAAAAAAGTCTATTTGGACTTTTAAAAATCAGCTCAGGACACTTTCTTTTATGCAAACTCCAGAAAAATTGTGTGCTTCTCAGGTTATCGTAATTACTTTATCTACTTACAGGAATCAAAATAAATAGTTCAAATAAATGTTGCTATTAATGTATTTACAAAAAGGGTCAAGACTGAGAAAGTTGAAGGATAAGCCTTTAGTTTACGTGAAATTATTTCTTTATTAATAGYGTTTTAAGTAGCTGTGATAGTGCAGCATCCTGGCTTTGGGATGCTTTGTTTAGATTACAGTATGTTCAGTTTTCATGACATCTTAATCCTGTATGCTTTTCATAAATATTGTCTAGGGAATTTCTAACAGAGTCACAGAAATACCTGCTTGTTAGCAGAAAACAGGTGTCTTGGAGTCCTTGACGTTCTTCATGCAGTAAGGCGAATGGAGCTAACTGTTTCTTCGTGGTACTTGAACAAATTGGATACTTTTTAACATAGTACGTTAATKAAGAACCTTTGCTTCAGGGAGTTTTTCAAGTGAGGCTCATTCAAGTCACTAGATAGGTTTCTGCTCCAAATTAATCATGGGGGAAACCTAAATCTCTCCTCTGGTTGTAGAAGAACAAGCTCCCCATACTGTGCCGTGTGTACAGGTAGATGGTTCGAATCTCTCTCCTTTTTTGTTTCAGTCATCTCTTTAGTTCTTGAGGTTCCTGGCAAGGCTGTGTCTGTGTGTGACAATAGCTCAAAATTTTATGTGGAGTTTGAAAATAAATAGGACAGAAAAGCAAGCTTTAAGTTAAAAGGTTCTAGTCAAGTGATCTCAGAAGACCTTTTCTAGTCTGGATTCTGCTGATAAAGGAGAAGCTTTTGATAGCAAGGTATTGTTGAGAGAGATGGGATATTGATACTGCCCAGGTCCCTGGAAATCTCCAGTAAGAGGAGAAGATCATTTTGTGGTAACTTTTATGACCATTGATGTAAGCATTTCTTGGAGGTTTGTCTGGGCAATATTAATAGCATAAACTATATTCTTTTGGAGGAGTTTGAGTTCATTGGCAATTAAAGCTTATTAGGAAAAGACTGAGGCTACTGATTCATAGCAAAAATGCATAGAAATTACATTATACAGTCTGCACTATAGAGATTCTTTTCAGGAGGAAGACTTAATTATTGTAGATAATCCTGCAGTTGAATGAAATTGCAAATTTGTAAAGAAGTTATTTTGGAGATACTTAATTCCCTGACCTCAAAGGAAAACTACCTGTTTTGGCAAGCTTAGTTTACCCAGAATTGCAGCAGTGTAAAAGATGAACACTTGGGTATTTGCAAGGAGGATGCCTGTTAATATCAGAATAGTCAATTTAGCGATGTTAGTGTACAGTACATCTTAATTTTCTCTGTGTTGGATGATTGAGAGTCTCCTCTAAACCACTTTCAAGCAGTTGAGTTTGACTGGTATCTATTTTAACAATATACAAAGATTGGTCTACTAAATTAATTGCTGAGGAAAATTAACTGAACACTGAGAGGACCTTCTGTTAGGAGATTCTGTTCAGAGATTTGTGACTGCTCTTAAGATGACATGGATTTAGTTTCAAGTCAGTTTTTAGCCTCAAATGTACAAGTTTCTGATTACTGCCTCTGTTACTTGGCTTTTTTAAAGTCTGCATGTAAAAATTGATCACRCATTGGTCTAATAGAAGTCTTAACTTAAACTAATTTGCATGTGTGTTATTACTTCGGACATATTATATGTGTGGTAGACTCAACTTAAAAGAAATCCATTCAAGTTAAAATTTTGGACTTTTACCTTTGTCATTTGGAGAGTATTTTCCTAACAAATATGCATTCTAGAGGCTTTTTTTTTAGTGTTTCCAAAACACACTGTCATCCGTCTCAAAATGATATTTTTTTCATGTTCTTACATAGCTCTTTGATATCCATTTAGCAAAACTRCAATGAAAAGATGACAATTTTGCACTTTTTTTTTTTCCATATATGTGTCTTTGCTGCAGCAACAGCAGCCTCAGTGAGCCCAGCCTTAGATGCCTGAGGAATAATTCAGTAGTTGTCTGTGAAGTTTGCTTTATGCCAAAAAGTCTGCTTGTTGTCAGATCAGGTTTTTTTTCTCTGCATGGGTACAATCATCTTACCTTTGAATACATTCTAATAGATTATTGAAATAACTACTTTGGGTATATTGCTCACAAATACTGTGCAACAAGATCGCTTATAACTAGCGTTACACTCAAAATTCCAGTTTTTGATGTAGATGTGAACTGAGATGCCTCTATTGAGGGGAAAAAAGTGAAAAATATCTACCTAAGAACAAAATCTTTGTCTCATAGAGCTTAGCTTTTGCTATGCTTACTTTGAAACAGGACAAAAAAAAAATATATGTGCATATAAATACGAACACAYGCTATTATAACTGTATAATCTATATGCAAACAGTGTCATTCAGGAAAATACCCATTCCTRCTGTGCTTGTTCCTTTAGTTGTGTYGTYATACGCATTTCTCAAATTGTCAATGTTCTCATTTAATATTATCCTTTATAAATGCAGCTTTTTGTATAAAATGTAAAATCTGGGAACTAAAATAGAAAAAATCATTTTTCTGCTTTTGCTGCTGGATTATCCCCAACAAAGAGGGATGATGAGGATGGAATGATACATAACTGGAAAGTGTTCCCAGGGAAAACAGAGGGGATTGTCTCTGTGCAATATGAAGCCCTGTATGTTCTCTGCCCTCATATTCCTATCCATTTGGTTTTCTTTTCTATCCTACAAATGTCTGCTCTCTTTTTGCCCCTCCCCTTTATTTTTTCCTTTACAAAAACACAATTTGTTTAAGTATATGTTTCATGTTTTGGAAACCTCTCTGTGTTCCAGAATTGAATCTTCTGAAGACATCTCTGCTTAGCAGAACACTGTTGCTTGCAAATAGCATAATCATTGAGATGGGTGCTGATGGTTTCCATGTCTTTTAAGCCTAGAGTGACAGTGACCTGCAACCCAGTAAATCAATTGCTCTGTTTTCATTGCATGCGTAGTAATGTAGATGTATCTGGTGTAAGATCGTTGTTAGTGGATGCTCGATCTGGTGTTTCTTGTCTTCTCTRCTGATCTTGAAAGGTGTGACAATGCTTACTGAGTGCAGGTCACCTGGTGGTGGGACTCAGTTTCCCAGGATGGATAAGAGTTCCCACCAGCAAGCCATTCACCTAACTCTAGGATCTCCTGAGCTGTAAAGGGAAGGACAGTATAACACTTCAGGTGCCAGTACAGATTGAGKGGTTACTTGCTGGAAGGCAGATTTGTGGAGAGGGTTTTAGGAGTCCTGATTGACAACAAGTTACCSRTGAGGCAGCARCATGCCTTCATGGCCAAGAAGGCMAATGGGATCCTGACTGCATCAGGAGGAGCRTTGCCAGCAGGTCAAGGGAGGGGATCCTGCCCCCTCTGCTCAGCCCTGGTGAGGCTGCRCCTGGAGTATTGGATGCAGTTCTGGACTCCCCAGGACAAGGACGTGAAGCTCCTAGAGAAGGTCCAGCATAGAGCAGCAGAGATGATTAAAGGGCCTAGAGAATCTACTGTATGAGGAAAGACCAAGCGAGCTGGACCTGTTTAGCCTGGAGAAGACCAAGAGGAAATCTGATCAATATGTCTAAGTACCTGAGGGGAAAATAYAGGGAAGAGGAGGCGAAACTCTTCTCAGTGGTGACCAGTGACGGGACAAGGGGTAATGGGTACAAATTGAAATACAGACAGTTCCATGTCTGTGTGAGGAAGAACTTTCCTGTGACGATGCCAGAGTCCTGGAACAGGCTGACCAGAGAGGCTGTGGAGTCTCCTTCTTTGGAGATCTTCCAAACCCGCCTGGATGCCACCCTGTGCCCCGTGCTCTAAGGGTCCCTGCTGGAGCAGGGGGTGGGACTAGATGATCTCTAGAGGTCCCTTCCARCCTCAACCAKTCTGTGAGTAGTTCTGAAAAGATGTTTGTATTTCTTCAGAACAGACTTTGGGATCAKCTGAGTCATACAATAAGTAATTATTTTTGTCTCTCTTGGTCTGGAAGACCTGTCCAGTTTAGCAGTGTCTGTACAGCCAAGGTGGAGTGCCCTCAATGAGGCTCTTGGAGCCTTCACACAGAGATGACAAGTCCCCAGTTTTGGAAGTTGATAGTATTGTGGTAGTGGACTCAAGCGCTGTGTTCTGTCTTGTAGTTTACTTTATAAAATGAATACAACTAATGTCTGCTTTAAGAAAAGTGTCTTTTTCAGATCTTGGTAATATACTTAATTATCACCCATTTACATTTTTTGGGGTGGTATTCCTTCTCTTGAATTCTAGTCCTGTTTCTTCTTGGAGTATATATTTCTTTTATGCTGTTTGTTTGTACTAACTGTGTGTTTTTTCTTTTTTTTTTGATAGATAAGGAATGCAAAATTGTTCCAATTTCTCAAGTATTGGAAAAATTGTGTTGCTAGGAGAAAATTTTTGGCTAATATGTTTCATTATAGTTATAAGACTGAGCATTCATTCTGGAAAATGGACATATCTTTATATGATATTTAGATTTATGACAGAATATCAGATGAGAAGACTATGATTATAGATATTATAACTATTATTATCCAGTTTGCAGGCAGATATTTCCTTTCTTGCCCTGCTTCAGACATTCTCCCTTTAGCATACTGAGCTCCTCACTTTGCTTTGATATTTTTCATACTGATTGTAACTATAATCCAAATTAACTGCTCTTGCTTACTGGAACAAACTATTAATGTGTTGAGGGAAAGAGATGGACAGATATTGTCAGAGACGCAACATAGTGTTTATAATAAATCTTTTATTGAAATGTGGAACTTGCTTCAAAGATGCAAGTGTTTAAAATAGGTTTCTGAACTGTTTGGGAGAAAACATACCTACTTTTCTATAACGCTTGTGTTTTTATTTCAGTCAAACTCAGCGAAGTCCACATGTGTTTTACCGACATGACTTAATCAACCAACTTCAGCACAATCATGCTCTAGTTACACTGGTTGCAGAAAATCTCTCTGCCTATATGGAAAGCATGAGGCAATATGCTAAAGGTAAGTTCTGTACAGAAATTACTTCACAAATAAAGTGTACAAGAACGCCATTTGAAAATTGACTTGAAAGCAGATTGTCATATTGGAATAACTGATAGACTTATTTGCTTAATTTTAGATCAGGTGTGGGATCGGTAGCCTTTGWGCTGTTAGATTGGGTCAAAACAAGCTTAACATGTAAACATCTTGTTTCATAACTGAACATATGTGGTGGGTTTTACAGTAGAATATTAGGAAGTGACTGCTTGTGTTTTTCTGTGGATTGAAGTACATCATCTTGCCCTAATCAATAAATTTAGGATTAGCAGTATTTTCCACAAAATAACCATAATCTTGAATAATGCATGACTTCAAGTCTTGAATTTTTTAAGCTTCTTTTTGATTTTTTTTTAAGCTCCTTTGAGATTTTTATTTCTATAATCTTTCTTTTTGGAAGCCAATGGAATTTGTCAGAGAAAACGACTTAAGGCCACATCCTCTTACCATGCAACTCCAGTTCTTTTAATTGCTTTCTCATTACGTTGTTATGACAATACTTGAGCAGCAGATCATGTTAGTTTTTATATATTTCAGTCTAAACTTTAAGTGTATGCTGATGAGTTTGCACTCTTACCCTTGGAGGAAAATAGCCTTCTAGCTACCAAGATGAAATGGAGACAGTGAGGAAGGCTGTTCTTGGTAACCCTGTACTGTAGCGCTCTATAAAGTAGCCAACAGAAGTGAGGGGAGAGAAAAGGAGGTGAGGAAGTCACTTACTGTGATTTAATGGGAAGAAGGGATCTGTTCTACCCCCTGTAACATCCTCYCAGCATTTCAGTTGCATCTCAAATTACATGGTATGTTATTTTAAAGGTTTGGGAATTCAGCATTGATTGTTCAGAAGTGCTAAGATATTGCACATTGCAAAATACGTTTGTGTGTGTATCTTGTTACTTAACAAAAGTAACAAAAGTAAGTTTTGGTTAAAGTATTCTTGTGTAGATTGCTCAATTTTGGAGTTCATTTGATTGTAGAATGCTTCATAGTTACATCCAAAATATACCTTCAAAGACCTTTGAGTCACAGCGCTACATGAAGGTGTTGGCTTCAGCTAGATGCAGGTCAATGAGAGTGACAAGTAAGCTGAGTTTTTAGACTGCGTCTCTACTGAGGCGTGCATGGGATGTTTTACTCCAGTTAGCTTCCTTAATTCATGATAACATCAATTTCTACAATGCTAAAATTTAATAAGATGCTTTACACTGTATTTTAAGCTCAGTCTTGTCAAATAAGGTGGAGTACAGCATGCTTAATTTCATGTAACTTCTGTAAGCTGTTGAGTGACCTTGGGTAAACAGTAGGAGAGATGATGACTTAAATGCCCTTTCTAAAAAGCAAAGGAATACATTTAGTTGCTGGCTTAGGAACGCGTAAGTTGTGTTCATTTTTTGCAAAAACAACATTCTGTTTATGGTGAGGATTGCATTTTGACTATATGGGCAGCTTTCTCCTTTCTTTTGAGCTTTGGCCAGCTCTGAAAATCTTGGTGTAGGTCTCAGGATTGCGAGGGAAACATAATCAGCAGCTGTGCAGAGCAGTACTCTTTCTGTTCAAAGAGAGCCTACGTGTACTACTCATGTATGAACTGATCCATTAATTTCAGTTAACTTTGAACTTTGGAACTGAAAAGTCATTTATGGCGATATTATTTATCACATTGTTGATCATTTGGCAGAAAAATTAGTCAAATGTTTGCTTTRCATTTCAGAGTGTCTTAATGTGATCTTTCTGTTGCCAAAAAAGCACATTTTTCCCCCTCAGGTCAACTATGGCAAGTCAACATATGCATTTTTGGCAAAACAAAAATTGTAAATGTGTAAAGGATGTAAATTAATCTAATTCCAAAGCAATTATTTTTTCCTTTCTTAAAATAGAGCCCTTGCAAAGTACTATTAGTTTGCCTCAGAATGCAAGGCCAGAAGAATCACAGTGCATGTTTTTTTTTCTCAGCTGCTTTTATACCCAGTTAAGACCAGCCAGAAAGCATCTCCTAATGTTACAGGTGCTGTACAAAGATAATAATAGGCATTTCCAGTCTGTACAATTTCTGTTTCAGTTTCTATTTTGTATACTCAATAGAGCARAACATAGAGAAAGCAACATGAGGCTTGTAAGCATCTCCGTGCTGTCTGACAAGGAGAGGGAAGATAGTTGATGGGGAAACAAATGAAAGGAGACAAAAGTTATGATAATTATGTAAAGAGCAAGAGCTGAACAAGTGTAGAATCAAGCTAGTTTGGAGAACATGAATGAGACGGAGGGAGAAGATAAAAGGCAAATATCCAATCACAGAAGAAAATGCCATAGGAAAAAAAAAATCTCTTTTCACAGATCTTTATGGAAGTTAACTTGACAATCACTGTGTAATCTGTGAAAATGTTTGAAAGTGTTTTTGAATAGTTTTGAATTTGCCATAATTTGATTTTCCTGAAGCCGTGATGTATGTTCTTTTCTGCAATGCTCCCTTTTATGAGTTTACCTTTTTTATTTAAAAAAAAAAWWTTTTTAGCCAACTCTTTCTGTCTTTTTTTTCTGTTACCGACTTTACTGCCTTTCCCCCCAACTTTACAAAGTCCTCCATGAAATGAAACGGCTGGAATTGCATAGGACTGACATAGTCCTGAGGGAAGACATGCTGTTTAAGTAATTGTTATATCTATTCTTATTCCTTCTCTTTTCACTTCAGACTTCTTCAGTACTACTTTTGCACTTCCTGATAAYACCTTTATGGGCAAGTTAACAGTGCTGTTTGGATATGGACATGATAGAATTAAGGATCCAGTMCTATTTACACTACTCAAATTCTCTGATCTGAGATAATTTGCAACATTCTTTCTCCTCCCCTTGCACTCTTCTATGCAGGAAACATTTTTTAATGAGATCTCATTTAGACCTCCTACAGGAAATACTGTAAAATTAAATTGGACGGATGTTTAATGATGCTGAGATGAAGAATATTAGTGGAGACTAAGGGTGGTTTTGTTTTGTTTTAGTYCAGCAGTTTTAAGAATTCTTAAATTCTTAATTCCTTGGCCTTAAATGACTTCAGCACTCGTTCTTCCATTACCACCACCCCTGGCGCTTTGGTCTTTGAACTAATCTCTATTCATAGCAGCAAAAAAAAAAAAAAGGCACACAACCCACTCCACCCCCTAGTAATATTTGTTGAACACATGAAATTAACTAGTTTTTGTTTTTCTGCAATGTCATTGTCTACCTTGCAAGCTTCTTTTACTGAACGCTCAACATTTTTTTTCATTTTTGACTTGTTCAAATAGTTACATAAATTATTTATTGTTAGTTTTATAACATTTTGTTTATAATTGGTTGTGGCCTGTTTCTTCTTTTGAAWATTAGCCCTTACTGCTGGCCTGATTCATGTTAAAATTCAAATTTTTGAAAGACATCTAGCAGATGGAATGGTGTGTCTTCTAGATGTATCGGTTTAGTACTATTCTTCTGACTTCCCTTATTTCTCAACTTAGTGTTCTGTGTGCATGTTGTATGTAGACAGTATTTACGGTAATTACTTTCTCTTATTGTAAAACCCTTCTAGTACACTTAAGCACTTAGACTAGCATTTTATCCTTGCTTGGTATAATAGGAAGTACTGATTTGTTTAGCTATTTATTCAATTTTCAGAATAAATTTTACAACGACTCTGCATTTTGTCATGGTACAGTCTCCTACAGTTGAGTCATTTTGGTTAGATATTATCTGAGCAATTTTMTTCTAAAGTATAGAGCAGTAATTATTATGGAGGGGCCTTACAGAATGTATGTGATAGTGAAACATTTCTGACTAGTATAGATCAAAGACTAGAGCTGTTCTGTCAAAGAAGTGTATGGTAAAATGATGCTTCATTTTCTGAAGAATTTCTATACCACAAAGGTCCAGTAATTCTAATTTACAACTAGTATTTATTGGTATTATCTGATGAAGGAGCATTTTTCTGAATTTGAATTAAGTTAAAGGGTATGAAATTTCTAACTCTGAAGGCTACATGTGTACTCAGTAATGTGCTGGTAACAGGTTTCTTCAAGTTCTTAAAGTACTTAACTCTTCTTAAACAGTTAAATCTTTTCTTAACTGTTCTTAAATGTGTTCTTAACTGTTTTCTTCTACTRTGTAGCTTCATCTGCTGTTCTTTGAGAAATGTCTAGGTTGTATGTCTTAATCAAGTTTCCACAAAGCAAACAATCATTTGTTGGTTAGTATTGTGCTAAGATTTGAAAAAATAACGTTTAAGTGGTGATTTCTTTATTTYCAAATGGCAAAACTATTGTTCTGTTTCATGTTGTCAGTATTACAGGCGTGTAGTTTTCATACTTGTAAAGTTGCAGTAGATAAAGTTGTCATCTGTTTTCCTCCTGATGTGGCGCACACTTAAGTATTGTGCACATGCAGGCACAGTGGTGCTGAAGAACTGGAGTTGCAGCATTTTTTTGAGAGATCAAACCTAAAAAATTAAAACTTGTATTCTTGAAAAGRTATTTCAGCCTTTGGAAAAAAATACTGAAACATCTGAATGATATTTGATGTACTTTACCAGACTTGCTTCCGAAATGAAATTTTTGGAATTTGYGAAAATTGATTTAACTAATTGGAATGCATATTCCTACTTGTTCTGTAGTAGTCGTGTTATACTGAATGTTGAACATGTACCTGSAAGTAAGAATTTGTTTGTTTGTTTATAGGCTTGAAGAATTTTATCTTTTGCTCATTTTAGTTTAGGATGTGGGATTAGCTGCTGGGAGGCTGGTGACAGCTGTTTTCACASGTCTTACTGAAATTTATTGTCGTTTGAGTGGTTTTAATTATATTCAGAACAGCAAGTTGTCAAGCATGAGCTATCCTTCGAAGTTAGTATGTCTTTTCTGCATGTATTCTCTAATGGAAGTTTTCTTATTTACAGAGCATGGTGAATATGACCCTCAAACTGTAAGACCCGGGAGTAGATACAGTCATGTGCAAGAAGTACAGGAACGACTTAATTTTTTACGGTTAGTTTTAATGTGTTCATTTGTTAAACTTGCTAAATTGTAGTTATAATGAATATCTAAAATAAATAATCGTGRTACTTGTTTTCCCTGTCTAGTTTTAAGCTGCTGTATGACCTTTTTTCAGATTCAGATGCAAAAATGCAGCAAATGCTTTGGAGTTTCATCTGTTGGGCTTGTATGTTAGTATTGAAGTAACCAAATAAGTATTTCTAGGGCYTGTATAGGAGGCATACATGTTTCTTTTTTTGCTTTACATTTCAGTGCTCTAATTCTGCACTAGAATTTGCATGGGCTTTTTTTCTGTCCGTATGCAGAACCCTACGGACTGGAATATAGGGCGTGTGTATATACAGTTACATACTTTGAAACTTCAGCAACATTACATTAATACAGATTTCAAGTATGGATATATCCACATGTCCTCATTTGCTTCACTACCTCAGTTCTGAATCCACAAGGATACGCTGACCCAGTTGCGGCAAGCATTCATATTGGGTTGTCAGTAGGTGAACCTTAGAAAGATTAGAATAAAAGAAAAATTATTTTTAAGACTTTTGACTAGATGCTGACTGAATGAAATAAAAAAGCAGAGTTACTACTCCTACGTTTAAAAATTTTAACAAAGGTGGCATTCCTGAAATTTGAGTTCTTTGTTTATGAATAAAGAGGAATTAATGATCTCCTGAAATACTTCACAGAATACATAGGCAGCAATTCCTGGAAAGCAATACCATGTCCTAGCTCCTAATTTCGTTCACATAAAAAAAAAATTTTCAATCAGAAAAAAAAAAAAAAAATCCAAAGAATCTTGGTTATCCCATGTTAGTTTTTTGTCTGAAACTTCTTAGTGCTGTTGTAATGTAGGACTTTCAGTAGTTCTCTAATAATAGCTTAATTTGAATCTAAAACTCAGAAGTTTCCAGTGCTTTGAGTTCTGTTTCAGGCTGCATTCTATTGAATGAATGAATGAAGTAATCTCTTTTTTCCTYGTTTTTCTTGTTTTTCTTTTATTTTTGTGTGTGATTTTTGCCAATCTGAATCATGAGAAAGGCATTTCAAAGAATCCAGTAAAATGAGTGCTAAAAGTAATTTCAAGAGGGGAAAGAAATTATTTTCTCATATGTTGTGATATGGCTTTTAAACCACATAGCTTGCCTTAAGAGATTTGTATTTGTATGTAAAAGTATATGTATGTAAATCACGTTAAATATTCTTGTAAGAAAACCTTAATTAAATATAAATTAAATATTAATTAAAGTTTTTATCCTGCAACTCTTACTAAGTATCACAAGACTGCTTACATGAGTAGACTGATGATATAAATAGTTTTCAGGGTCATATTTGTGATATAGACGTGTGAAATGCRTATGCAAGTTATTTCATGTACTTTTTACTGAACTGTGACTCTAGATGTCAACTGGAAAATATTGTTAATTGTCTCTTTTTTTGTTCAAGATTTTTATTGAAGGATGGTCAACTGTGGCTGTGTGCCCCTCAGGCGAAGCAAATATGGAAGTGTTTAGCTGAAAATGCAGTTTATCTTTGTGATCGAGAAGCCTGTTTTAAATGGTATTCCAAACTAATGGGGGATGAACCAGACTTAGACCCTGACATTAATAAGGACTTCTTTGAAAATAATGTGCTTCAGCTGGATCCTTCCCTATTAACAGAAAATGGAATGAAATGTTTTGAACGTTTCTTCAAAGCTGTGAACTGTCGAGAAGGGAAACTAGTAGCAAAGAGACGAGCCTATATGATGGATGATCTGGAATTAATAGGATTAGACTACCTTTGGAGGGTAAGTTAATTTGAGGAAACATCAGAAAAGTCAATTCCTAAGTATTTCCCTACCTTTCTGTATTYTTAACAATGTGTTTGTTGTTAATTGTAGACTCTGATTACAAGCTACTTTTTCAAGCTAAACGTATGGGCATCGACTCGCCTGTTTTCCCAGTAAAGATGTGTCTTACTAACTTTGTGCACTAATCGTGACCTGGAGTTTAAAACTGGAAACGTGGGTTGTGTTAGTAGCTGTGTGTGTACATGAGATGAAAAATTTGCCTATCTGGTATGTCAGTGATCCTWAGGATCACTGCCGTTGAGTCATCTGTAGGACGTTGAAATGTATGTTTTAGTTGCTCACTTCGCCTAAAAAGTGCRTGGGATTTTTGGTTTCTGTTTGTTTTCCTGCAGGCTTCTGCTTAATTGTTGCTCAGCTATAGGAAATGAGAGACATTTTTCTCTCTCATTAGAACTAAACTTTGTTTTGAGCATTTGTTCATGTTATTCATAGCATAAGCGTATTGTAAACTTGTTTGTTATTCATTCAAGAATGGTAAGCGAACTGATATGATTCTTGTTTACCTTTTGTCACTCTTCTGAACATGGTTGCATCGATTCAATACCAAAAAAAATGTAGCTTTTTTGAAGGTAGCAGCTCCTTAGGGCTGCCTTCAGTATCGGTAGCACCTGGAGGCTTGTAGGCTTGATCTGGGGTAATTCAGATTACCTGGCTGGAAACGGTATTGCTTCCTGCTCCTGCCCACTGCATCTCAAATGCTCAATTTTTTTGGTGATGTAGATTACTTCAGCATTTTAAAAGGACACTTAATTTATAATGCAGTTCATAGTCTCCTAGGTTAATTGCCTGAAAATTCTAAATTAATATTAACATAAAATGCACTTTTGGTGTGTTTAGTTCATTATTGAAGTACAGCTGCATAAATACTACTTGAAACCACAGGCTTGAAAGTTAGCATTTCAGTTGTACTGCCTGAAGCCAGTGAAAACAGAAATGCAATGTGGAGATAAAGTAAAAATGCTACCTCTGTTACATTTATAAGGCCTAAGCTCTTTTTGCTAACCCTGGTGAACTCCTTTAAAATGAACAGTTTCTTCTTCATCTTAACTCATATGGTACAATTACTTTCAGTATAACTTCCATAGGTTATATTTGCTAAGCATTTTAGTTGCTTTTTTTTTAACCTATGTTTGATGATGCTTATGTGTAGTCATTTTGTTTTCAAATTTTATTCCAGAAAGATTTAAGATGTTCTAACATTTATTTTTATTAACAGGTTGTGATTCAGGGAAATGACGACATCGCAAACAGAGCAATAGATCTTCTTAAAGAGATCTATACTAATCTTGGTCCAAGGTTACAAGTTAACCAGGTAAAAAAAAAGAAGAAAAAGGGGAAAAAAAAGAAACAGATATGACAAATGGGAAAACAGTTACAAAATTCAGTGATATTTTTAGAGTTGAAAGCTGTGGAAAGTTGAGAATAATTTTTCTGGTTTGGAGAGTATGCTCCTGAATTCAACAATCGACTTCTAATCAAGTGCATAATTAAGAATCTGTTGAGATATTTAGGGCCTGAATTTTGACAAGTCTTTAAACTTTCCTTTTGTAATTGTTCTTTCTGCTTGCAGAACAGTTCATGTAGTACCTTTAAGTTAAGTCTTCTGTTAAATTTCCAGAGGTAGTACTTATTTGTACCACTAGGATTACAGAAGTCTAGAGAGAGGAAGAGTATTGTCCTCCAGTCAATCCTCAGTTGGTGGCTTGACAGTAGTAATTCTTAAGCTTCTTTTTGGAGACACAGTTAAGAAAAAAGACTTGCAAGAGTCTCCAGAGCTACCAGTCAACTAGATACAGCACAACTGCCCTAGGTGGTGTCTTGACAGCTGTGTGAGCTGTGTCTTGCTGGAGAGACAGATGGGCTGTATGCTTCTTCCTTGCTACATGTTGGATCCTACGAAGTGTGCATAGATCTGTCTACCTGGAAATGATTGAGTGGACGCTTTGGAAAATGTCGTATTTGCTTGACTCTGCTGCATACTCATTGTCAATTTCTAATCTACCTCTGGGAAAAGTGACTCTGAGTGTTAAGGTGTTCTGTGGTAGAAGTGTTTTCTCACACTARAAGACCAGTGGTGTCTCTACACTAGAGACCCTTTCTGTGATATATCAGTCAAGGTCAGGAGCAAGGAAATGTTAGAAATCAGAAAGAAAGATGAGGTTTATTGTAACTGCTGCTGTATCACATCTAGCCTGAAGTCTCTCTTCCGACTGAAAATCAAGGGTATCTGGAATTGGGTTCTAAGGTAAGATTTATTCTGATAGTCTACGAATGTCTTGTGAGTACCCTAGTGAACAAGCTGACAGTTACTACATTGCCAGATAGAGATCTTGCAGTGGAGTTGGAGGAACTAAATAGGGAAAGGTGCAATTTGTTCTTCTCAGTGCAAACTTCTAGCTTTTCTGTTCATGAGCAAGTTTGCCCTGTACAGGCTACTGATGGTTTGAGCAAAATTTTTGAGGCACGTGCCAAATTAGATCTAAGTATCAATGAGTGCTTTAATGTGAGATAAATGAGCTTTAAAGAACTACTTGTCTGGTTTTTTCACTTGTACTCATTTATTATGCAATTGAAAGGCCGTTTTTAATGTTTTAATTGCCCCATCTTTTTAATATAATTAGGTAGTGATTCATGAAGACTTCATTCAGTCCTGTTTTGATCGTCTCAAAGCCTCCTATGATACGCTCTGTGTGTTGGATGGAGATAAAGACAGTATTAATTGTGCAAGACAAGAAGCAATACGAATGGTGAGAGTGCTGACTGTTCTAAGGGAGTATATAAATGAATGTGACAGCGATTACCATGAAGAGAGAACTATTCTACCTATGTCAAGGTATGTATTAAAATGCACTACTGAGATTTCTGTTGACTGAGTTATTGCTAACATCTTGGCAATTTTACATTATAAAGAGATTCTATGCATACRTGTGTTTATAAGGCCTCAGCATTCCGTTCCGCCTGAAGCTGAGGTCTGATCTGTAATCGTGTGAATTGACTCTTAACAAATTCCCATTAAAAATTTTTTCTCCCCCTCCCCAAAAAGAGCTTCAAATGAATGCAAGGTACAACTACAGTGAAGGTCTGTCAAAAATGAATAAAATGATTATTTAAAGAAAAAAAAAAGTGAAGGATCCGTGCAAATACAGACATTCAGCTATATAGGAAGGAGTTGGAAGACCAGAGAATAAACTTAGTGTTTTCTTGTGTGACTGGCACAGTGTACCATATGACTAGATTGTTTTGGATTTTTTGTTATCTTCACATAACTGTTTAAAAACAATACCATTCTTTAAATCACTTACAAAATTAGCAAGGACAAGCTTTTTAAATACCTCTGTCATACAAGAGCATGCTACAAATGCATATTCTACACTTCCAGAGTAGTTTACAAAGATGCTGATCTTATTTAACAAACCTAAACTTTGAATTAAGTGCAATATTCTGGTTTTGACATAAGTTTAACAACAGTTCCCGTCCCCCCCATAGAAAGGGGAAGAAAAGGTGTGTTGAAGTGTGTTCATTTTTCTGTGTTCCTTCTCTCCTTGTACGTTTGTCCTTGAGTAAAAGCTTACTTTCAATCCTTGTTTTAACTCAATCTTTGTATCGGAGAAAAGAAAAATACATAAATTGTGTAGACAGTTTTCACAAATCAAGTATTTTATTTCCATGAAGATAAAAGTAAAAGATTGTTTAAATATTCCAACGTTAATAGCTGGCGTATGTGGGAAGAAATTTTCAGAGAATACCTAAGAATTCATAATGTTTAGATGGCTATGGGATKATAATGCAGTTAATCTCCCTACTATTAAAAAAAAAAAAAATTCCATCTCCTTTCTCATTTTTAACTGCTCTTTTTTCAAACAGAAAACTGCTGGTTTTTTTATGATGTTATGTCTCCATTGGTGGCACATGTTGTTTATATGACTGGTTTATTTTATTAGACTTAAGTTTTCACAGGTCTTGTTAGCAGGGAGCTCTTAGGAGGAATTTTTGCCTGCCTTTTAGTCTGGGATCAATTTGTTGAGATTATCTGGGCACATCTTTRCTACTGAGTTCCCTCCAGTGTACAAGTTTGGTCAGTGGTAGAATGGAAATGTGTGGGTTTTTGTTCCCTKTTTTAATCTTCAAAAACATTTTGGTTTTCAGATGTGGAGTTCTAATACTAAATATAATTTTTGAGAGAAGGCATTCAGACTTGGTGACCTGATGATTTTTTCCTGATGTTTCTGTGTTTGGAACAGTTGTTTCACAAAAAGAGCAAAACATAGTTGCCAGCCTAATGGGCTTTATTGTATTTTGATCAGGAAATTACAATCAGGAGAAAAGATTTAAAGATTTTACATTTCCATCAGTATAAAAAAGACTTTTAAAAAATTCCATCAGTGTTCAAAACCTAATGACAAAAATTGGACAATTTTGGTGTGTATAAAACCATCTCTTAATGTATGTTTGGTGCATACCAGGCATGGCTTTTTGCATGCTTCTGTGTATGTTATGTTTGCATTTCTTGGTGCCTTCACAGTCACGTGCTTGAGTACATCACTGTATGTAAAGATTTAATGTTGAAATCTTTTTGGTTCAAAACATAACGGGAAATATAGTAAATTGTAGATATTTTTTTTTTCCCCTCAAGATGCTTTATCTGAATTGTTTGTTTTCAGAGCTTTCCGTGGCAAACACATCACACTGGTAGTTCGTTTTCCGAACCAAGGCCGACAGGTGGAAGATCTAGATATTTGGTCTCATACAAATGACACAATTGGGCAAGTACGGCGCTGTATTCTCAATCGTATCAAGGCCAACAGTGCGCACACGAAAGTAGAACTGTTCATTGGAGGTGAGCTTGTGGATCCTGCAGATGATAGAAAATTAATTGGACAACTGAATCTCAAAGATAAAACGGTAAGKGTTGCAAGGCAGTTAATTATTTTGATTCATATATTACTTCCTTTTTATAAATGTTCTAAGAAAGGCCATGCATTGAATCACTGATTTTGTGAAACAGTTCCATTCCTCCCACYTGTAATATTACAGTAGCACTGTATTAGTTCCTTATTTAGTAAGGAGTCCTCATTTTTGCATAGTATTGATAAACTGTGCTTGTGTTTTTCAGCTAATTACAGCTAAGCTTACGCAAATAAATTCTAATATGCCATCAAGTCCTGATAGTTCTTCTGACTCTTCAACTGGTTCTCCGGGCAACCATGGGAATCACTACAGTGACGGTCCAAACCCGGAGGTTGAAAGCTGTTTGCCTGGAGTGGTAAGCATATACTTGAATTGTAATGAACAGTTTTAAAAGAATTTAGAAGATTTTTTGCCATGTATTTCATCTTTAACTGKTTTTTTTGTTGTTGTTTGCTTGTTTTAAGATCATGTCACTGCATCCTAGATATATCTCTTTTCTTTGGCAAGTTGCAGACTTGGGCAGTAGCCTAAATATGCCACCTCTTAGAGATGGAGCACGAGTGCTTATGAAGCTCATGCCACCAGGTATGTGCTTAATTTTGTCCTGCTTTATCTTGATGGATATATCTCACCAATTCTATAAAAATGAAGGTAGAGAAATATTTTTTACTTTCTGCCAGTTTATTGGTGCTGTAATTCGTGTCTCTGTTATCCTGGTTAGAGTCATAAATGTATTTCCAAAATTGTCATATCTTGTCTGTCTTACAAAGCTACCAGAACAAAGAGCAAACTGTGTGTTTGGTGCCCTGGTTCAGTGCAGTAGAAACATGGAGAAAATTTTGTATTTTGTAGTAGTTTTATGTCATTGCTTTTAACAGTCTTTTTATCAATGATAACACTGCAAAACACTTCATAGGGTGTAGGTGTGTATTGGTTATTTTTTGTAACTTTTCTGACATGCTTGAATTTTTAATGTTGATAACTAAAAATACCACTGGCTTGTTCTGGAGTAGCTTTGTTACAAAATGTTTAAAGTTACTTTTTTTTTTTTCTTGCAGATAACACTACGGTTGAGAAACTAAGAGCTATATGTTTAGATCATGCGAAACTTGGTGAAAGCAGCCTTAGTCCATCTCTAGACTCTCTCTTCTTTGGTCCTTCTGCCTCACAAGTGCTCTATCTAACAGAGGTTTGTGCTACTTTGCCTTTCTGTTGAATAAAAATGGAGATAGATTTTTTTATTTATTTATTTTTCTTTTTTTAATTAGGAAAAATATCTAAGCTTTTTTGGCAATGCTCTCTAAGATGAGAGTAACCTAAGATGAAGGAGTTCTGTTTTGAAATTAACAATCCAAAATACATGGTATTAGTTTATTGGAGTACTGTATGGCCTGTGCTACCAAAGCATAGAATAAAAGTATTTCAGAATAGTCTTATGTTCAGTCATCTATGATGACTGGTAACTAACTTGCTGTATTTTTTTTCTACAGGTAGTATATGCCTTGCTAATGCCTGCCAGTGCACCTCTCGGAGAAGATGCCAGTGACTTCCAATACAACTTCTTAAAAAGTGGTGGTTTGCCTCTCGTTTTGAGCATGCTGACGAGAAATAACTTCCTGCCAAATGCAGATATGGAAACTCGAAGGGGTGCCTACCTTAATGCTCTAAAAATAGCCAAATTATTGCTAACAGCAATTGGCTATGGCCACGTTCGAGCTGTGGCAGAAGCCTGTCAGCCAGTTGTGGAAGGCACGAGTCCAATCTCACCGGTAATGTGACTATTCCTTCATGCAGATAGCAATGTACTATATGGCTTTAGGCTATCTGCAGTAACATCTGTCTTACAGTTATGGTGCTCTTAATGGATTTAGTCTCTTCATGTGAAAGGCAGATGGGCAGCTCACAGTCCTTTGAAATAAACTTGTTCTACACTTTGAAAAAATACATATATATCAACTTATTAAGCAAATTCTGACTTTAGAAAGACTGCTATGARTGCAAATCTTAATGATATGAACTTAGATACCATACGTTTTGATTGTTGGTCACACGTTTTTCACTGGTGCRTATGATTGTGAGAACAGAACTTCCACTTTTCACCTGTTTTTATCCTTTAAATGTAAACTGGGTTTCTTTTGGTAGGAGTATTTTGAAGAATGTATGGCTTCCTCTGGATGCTTCCATGTCTCATAGGTACTGTTAGAGTGTAAAAAGCAGAGAATTGCAGTTGGATCATGTCACCTCTTGTTCTACACAAAAATAAGCATGCCAGACAGAATAAGCAGTTCAGTACTTTGCTTGTAGAAAGATTATTGCAGAGAAAAGCCAGAAAAACCACAAAGATAAATTAGAGATGTGCTACTCTTAGATTTCTTCAAGTTGGAAAGGGTGAAATGACAGAGCACCAGGAGCAGATTTTGTGTGTATTTAATATTGCTAGTAATTCTACACATGGACAGGTGTATTATAGGTCAAGTTTGTACATCTGCTTTCTTATACTAAGGCTAGTGCATRCAGCCTCAAAATTTGCTGCTGCCCTTCTTGGACAGTTGCTTCCTGATGTTCCAGCTATCTTCTTGCTTTTGTGAAGCTTCATCCTAAAAAGTTACTTAATCTGTCAAATTATACTCAAGAATACGTGAAAGGCCCACTTCAGATAGCTCTCTCCTGGAATATTTGCTAAGATGGTTCTTTAAAGCAAGGAAGTGCAATCCCATTAAATCTGAAAAATCAGCATYTCTTCTGGTTATCGGCATCTTCTAGAAGATACCAGGTTTTATTTTTCAGGGAGTTCAAAACTCTTGACAGAATAATTTCATAAAGAGATAAAGACCTTTTCTTGTCTCTTGTCAGAGTATGAGAGAACTATCTTGAAGCAAGCGTGTTCGCTATCTTTAAGCAAATGTGTCGTATCCATTGTCTTCTAAAATGGATAAAGTACTGCTATATGGTCTCATTCTGATTATCAAGAAGACTGATTGGAGCACAGATCAATATCACCTGAGTGTCTTACAAAATACACAATTGTTTGAAACTGATTTGTGCTGACCATTTAGTTGGTGGTAATATTTGTCCATGACCGCAGACTTTTTTTTATATAGCACTGCAGACATATGATCTACACAGAAAGTGCTTGTTTTTGGTGTCTTCATTGTTCTTTTTGAAGGACTTGAGTCTTGATACTTGATTCTCCTGCATCACTGGACAGCTGATTTTTTGAGTTGCAGGTTGCATTTGTAAATATTTTCTRTCTTCTACACGTAAAGTGCAAGCAGCGTAATCTAACTTTTTATACTAGTCACCTCTTRAAAGACTGAGGTAAGCAAGACTGTATCTGCTGTCTTCCAGTTGTCAGTCTGCTACTTATCCCTCTAACCTTTCTTAAAAAAAAAAGTTGAATATTCTGGTTGAATATTCTGTGCTTTCATAGACRCCTAAGTTAATATGGCAGAGTGTTCTTCTCTTTTACAAATATCCTGGTTAGCTCCCAYGTTAAATTTGGTCATTTTAGGGCCWGCTTCTGATAGCGCTCRCATGATTGATGAGCTATAACAGTGGGCACCACTGAAAAGAGCCTGGCCCTGACCTCTTTGCATCTGATTCTCAGATATTTAAATACATTAATAAGATTCCTCCCCCTTAGTCTTCCTTTTTTCAGGCTAAGCAGTCCCACTTCCTTCTGCTTTTCCTCCTACGGAAGACACTTTATTCCTTGCTCCGGTAGCACTTCACTGGTTACACTCCAGTAGCTCCGTCTTTGTTATTACTGGGGAGCCCAGAACTAGACACGGTGCTGGAGATGCCTCCTCACCAGACAGAATAGGAGGAAAGGAACAGCTCCTCCATTGTGCTGGCAACGCTCTTCCTAATGCAACCCACCCAGCAGCTCCCACTTCTTGAGCTTACCGTTGAAGGTGTTATGGGAGACAGGGACAGAAGCCTTACTGAAATCGAAGTAGGTARCATCCACTGCTCTCTCCTTATCTACCCAGACAGCCAGCACAAGGCTATCAGGTAGATTAAGCATGATTTCCCCCTTGGTGAATCCATGCTAACTACTACTGACCACCACCTTGTCCTTCAAGAGAAAGAAACCTGCATTTTAATAGAGTTGCCAAGGCATATAGGGCTAAGTCAGCCTATGGATAAGGAACTTCAAACTCAAACCRAGAGAGAAACCAGAAACTTTTCTGGATTGGTTTTCTTTTATGAAAGGATAGTAAGAACAGGAGATAAAATTTCGTACTCTAAGAGTACTTTCCATTCAAACTCAAATGCTTTATATGCAGTTAAATACAGTGAACTTTGGAACCGTATTCTTTTTGATCATTGGTAGCTATTCAAAAAGAGACATAACCTTGCCTTAGAAAACTGTTTCTTTGGTACATCAACAGAAGGGTAAGGAGGAGTTGTAATTCRAAAGGTTCTACTAACTTGAAACAGCCGTTGTGAAAATAACGCTTAACTTGAAGTAACTAAACAAACCTACCATAAGTAGTTTCAGGCAAATACCTCTCAACTACCTTGTGATCTTACAGTGAAATGAACAGATGTATGGTCTGTAGATGGTATCTAGCTATTTTAGAGTGAGGAGTTTTCTTCTTGGTGTACATGATTTCTAAATGTAGTTCTCCTTCCAAGATTGTATTTCTCGCATGAAACCCTTCGCAAGTAATTTAATGTTTTCATATCTTCTTTTTTTTCCATCCCATGTGAAATAATGACTATAAAACAAACAAACAAACAAAACAACTTTCTTCCAGATAAACCAGGCTACGCATGACCAGGCAGTGGTGCTACAAAATGCCCTACAGAACATTCCCAATCCAACTTCAGAATGCATGCTAAGAAATGTAGCAATTCGTCTTGCACAGCAAATATCTGATGAGGTTGGTGAACTCCCTTCTGTGTCACTTTTTTATGGTACCGTTTCTTTATCCTTCTTGAACTTACTGCTATGTAAAAAATGGATTATCCTCCCAAAGTGGCATAAAACACCCAAGATAATCAATGCTGATTTAGTCAGCTGTCTGTTGAAAGAATTTGATGAGTTGGTTCTCATGAAAAGAATTTAGTGAATTTTGAAATTGAGTGTCCAGTACCATAAACAGGCATAGATGAACTAGACAAGCTTCTGCACAGATTTTTAATGGATTGTAGTTACTATTATCTTTAAATGAGTATTTCAGAAACTTGACGTTGTAGATTTATTTTTTCTTCCAAAAATATTTCCRTTTCTTCTTTTTGTTGTTCTTACTGTTATGTCTTGGTTCCTGAATAATACATTCATCTGGTTCRTAAAGTACAGTGTCTCATTTTCCAGAAATAATAAAACTGCTGTAGATTTAAGTTTGATATGYAAGTTTGATATGTGTTGTAGTTTACTACTGAAAGTTCCCTCCCCCACAAAAAAAAAAGGTCAAAGATTTTTCCCCCATTACTTCACTTTTCTCAGAGAAGCTCTGACATATGTTCTGTAGACGAGCCAAAAGACTATAKGGCAGACAGAAGTCTTTCACCTTGTTCTACTTAGATCCTGGCAGATTTTAAAACTAAGAGAAGATGAAAAAATAGAACATTGATCTTTGGGGAAGGGAGGGTAAACTTTYCTTGTGACGCTGCTGGTATAAGATTGCTTTGATCATGACAAAGGTGATGGGTTTTGTTTGTTTGTTTTCTAGACCTTGTTAATGTTTGATCCGGTAGCAGGGATCCGGATGAGGCCAGTGTGTTAGTTAAGGGTGTTAGAGTCTCGTTGATGCAGTCTGAGCATTAGAAAAATGAAATTTGAAAATTTTGAGCCGTTTTCGAGAGGATAGATATAGAGGGTTTTTTCTTTTTTGTTTTTAAATATTGCCTAATTTTGTGACAAGGTTACTTTGAATATAGATTTGAGGTGCCTTTGAAAAGCTGATAATATAATATTAAATTAAYCTATTAATATAAAAATGTATATAATGTAAACAATGGTAGATGTAGTATATAAATGTTTTATGATGTTGTATATTCACTAAGAGATGCACRTAGTTGAAGCTCTTCACTTAAAAACTACCAGCATTTTTACGGGCTTTAATAAATGCTCTCATTGTGTAATTAATTTTAAAGAGATGCCTTGTGCGTTGCTGCATCTTGAAAAGCAGTTTAATAGATTTTCTTTTATCTTCTAATCTGAAATTTTAATTCTTCCAAAGAGGAGTAATGTAGTTAGTGTCAAACAAATACATAATATTTGGTATCTAGCACTAACGTGTGCCCTACTCTCTTGCCACTTCAATTTTAAAAAATACTGGTTGCTAAGGAATATTACAGTGACTTTGTGTTTGCTAGGTTTATATTGCATGGAGAATCAAAACACAGCTGTTTTGTTAYATTATAACCGATGCTTACTTTTGTGTGCATTCTAACTGGGTTTTATACTGAGCTGTGCRTTAAGTAAGAAGTCATCACATTCTGGACTTACTGGACAAATTCTGGACAAACAGTGGTTTTTCCTATAAAACAAAAACATGAAAAAGCAGAATGCTTATTTTAATGTTTGAAGGAGTAGTACTGTACTTAGCTATACAAATGTGTCTTCCTACTAAAATACATTTTTGTATTATAAAAAGGGAATTGAATTCAAAATRCTTCCTGGAAGAGTTAAGATATTTTTGGAATATAATGTTTTTGAACAGCATGGCTCCTTAATTTAGCTGATCTAAATGTGAATTCTTTGAGCCTAAATTAAGAAACAGACACTTTTTTGGTGCTGGCTTGCATTAGCTATTGTGAATATGTTTGCCATCCCCTACTTTAGGTGTTTAAAATTGTGGGCAGTTGTTACTTAGTAGACTTGGGTGATTTTATAATCAGAATAGTATGACCAAAGTAGAAAGAAAAGACGATCATCTTCAAACCAAAGCACTGTTCGGTAGCTTAAATGGTTTAATTTTCTGCCTTAAGAATTTTAAAAACTTGTTATTTCATTCACGTGGGATAAGAAGCCAAGGACTGAAATACCTCAGTGAACAAGAATTCCTAAARTATTTTAGGTTGCTATGATGCATCATCCACAATTTGATTTAGTTTTCCCAAAAATTTTCTTGTAAGAGTTTTTCTCTAATGAGCACATGCAGTGCATTATAGAAACTATTAAATTTTAATTTGGACATTACCTGAAATAGTGATGAATGGTTCTCCATTGATAAAATGCATGGTCTGTACATAGTCTCACTGTTTTAAAATCTACCTAACTTGAATGTAGAAAAAAATATCTCCTTATGATGTATCAGATATTTGAATAAACTTTAGTTTGTCTAGCTGTCAGTGCGATGTATATATGTCAAGGGAGAGGAGAAAAAAAACCCCTTAAAGTATTTAAATATTAYAATACTCTATTGACTAACTACCATCTAGCTGTGTGCTGGGCTGGATTGATTTGTTTGTTTTCTACCATATYAATGTTGTTTTAGAAATGAAGTAAAATATAAGCAGATGAAACATCTGTTCCAGCCATCCAATGGTCTCTTCTCAAAATTTAGTCTTTAATTGGTGGTTTCTACTAAATCTTACTCTGAATCCTTGTTATGCACACTCACATTCTAACGTAAAATGAAATACTCTTCTTTTTAGGAGAAACTCTTGTTGTTAAGTTTTATATATGTAATGAAGTTGATTATTTTGAGAGTTTAGATTCCATGCTAACATGGCTTGCAACTGTATTTTGATATTCCTCTGGCTTATTTCTTTGTTCTCAGGCATCAAAGTATATCCCAGATATCTGTGTTATCAGAGCAGTGCAAAAAATTGTCTGGGCATCAGGATGTGGGTCAGTTCAGCTGGTGTTCAGCTCGAATGAAGAAATCAGTAAAATCTATGAAAAGGTAAGAATTCCGAAGCAAAAGCTTTTTTAGTGTCAACCATTTCAGATTGAGCGCAAGCAACACTTTAGGTAGTTATCTTGGTGGGAACATGTTGTGGAGTCTAGCACGATGTCTCAGCTGTCACACCATAGTTGAATATTCTGTTGCAATTAGCTGTTCTTAACCGCTGTTTAATTGTAACTTTGATCTGATGTCAGTTCAAAATGCAACCATTCTGTTAGCTGCTGCAGTGTGTTTCTAGCATACTGATTTTATATTWAGGAAGTTTAACCACTTCTTGCAGTATCTTCAAACTTAAAAGGTGTCTTCTATATATGAGCAGTTTGTAATGGAAAACATGAACAATTATTTGTCTGAAACAGCAGTGAAGCACTGGTAAAASTAGGTAATTGATAACATTGTAGGGCTTTATTTTCTTTRTAATATATAAAAATATAAATAAAAWCAAAACTTTGAATCCTCGTGTTTTAATATGCAGTTTACACAAACAGTTTGGGGTATATTTCAGTAAGTTATTGTAAACCTTGTGCATAATAAATGAGTTGTTTACTGTTAACTAGTATCTTGACCGTGAGTAAAAACAACACAAACAATTCATCTTCTCTAAATACAGCAGCCTGATTTTGTAAGAAAAACAAGAGCAATACTCATGAACACTTGCCTGATAGTAAAAGAGAAAGGACTTTGTAATGTTGTGTTAYTGATATATAAGCTGTGGTGCTTAAATAATAAATTAGAGAAAAYGAAARAAGCTTTAGCAAAAAAGCAGCATTTGTTAAYTTAGCCACCATAGTGGTATAATTGCATGTGCTTGTCTTAAGTGTTCTGCTTTTATTGCTACTAAATGACGTTTTCATGAACTATAGATTTTTTTTGAATGATATAGTTTGCCCATTTATAGATTTTCATGTGTGTGTATATAAGGAGCAGTAGTGTAGCAGAGAAAATGCACATAATGAAGTTAYCTGTACTAAAGGGAGAGAACCACAGTGAAATAAAATTCTGTGTGTGATTCTCATCTCCCTACCTGGTGACTAACRTAGTTCTTGGTACAGTTGGCAGT
The DNA here is from genome assembly GCA_003342815.1 of Eudromia elegans. Classification (NCBI taxonomy): domain Eukaryota; kingdom Metazoa; phylum Chordata; class Aves; order Tinamiformes; family Tinamidae; genus Eudromia; species Eudromia elegans. The sequence continues at coordinate 2,744,786 of PTEX01000045.1, read as the reverse complement.
ATACCTTGGCTATGCCTAGGTTTAAACCTGGCAGATTTTTTTTCCATCTTGGCTCAATGATCATGTTGTGTGAGGGGAATGCAGGAGAGTGCTTTTCCTTCATGTGTCTTAAAAATGTTCCCTTTAACTGTGATTACTTCTCTTGTGTGCTGCACTGAGACACAAGTTKTGCTATGGAGGTTACTGCTGTTGATATGTAACATTTAAAACATTAGTCTGCTGTTAGAAAAGCTTAACTTACTGTGTCTGTTCTTAGAGCTAGGGAGGCTTTTCCACTCTGATTTCAATATCTTGCTTTATTTTGTCTTTTGTATTTTTCTGGTTGAAAATTGAACAGTTAAAATCTATAAAACATTTTCAAGTCTTAAAATGAGGAATTTAAGCTGTGCATAGCCCTTGTCCTCACTTGGAGAAGAGTGTATCAGTGTTTTGTATGAACACTGTTATTGGTCATTCCTCAAAGATATGTGTTCTCTGTGTGTGTGTGTTGGTGGGGTTTTTTTTCCTTTTTTTTAATTGTTGACGTTGATATGGATGCTTGTAGTAATCCCCATCAGCTGTATTTGATTTGTATGAAGCCAAAGGGAAAAATTTGAAATTGTAAAACATGAAAGAATTTGCAGAGTTAATGAGAAGGAGCAATAAAGTATATTTAGATGGTTAAAAATTAACTTTAAAAGAGAGGAAAGTATCACAGAAATTGAGGAGTATGATATAAGAAAAGACACATTMTTAATTTAAGAGACATTATTCTCTGTACAGAACATAGCAAATAACTCTGTTGGTAATTTTATGAAAATTCAATATTCCAGCAATTGGGAAAAAAATGGCTTATGCTTACATTATAATCACACCATATAGAACTGGTTARTCAACTCATTTTTCCCTTTGACAGATTAGACCAAGATGGAGGGAGAAATGATTTAAAAAAAAAATGCTTCTTGTTTCCTAAGACAGCCACTAAATCCTAGGTATTTTTTAACTCCTAAATCATAGGAGCATTTTGCTAAGTCTGAGGGGAAATGATTTACTGCTGAATAGTATTTTGTTTTAAAAAGACCAATTTTTGTAGAATCAGGAGCGACATGTCAAGATTCTTAAACGCAAGTGTGAGAGGCAGCTACAGTAAATAGGTTTTTCAGTGGCACTTCAGAATAGGTGCGTCCACTGTGGCTTCTGAAAGAATGTTCTGTAGTTCAGAATCCCTTGAAGTGCTCAGTTAGTGAGTTCTAGTAAACTCCAGGAAAAAGTCAAGATAGATTATTTTGAGTGCAGTTTTCATGGCATCTTTTTGCCTACTGGCTAAGAGTACCTGGCATGGCCATCTTCTTAGTTGGCAGAGATGTCTGCCTGTGATTTTCTGTAACAGCAAGCTGCCATTTCATTATTAGCCAAGAGCAGCACCTTACTCTCTCTGAAGTTAACTTTGCTGTTCACAGMGCAGTCAAATTGTGGTGCCCAAGTGCAGGGCAATTGTGTTAGTATATCTACTAGATCATGCGGATCTAGTAGAAATAACTCTCTGTAGTGTAGAGCAGGTGCCRCCTTGAACTGCCAAAAACATTCTGCTTTTACTTTCATATCTTTAATCATGTCAGAAAAGCCACTTTTCTCACTGTAGCTAGTGGCCTTAGTCATGCAAAGACAAAATAGTGCCCGTCGCCAGCCTCAGAGACACTTGTCTTCTGCGGGTGCCCTTCCAGCCAGGGCTGTTCTGTGTTCTGAAGCTCTTGTTGCCTACTTGGGGCAGAGGGCTTGCTTCTATTCCCAAAGTGATTGTTTGGGGAARATATACCCTAATCAACTCATTTGATTCAGATTTCTAATGGAAAGAACAGTTTATATCCAAGTTAGAAATATTATCCTTTTGTATTTCAAAAGGCACCAGAGCAGCTTCACTCAAACTTTGGTTCCGCTATTTCACATTTTTGAAAAACAGCAAACTGCTGAATAGATTCTGGCAGTGTTAAAGTGACTAAGTCAGCCTGAATGTCAGAGTTGGTAAAATGRGATTTCTTGTGTTGTGCGGCACTACAGCCTACCTAGGCTGGAAGAGTAACAGTTTTCAAAGCTTTAAACTCTGGATTCTGAGCAGAATAAAAAAAGCATCCTCTTGTTTTAAAATTTAACAGAAGACATATAACTTTTGCTTACAACATTCTCATTTAGTTATGGTGTCTGAAGTGGATGCCCTGAAACTTGCTTTGAAAAAAAAAAAAAAGGAAAAAAAAAGTATTAGAAATTTAGGTCATCCTCCATAGTRTTTTGAATCCTATTTGAGAGAAGTGCATAAAAATAAATGACATTGATACTCACTTAGTATATAAATTCCCAGTTTGTGCTTGTATGTAGAAGTCACCTGGAAACCGATTGGGTTTCTCTGTTCGTGTCTTCACACACAGTTTATGCTATCTTATTTTCACAGACAAATGCAGGGAATGAGCCAGACATGGAAGAYGAGCAGGTTTGCTGTGAGGCACTGGAGGTGATGACTCTGTGTTTTGCTCTAATTCCAACGGCACTGGATGCGCTCAGTAAAGAAAAGGCATGGCAGACATTTATCATTGATTTGTTATTGCACTGTCACAGCAAGTAAGTTTTTGTTTTTTATGTCACATGTGTTATCACAGAATGAATTTACAATTATTTTACAGAATTACTTTACAATTCAAAATGAATATAAAGCGTAAGCATAGTTCGGTGATTTAATGTTTTTCTTTTAGGCTGAGCCTGTTCAAAATTGATGAGTTTGTTAAAATTTTGATGAACTTTGTGCAGTTCTGGTATTTTACATGTGTGTTTGTTTTTTTAGTAAATTTTAACTTGCAGTTGTTTTCATTTATAGCTCAGCAGTATAACTGCAACCTATTTTGAAGTGGTAGCTTTTTTRCTCCAGCCTTCCCTGTGTTTGTAAGAAGCAGATGATCAAACCACATGGATACCTTACAATGTGCTGTTCATGTCTTCAAATTAATTTATATAGAGTAAAAAACTAGATGCTCTATATATCTCATAAACTAGTCAACACTTGATATATTAGGATATTCAGGTGACTTATTTATTGTGAAGTTCTACTGAACTTACATTGTTCTTCTTCGGAAAAGTAAAGGCACAATATAACGCTGGCAATACCTGAGTTGATGAGAGGTTCAGTTTTAATCCTCTGATTTTCTTGTATCAGAGTGGTCAGCRTGTGGTCTTCATTTGACTCTCAAACCCTTCACGTGAAGCTGGCGCCCAGGGCGCCATGGCTGGCAGGGGCAGTGTTTTGTGCCCCATGGCTGTGTTGGATGCRGGGAGGAGCTGGCGAGAGTGCTCAGGATGGCCTGAAGACCTGGCCTGGGGCGTCATGGCAGGGGCTGTGCCCAAAGCTGTCTGTGGGCTTAGCCTTTGCTACAACACCTGTAGGAGGCATTTAGTTTTACAAACATRTGACAGTGACAAAGCTGTAAGAGTGCCAATGATGATCTAAATCAAGGGCAAATATTCTTACTTCTTCAGTCTTTGAAAACTGCTGATGTTTTTTGTGCTGATGTTCCTRTTTTGGTCATATGTCCACAAAGGAGTGAACTGCTGGTTCGAAATGGTAACTTCTACATCTGTAAATGTTAAACAGTTTAGCTCTGAATTCCATAATTCAGTTTGGACGGATCACCAGTCTGTTGCCTCCAGCAGTTTGTGGCCTTTCTAGCCAGGCCTACTSTCTTTATTTACAGATGTGAAAAAATGTCATGACTTTGCCAGTCTCTTCTAGTGGTGAATCCTGCTTGCTTGAAACTTGTGGATTGAAATTTGACTACAGTTGTTTCATATCGTTGTGCCTAGGAAATAGTTGACTGTTTTACTTTCCTTTCTGAAGTATTGGAAGAAACRAAATTTGCCTCCAAGCTGGGGCTTCTCTTTTCACATGTTTTGTTGTCATGATAGCCAGCCTCTTAATAGCAGACTTTTTTTTTAGTCTTTTGTCCTTCAAAAATAATGTAGTAGTGGTAATGAGTGGCTTTTATTCATTGTTCTCAGAGAAAATAATTTTTTTAAAGGATTCTCTTACTSAAGTAGACTGCTGCTAAGCCCCTTATCTTTGATCCCTTCTCCCCTAGAATGGGAAATGAGCAGAATTTATTGAATGGAAAAAAAGGATCACACCTGTCTRTACAAGCTCTGAATGCAAGATTGGCTTAGTAAATAGTAGATAACTGAATGTAGCTCCAAATGGTCCTGAAAGCCAGAAGTGCTGGCACACATATCAGAAATGACTGTTACACATCCAAAAAAAGTGGCATAAGAATTATTAGTGCCCATGAAAAGCTGGGATGCTTAAATAGCCTGATGCCTATTTTTGCGTAGTTACAGAAATCTTGCAATTATCAGGGAGGTGAGATTSAGGTTGCCTTAATGGAGGCATTTGATCACGAGCTGCCTTTACAGATGCACAAGTTCATCCTACYTGCCAGCCCTATGCAACTCTCCTGATGTCTAAAAGGGGACTGGATCCCTGTGTTTAGGCATCTGAATGCCTCCCACCGTTGCCTTGCAGGAGTTAGGCCCATGCTATTAGGTAGTAGATTCTTACATCCTCAYGAAAAAGTACAATGCTATTTTACTCAAATAATATGTATACCTTAGACATCTGAAAGCATGAAGTATGTGTTTCTTCAGTTGCACTTCTCACTTTAGGGAAATATTTTTTTCTTTTTCCCCTTTTTTTTTCCCATTCTGCCTATAAGTGCTGAACCTGAGGTGTGTCCATGTGATACATTCCAAGCAGTTGAAAACTTGCAGGTCAAAAAAAATTCCTGTAAGAAGCTTTAGGAAATCAGCAGTTCGGCAGTCATATCCTATAGAATATGACATACTATTTAAAAACAAAAAACAAGTCCCCTTCATCCCACAGTCTTTGCAACTCAGAGCAATGTAAAACATGAAAAGATAAGGGAGGGGGGATAAGAAAGATGAAAGCTCTGAAATGGCTTCCATCGGAGGCACAGCTGAATAGCTTGGGGCACTTTGTATTGAAGGAGAGATAAATGTTAGGGGGAGAATACTACAGACCTTTAAAATCAAGTAGAAGTAACAAAGGGAGAAGAAAYAGAGAACAATTTTTCATTCCGTTTCATAGCTTAAGGACTTGGCATAATGTTTAAGCAATGTAAGCCTTCAGTTTGGAAATAGTCTGGRGGATTCTTTCATGAATTTGTCTGGTGAGGACTGTTAAATGAGGCTTTCCATGGTCTTTTTGGACCACAGATTGCGAGAAGCTGAGGGAATGTTCAGGAGAAGTAAGGCTATACCCTTCCCCCTCCTTGTGAGAGTATGGATAGAGTATCAATATCCTATCCATCTACATACTCTACATGACCATTACATGTCTGAAAAAAACAATTGGCATAATTATTACTGCCCATGAAAAGCTGTGACTCGTAGATGGACATGTGGATGGATCCCTCTAGGTATTCCAGATGCATACCAGAGACAGGATACTAGGCCAGCTGCATCTTTGCTCTTGCCCAAAAAGATAGTTCTTACCTGTCCTTGAAGCACAACTAGCCATACTTGAAGATACTCTGAAGGAAATGAGATTTAGATGTGCCTTTCATGGTGACTCTGTGGACAGAATGGAGTGACAGCCACACCAAAAAGACTATTTTCTTGTATGTCAGGACATTAGTTTTTTCTCTTCCTAAGCAGAGCTGTTTCAAGCAGTTTTCACAAAATACAATCTATTAAGATATGATTTATTAGAATAAGTTTCGCCTTAGACATTAGATCCTTTTCCCTTAATTTTCCATTCCCAGTGCAAGATAACTGGATAGTTGAAGTTCTTAAATGGAAAATTTCTCCCATTTTTAATTTCAGCCACTTGAATATTCGGGGGACTCCTCTTTTCTCRTTTCTTCCTAGTGATGAATTTTGATCTCTTTAGAGATGCTTACAAAACTACTTCAGGAATAGAGAAAAGCTTTTTTATTGGGATTATTTTGCCTTTCAGACAATTGATAGCGGCTAGAAAAAAAATACATTTATTTAGAGTTTAGTATGGCATGTTGAGTTATGCAATATGGACAGGCAGTTAATGTGGATTTGTGGCTAGGTGCTAGTAAGTTCCTGTTTGATTTTGGGACAGATTATGCAAATAATTACATTTCTAAAATTTTCTTGAAAGTAAATCTACAAAGAGAAACAAATGATAAAAATGTAGAATAAAAATGTCCCCATTTCTTACATACTGTTCACCACCATAATATTCTAAAATGGGATAGTAACAACAGATAAGCATAACTTTCAAGGTTTTTTTGAGTGTTCTTTTAGGTGGGGAGGTTGCATGTAATCCTTTTTGTTAAATTACTTTTTTTCAGAACTGTTCGTCAGATGGCGCAGGAGCAATTCTTTTTAATGGCTACCAGGTGTTGTATGGGACAGAGACCTCTCCTTTTCTTCATTACGCTGCTGTTTACTGTTCTAGGGGTAAGTGCCTAGAGGTAAAGTTTCAGTACAGTAGTAAAAAATAGTAAGACACAATATCCGCAAGAGCAGGCAAATTGCCATTAACAACAGTGACTATAATAAGAGGGTTTTTTGACCTATATCATAGCAACACACTCAATATCAGTTAGAGTGTGATGGAGAACTTTTATGTGTACTCTGGTAAGAGTGTGAATAAATATAATATATGCACTTGATTTTCAGAGAACAGTAACCTTCAAGTTAAAAAAAAAGAAAAAAAAGAGAGAGATACCTAGACTTTGAGAAGTGCTGAGAAGCACTTGTCCTGTTTCAATAGGTCTGCGAAGGCTTTTAATTCTGTATGCCAGTGGKTTTGGAATATGGGATCATTATACTGTTACTTCTCACTTCAGGTGTAGAAAGCTCTGGTAAAAACAGTCCAGAAACAAGTGTGTTGTTTACTAGCAGCTAAATTGTTCAACTTCCAAAAGACTAAAAGGAGTCTTGCTGCTTTTTTTCCCCTTTTTCTCCCCTCATATTTACTGTCAGTTTAGGAAAAATGTTCTTATTGCACCAAAAACAGAAACATRCAAACTATTTGTATTTTTGTTTTACACAGAGTACTGCAAGAGAACGAGCTAAGCATTCTGGAGACTACTTTACACTCTTAAGGCATCTTCTCAACTATGCTTACAACAGTAATATTAATGTACCCAATGCTGAAGTTCTTCTCAATAATGAAATTGACTGGCTTAAAAGAATTAGGGTAAGTTTTAGAATTGGTCTATTTTGATTAAAAAAAAAAAAGCTGTTCTGTTTCAAAGTATGGTTTTAGGCTTTTTAAAGGTGTGTGTTATTTACTGTATCCTACCTCTCTTTTAAATGACAGGATGAAGTAAAAAGAACAGGGGAAACAGGTGTTGAAGAAACTATCTTAGAGGGTCATCTTGGAGTAACAAAAGAGTTGTTAGCATTCCAGACACCTGAAAAGAAATACCATATTGGTTGTGAAAAAGGAGGTGCTAATCTCATTAAAGTAAGTGCAAATTTTCTGAGCTGTTACTTTTTTGATCTTGGCTATGAATCAATGAAAGTCAGCTTTATATTTGRTATCTTCCTGTGGTTTCAGACCACAAATGTAACTGTTGGACAAGGACTTACAAGTAGAATTTTAAATTATCTTAAAGAAAATAAAGCTTGATTCATGAATGTCTTTAGCATTCATTGAATGCATTATAATTCTGTAGTCTTGTTTTCCTTATCCCATATACCACCGCCCACCCCCCCACACCTCYTTAATGCTATTATTACTTATGATATATTTAAAGAAATACATGACATTTTAACATCAGTACTTTTTCCTTTGCATTTGCTCAACATTAGTTGATAAAGGTTTAAAATTAAAACTGCTTTGGCATTTTTTTAACTCTTAAGTATCTCATAGATTTGTACTCTTTGGTGGCGGGGGGAAGGAGCAGAGGGATGGGATAGGAGGAAGCAGCACTTTAGAATTACTGCATTTGAAATTTAAAAGCTCAGATTTGTCCCAGTTCTGACGTGATATTTTTAAGGACTCTTTCAGTTTTTGGACATTTATGCATGTAAAAATTTCCAATCTGTTATAAAATAGCAAACATGTTTATGGTTATGGGTAATTTATTTTCTTTTGTCTCTTTCAGGAGTTGATAGATGATTTCATCTTTCCTGCATCCAATGTTTATTTACAATACATGAGAAATGGAGAATTGCCTGCTGAGCAGGCCATACCAGTCTGTAGTTCACCAGCTACCATTAATGCTGGCTTTGAGCTACTGGTTGCACTAGCAGTGGGATGTGTCCGAAATCTCAAACAGATAGTAGACACCTTGACTGAAATGTATTACATAGGTACAGCAATCACTAGTATGTAATATTTTTTAACCATCTCTTTTCTATTTTTTCAATGTCTATGTTATGTATAAATTTTGCTTATATTATTAGCTGATCTGAATAATGTATTTATTATTTTTTAGGTTTTCTGTAGTTGCTTTTAAGGTGGCAAAATCAGGTCATCAGAAGTAAGAAGCATTTGTTAGTATAGACTTGATTTGGCCTTCTTTATGCCCTTAACGTGCATTACTGGTTGCTTCCAAGTTTCATGTTCAGTCACTTAAAACTGTCTAACTCTTCTGCCCTGATCTGTGGGTGCTGTTCCTTGCCCCTGGCAGCTTGCAGGCCACACACTGGCTGCATCTTCACTGTGTCAGGGCCTGCTTCAGCAAGCACAGTGTCTCAGCAAGTGTCTTCTGCCTAATTCTAGTGCCAGTCTTTTGGTTGCTCACCAAATCTGGCAGTGTTTTCCACACACAGGCACATGTTTGCTGTCCTGTGTTACCCTTTTTAACTYTGTGCTGCTTGACTGCTTCTCTTCCTTCAACTTTAGCCTTGCGCTCAGCCCAGACATGAACTTTTTCCTTCTCCCTGGAGAAAGATTACAACAATTGTAGTGGTATATGAAAAGGTATAATATTAGTGTTTCAAAAGCTTGTGGGAAAGTGAAATTTGGGCTGATCTTTCACCGGGATGACAAAAGGCACATCCGTGATGTGCTACCAACGCACACAAGACCCTTTATTTTTTTGAACAAACTAATGGAACACATTTTGTCCAACCCTAATTAGGATAGTTACAGTAAATAGAGTAAATAGTATTTAAACTTGTGTAGTTTCGCAAAATTGCAAGCAAGTAGAAGTGGTATTTCAGAGTAAGAAAGACCCACTGCYTGTCATGATACCAGTGCCATTTGTCCGGTTGTTAGTATGAGTCAGTCATTTGAGTCTGTGCATTATCTGTGAGGTTTTCCAGTCTCTTTCTGTTTGTTTCCATGTTAAACTAATGAAAAAAAGAGCTCTATAGTTTTTCCCCAACCCATCTTTTTTTTCTTCACTTTCTCATATTGGAGAATATTCTGTTAATTACTTGACAATTAAAAGGATTTCTGGGCATTTCTTTCTATTAAAAGCATACCAGAAAGCCATGCCCTTCCAGAATGTCAAATAGGAGAGAGTGCATATGTATTGAGCAAACTTCTGTGTTTATTGCGCTTCGTACCCTAATGAAAGCGATCCTATACATCTGTATCCTATATGCACATGCACACCTTGCTTCCACATCACAATTGTTTGTGTAGGAAACCTGAGAAACATGGTAGTGTGACAGACCTGTGATTGTAAATATGCTTGGAAATGATCTAAGAGGTCTGTGGGAGGAGACTCAGTGGGGAGGGAAAAAACCTCTTACCACAGGTCATACAAGTAGCATTGTCTAAATCTGTTCCAGTTATCCTGGTAAGGAAAAATGAGATGGTCAAATGTTGCAATGTGAAAAAGACTGTAAGGTGGTAAAGTAGTTAGAAATTAGTGAGGTACTTTAAATTCACTTCATGCTACTGCCTGATTGCGATGTTTTTCAACTAAATGATTTCCTAGTGTTGAGGGAAAACTTCTGTTTGATACATAGTTATACTGAATTTTTGTCTAGCCATTTTGCTGAGCAATAAACCAGAATGATGTAATACGTTATTAAGGATAGAATAATCACTAGTGAACACTGTGTTGATTTTGGCAATTGAACTTTCCAGGGGAATATTTGTCTTATTAAACTTCAGATAGAAGGCTAACACTGGTGTTGGTTTTGGGGAATTGTCTTCAGCACCATAAATKATACTCTAATTGTGTGATGATAAAGTAGTTTTCTAATCACCTTCTGCTCTTTTCTCTTAGCTTGTGAAGCGCTTACTGAATGGGAGTATCTACCACCTGTTGGGCCTCGACCACCAAAGGGATTTGTAGGATTAAAAAATGCTGGTGCCACTTGTTACATGAATTCTGTCATTCAGCAGCTATATATGATTCCAGCCATCAGAAATGGGATCCTTGCAATTGAAGGCACAGGCAGTGATGTAGATGATGATATGTCTGGGGATGAGAAGCAGGACAATGAGGTAAATTTTATTATGTAGCATTTGTCTGTTATCTTTAAAACATAATGCTATATCATGAAAAGGTTGTAAATTTAAATTACTAATTTCTTTCTGTACTGCTAACAGTGGAGACAACAGTGTAAATATTTCTTATTTGAATAGGCTTGCTRTCTGAGAAGGAGCTACAAGAATAGGCTTTGCAGATACCAGCTTTTGGATTTGTTCTCAGAAACACCACGCACTTTCTGTYGCCGTATCTCGGTTAACAACGCATACAAAAAAAATTTTAGGCAGGTATAAGCAATGCTTTTGATACGATAATTGCTTTTTTTTTTTCCTCTCTCCTCCAGAGCAATGTTGACCCGCGAGATGATGTATTTGGTTATCCACATCAGTATGAAGACAAGCCAGCGCTGAGTAAAACAGAAGATAGAAAAGAGTACAACATTGGAGTTCTGAGGCATCTTCAAGTTATTTTTGGTCATTTGGCAGCTTCTAGACTACAGTACTATGTACCAAGAGGGTTTTGGAAACAATTTAGGTATATAACTAAAGATTATTTTTTAGTATTTTTGTTCAATGGAATACTGTAATGCAGCAAAATTAACTGTAGTAGAGGAAATGATAATATTAAGAACTGTAAATTAGCAGAACTTTTATTGCTGTCTTTTCCACTGTTGTGGTTACCAGCTGGTAATTGGCAAGGGTAGAGGAGCCAGTTGGTAGACTACATCAAAAGCCCAGTAAAAAGAAAGGATAATTATTTTTAATACAAAAATATTTATATTTAAAATATATCTAACACAAATTTATTTTTCTTTTCAGACTTTGGGGTGAGCCTGTAAATCTGCGTGAACAACATGATGCTTTAGAATTTTTTAATTCCTTAGTGGACAGTTTAGATGAAGCTTTAAAAGCTTTGGGTCATCCAGCAATGTTAAGTAAAGTTTTAGGAGGCTCCTTCGCTGATCAGAAAATTTGTCAAGGATGCCCACATCGGTAAGTGGTTTAAGATTCTCCTTTCTCAGAGCAAATCAATCTGTGTTCATACAAGAATATAATGGAGATACTGTAAAGCATCCAGCCTTACAAAAATGAGTAAAGAATCAAGAATATGTGTGTGTGTGATTTTTTTTTAAATTAGTTTGGTTACTTTTGTTTGCTACAGACTTAGCAGTCATTATATTATACTGAAGTGCATTGAAATATTTTATAATTACTACCTCCACTTCACAGACTGAATGTGAAGTGTTGTGTACTGATTGGAGGAAAAAAGTGTGTATTTTTTCACATTAGAAGTGGGAAGTATCCTGGGGAATGGTTTCAATGAATAAAATTGGGTATGGCTCTCGGATATGCCTCACAGCCACAGCTTTTGCTCTTTTCTGTCTTAATTCTGTAGTGTGAGGATACAGCTGAGCAAAGTATGCATTTTTGTTTTGGAGGAAAGCATCATTAACATAGTTAATATGTCTTTTTCTTAAGAGCAACATCGTATTTTTACTTATTTTAAAATTTGAATATAGAATTCTAAAAATTCAATTTTACCTGGGTCACATTTAAAAAAAAAAATTAAGTGAAAGTCTGTAACTGTAGCCTCATGACTTCTTTATGATAACAACTAACACTTAGGGAAGGAAGAGGATTAGGCACTGTACCCTAGACTTATTTTTAACCATTTGGGGATAGATGATAAGAATTGCARACAAGATTTAAGATGGCCTGAAGATGGATTTCCTTTTTCTTTTTCTCTGTAAATTCTCATGGTATGTTTACCTTTTAACTGCTGTTCRTAATTCAAAGAGTTATTGACAGTCAATCTGAGATTTCTTTCCTGAATCAGAGTAGCTAACTTGGAGTTCATTATTATATAAAACYTAGAGTGATTTTCCCTGAATGTTACTTTGCATGAGAGACATMAAATTTTACCTCCTAATTTATATTTATATTATCATTTATATACGCTTTCCCGTTATCATGGTGATTATTAGGGATTTTTAGCATTTGACTTTTTTTTCTCATTGTGTTAAATTTTGTTATTGACACTTGGCCTTCTAGCTATTCACTGCATCTTTCAAATAATTTTGTGAGTCTTGGATTTCATCTCTGTGTTAAAATTGACCATGTATTTAGTTAGTAGTAACGACAGGCATAAACAGTGATCTGAACGTATTGTAGTAATACTTCAACTTCAGTTGAGCTTCTGTATTAGTTAGGATTTAGGACCCTTAGACTTTGTGTTGCGGGTTAAAATATATGACAATACGTTGAAATATTGTAAAATATGTAGGAACAAATCAAACTTTGTTTTTGTAATGCATAATAACAGAGGTAAAGATGGGTAGTAAGCAAAGTTATTATTCATTCTTTAAACTGTACGCATGTCTTCAAATATTAGCTCTCTCTTTATATCTTTACAAGATTTGCACAGCTGTGCTTCTTAAAATATAAACCTGGATATATTCAAGAATGGAGAAAATTAATGCTAAGTAAACTGTTASGGTATGGCAGATGAGCAGCCTTTCTGAATTTACAAGTTGTTTAATACATGAATGAATATTATTGTTTTGATGGAAGCACTTCTAAATATTAATTTATTCATTATTATATAAAACCCTTCATGTACTTGATTGCATATCAGAGAAACAAACCTTACAAGGTTATGTTAGAGTAGACTTTTCCAAATTATTTATAGTGGTTTTTTATTCTTAAAAAAAATGAAAGAAAAAGAAATAGTTTTGTCCAAGATGGTAAGTCTCTACGAATTGCTGTTGATTGCAAGAATGGTTGTTTGAAGGCTGTATCAGAACACACAAAGTCAAAGCCAGTCRTAAAGGCAGCTATCCAGGCTTTTCAGACAGCATTCATAATTTTTATAACTTTCTTTCTTGGAATCTGTTTTAAACTGTGCTCTCTAGCTGTAATGCAGTATTTTGTGTTTATCAGTCTAATTTCCATCAGTAAAGGTCAGCAATGAAAAAAAACCCAGACTTTTATAATAGAGTATTTTGCTGCCTTTGCTTCTTTACTGACTTAAGAGGGCCAGGAGTCTGTCAGACTACTTTAGATGTTTTAAAACAAAATGTGCAAAAATACTTGGAAAGAACTTTCCATCTTTTCAAAGAATCAAAGACACTTCTGTATAATTTCTATGATCTTCATGAAAAAATTGATCATTAGTGCAGAAGGGGAAGAAAATGGACTGCAAACACTGTGATCTAATCATATGAAGACCGCAATAATAAAGGAGAGTTCAGGAAATGGTGTTTAGAAGGTACAGTCATCAGAAGGCCCTATGAATTTTAAGGTTCTATGATCGTAAAACATAGATATTGGAAAAGAGCTTCTCATAACTCGCATCTTAGGTTTATTGTCCCTAAATTGGCAAAATCAGAGATACTGGAGTAAGAATTAAGCAATCCTTATAAAAAACATAAGAGATCATGACTGTGTATCAATTTAGAGTAATATAGCTATGTAGCTTGCTCTCTAGTTACTACTTTAAACRTTCTTGGTTAGAGTTTGTTACTGAACTGTAATAGCTGATTTTAAGATTAAGCATAGTTTAGTGACCCCCTTTAGAGAGGAAGTAAAATGTGTAACCCTTCTGAAAGCCCTCAATGTTAGATTTTTCTAAGTGATAATGTGAATGATGCATTTAATTTATAATTCTCTGGTACTTCTGGTCCGTGGTAGGAATCATGATGAATGTTCTCGTGACCTCAGTTTAATCTACATGCAACTTTTCTTAAGTGAACAAGGCTACTTTTGACATGCATAGTTCTGTTTAATCTCTTTTTTCATGAAAATAGTTAAGAATGGATGTTTTACGATGTTCACTTGTTTGACAAAATTATGAAAAAGTTATATAAGAACAGCTTGTCTGCACTTGAAGAATAATGTATAGCCTACTAGCTATATCGTTCAAATTAGTGGAGATTTCATRAAGAAAAGTATGTATATATGTATTTTCTACTTGCCTGGAAGCCTCGACTTTAAACTTCGGTATTTGTTGTGAGGTTAATGTCACAAGAGGAAATATTTGTTCTTGTGTTAAGTGGTGTTTGGTTCTCAAAGCTTGTGAATGTTACTAAGTGGAGGTGCAAGCTATATGGTTAATGACAACTTCTTTATTGTGTGTATTGTATACTCTTACATTTGAAAGACTGAAGTATAACAACACTTTTTATATCTGCAGAACTTCAGCAATTTAGTTTTCACTGAAGTTTGAATAAACAACTTTCAAGTCTGAATTGGTTAAGAAGTATGACCTCTGTTACATAAATAGTTTGTAGGGTTGTTTTGTTGGTTTCTGTTTTGGTTTTTCTGTTAATACTGCCCTTTCAGGCTTYATTTTTGGTGCTTCTGAGGTAAGATTCCATCTCTGGTGGGTGCAGTAGCAGTTTCCTGCTCTTTTTCTTGGGAACATAAYGTTTTAGTTGGGTCAGGCAAAAGAGTCATTGAAGTAGTCATCTTTATTGAATACTTCCCTTTTATTGCTTACGTCTCTTTGACAGAAGCTGACATCAAATCCTGAACAAAAATTGTACAGTAGGGTGCTGTGTACCACCCATAAAACTTGGAGTTGAACACACTTCCATCTTTTTTTTTTTATACTTGTGCTTTTGTAGGTATGAATGTGAGGAATCCTTCACAACTCTGAATGTAGATATAAGGAATCACCAAAACCTTCTTGATTCTTTGGAACAGTATGTAAAAGGAGACTTGTTGGAAGGTGCAAATGCATATCATTGTGAAAAATGCAACAAAAAGGTATTTCCTTGTATATTAAACTTGCATACAACCGTATTGTTACAGTTCTACTAATAAGTGCAATTTTAATTTATGATCAGTTATCCTTTAAATGTTGAATTTGGTGTTAGGAGTGGTTTGGAAATTCAAGAAGTGGTAACTATAAAAATGTCTGTCTGTCTTRTTTAGGTTGATACAGTGAAACGCTTGTTGATTAAGAAGTTGCCTCCAGTTCTTGCAATCCAGTTGAAACGATTYGACTATGACTGGGAACGGGAATGTGCAATCAAGTTCAATGATTACTTTGAATTTCCACGAGAGCTGGACATGGAGCCTTATACAGTGGCAGGTGTAGCTAAATTGGAAGGAGATGATGTAAATCCTGAAAACCAGATAATACAAAATGAACAGTCAGAAAATGAACACTGTGGGAGCACAAAATACCGTCTTGTTGGTGTACTTGTGCACAGTGGTCAAGCCAGTGGTGGACATTATTACTCTTATATTATACAGAGGAATGGTGGAGATGGTGAGAAAAATCGGTGGTATAAATTTGATGATGGAGATGTAACAGAGTGTAAAATGGATGATGATGAAGAAATGAAAAATCAGTGTTTTGGTGGAGAATACATGGGAGAAGTGTTTGATCATATGATGAAGCGTATGTCCTACAGGCGTCAGAAGAGGTGGTGGAATGCTTACATTCTTTTTTATGAACGCATGGACACAATAGACAAAGACAATGAACTAATAAAATATATTTCAGAACTTGCTATCACCACTAAACCCTATCAGATTAAAATGCCATCAGCCATTGAGCGAAGTGTGCGGAAGCAGAATGTGCAGTTTATGCACAATCGTATGCAGTACAGTCTAGAATATTTCCAGTTCATCAAGAAGTTGCTTACTTGTAATAGTGTCTACTTAAATCCTCCTCCAGGTTAGTACATGGTTGSAGTAATTTTCCTTTAATTTCTTCCAACAAGAGTTTTGATTTTGTTGTCTAGAATTTGTGTCCTAGCCAGAAAAMATGTTGTACGTTCTGCTTTGAATGCTCTAGTCTTTCTAGATTCCTGCAGCTAAACATCTGTTGTTGGGCTGTTCATTAGTGATATGTGCCAGAATATTTGGCAGAAAATATTTTGATAAACTATCATTTCGAGTTTTGTTGATCTTTTGCACTAAATCGTGTTAATCGTATTTAAGTGGSAGACTCTTCTACTATAAGAGGTTTCGGAATTGAGATGGTGAAAGGGGTCTTAAAATCAGGTATGCATTAATCATCAGTTACTTGTATTTTATCACCTGAAATTGCAAGCTTTAATATAGCAACAAGTTAAGCTAAAGGCTGCCTTCAGCAAGTTTTGTATTAAATTTTGAACACAAAAATACTAGTCTCGAATCAGTTGAACTGTTAAAAGTAAATCTTTTTGCTTTGTCTACRTTTGAGTATTTTGATTTTTCTTTAGGACAAGATCATCTGTTGCCTGAAGCAGAAGAAATAACTATGATTAGCATTCAGCTTGCTGCTAGATTTCTCTTCACCACAGGATTTCATACAAAGAAAATAGTCCGTGGGCCTGCAAGTGATTGGTATATTGTCTTTTAACAACAGTTTTTAAAGTTTGGTTTCTATTTAAAGTTTCCAGTTCTAYAAATATGTCAATAAAAGATATTTTTGGGGTGTTGCTACTCCCCCATATATCATCAAAATGCACACRGAAAAGGGGAGGAATCCTGAACAAAAAAAAAATTGAGCGTTAAAATGAGCTACTGAGCTCAACTTCTTCCGGTATTACCAACATTCTCAAATCTGAATGTCTTCAAAATTCTCTTTCTAAAGAAGCTTAAATCAAGGAGTAAAGAACCTAGTGACAGAGCAGAACTTACAGATTATGTAATCTGAATTTAATTCCAAGTATTTGTTTGTGATTTGCTGAGTTTAAAAAAAAAAAAAAAAAATTAAGTCAATTATAAAGCGCTTGTGTGTGGTGGTTTTTGTGCAGTATGTCAAACCCTTGAGGACTTTATAGTAGTTTGGAGGCTGGAGGATGTAATGCATTAGTTGTCCTAAGGAATAATAAAGCACTGTAGTTAGTATTTGTTTTTCAGTTGATGTATCTTTTTATAAGTGATTTTAAGAGCCTACTACTGTAGGAATTATTTGGTTATAAGCATTTTGTACGCAAAAGAATTTGTGGATAACCTTGTAAGATGTGTTTTGTTTGAATTTTGCAGAAGAATACATTTGCCAAACATGAGTGCCTGTGTTTGCTGTGTTCTTAGTTGTGTCGCCTTCTGTTTCAGGTATGATGCACTATGCATTCTTCTTCGTCACAGCAAGAATGTCCGCTTTTGGTTTGCACACAACGTCCTTTTTAATGTTTCAAACCGCTTCTCTGAGTATCTTCTGGAATGCCCTAGTGCTGAAGTGAGAGGTGCATTTGCAAAACTTATAGTATTTATTGCACATTTTTCTTTGCAAGACGGACCATGTCCTTCACCTTTTGCCTCCCCTGGACCTTCCAGTCAGGTATTTAATTTTCTAACTAAAATACTTTTGAAATTTCTTACGTAAGTGTTCTACATAACACTWGCGGAATAGTTGCAACACGGTGTTAACAATGTGTTATACAGTSTATTTTGTGTTAAAAACTCTACCAGTTTGTGTGAGATATATTGTACCTGTGATTATTTTACCTCAAGGGTAAATCGCTGTCAAGAATTAGTAGCATGAACTTCGAGTTTAGGATGGTTTATTTGCCAGTGTGAAACACGGACAAAATACAGCAGTGACTAACAACTTTAACGTGTTTGTTTTGGGGAATGAAGCTTTTTTTTAATAAATTTTTGGTTATTGGAAAAGAATAACCTATTTTTTCCTCCACATGTGTTCTACAACACTGTAATCGTAAAAGATAAGAACTTTGTGTAGGAGAGAGAGATGTACTGCCTAATTTTATATATCTAGAAATGCCAAAACAGAAAACAGATTCCTAATGCAGTAGTTATCAGAATAATGCTTATTTTTTTCTGTGCTGTACTAAAATTTAAAAGATAAAGCTATGTGACTCCTTGCTCAGTCATATTTTTTAAGGTTTTTAGTGTCTACTGAGAGACACTTATCTTTCATTTGTGTTCTTCCATTTATTTCTTCAGAATATTTTAATTAGTGTATCCAGTAAAGAAATGTGTAATATATTAAAGCTACATATGCTTCAGCAGTGTTTTGTGAGGTATTTTGAGATATATAGGTAGATATGATTTGGTTGTCTTTTAAGAGCGTATTAGCTTACACTTCTTATTGGGGCATTAGCTTAATGCAGATGTCAGAATTTTGTTTTGTATAAGGTACAGGAGTCTCACCAGCTGCTACAGTTTTGGAGCCTGTGTGAGGCCCTTCTATCTGGCAGCAGCTTGTAGCTTTTAACTGTTCTGTTTCCTACCATGGTAGAACGTGTAAGCTAAAAAAATGTTTCATGGGATGTACTGTTAATATTAACTTTTTTTGTTTTAAGGCATATGATAACTTGAGTTTAAGTGATCACTTACTGAGAGCGGTACTAAATCTTCTGAGAAGGGAAGTGTCTGAGCACGGGCGCCATCTGCAGCAGTATTTCAACCTGTTTGTGATGTATGCCAACCTAGGTGAGCACGCTGCCCGCGCCTGCTGCTGTTGCGCTGATAAACCGGGCTTTCGTTAATTTTTCAGTTATCCAGAGTGTGGCAGGAGAATCCACTTTATCAGCTTCAGGCTAGTGCTCATCATTATCTATAGTATAAATACTCTCTAGAGAGTCTGTTTTTTCTTTGGTGTTTTGGCTTTTGTGTTCCAGATATCCTTGAAGACTGAGTAARTTTGGAGCAATGGGAAACTCTCTTTCTGGGAGTATGTGGGGGTGGGAAAAAAAGAGCAGGATAAACTGTTTTGTTCAGAACTTTTAGGTCTTTTCAAACTGAGTTGAGGAAGATGATAGCTCTAAAAGAGAAAGATACCATGTTCTCTTCATGGAATTGTCAGTAGAATCAGCCACTGTTTTGTTGCGGTTCTGCCACATCTATGGGGGTCCCTTTAGTTTGCAGCTGTGAACACAAAACACTTGGCACTGTCTTTCCTGCAAAGCGTCACTGGGAAGCCAAGAAAAAAGACCACTTGCACAGACTGAGTTTAGACTTCTGTGCTGTTAGACAGCACTGCTCGGCGGGGTGCTTTAGTTGGAGACTTCTTAAGAGGTGAAAGAATGCAAGAATTCCTGATAAGCTGATAGTGGAGTTCTCTGATTGTAGTTCCTCCAAGGTAAATGCAACCAAGAAAAGCCAATGTTTTGCCATAGGGGAAGGCTTAGGCAAGACTCTCCCAGGCTTAAAACAACAAAGCTTTTTCTACAGGCTRGAATCCGAAGTCTTGTGATGAAAGATTAGATTAGAGATTGARTGTGATTGCACGTGAATATTTTGGTTTATTCTGAGCATCTTGGAATGCAAGGTTAATTCATAGCTGAGATGAGATCATTATTGYTTTTGTAGTGATGAGATGAAATATTGGCTGTCGTCCTTCCTGCATCACTGGTGTTTGGTATGTGTCTTAGGTGTAGCCAACATTATGAAATCTATAATGAATTTAGATTTAAGAGGATAGCTGAGCTTATCTYGAATTCCAGATTGTAGATTCTTTACCTGGAACATCTGTATCTTCAACAATTAATACAATAAAAGGACAGTAGCATCTTCAGAAATTATTCCAAAGATCATTTTTGCTATTATACTGAGATTGACCTTATGGCCATTCATTTGAAGCACTGAATCATGCTTTCTTTTACCAATACACTGAAAAACAGTTGATGATGAACCACTTCTCAGATGAGTAGGTAAATTACTGCTTCATATTCTTGCCCTCAGGAAGAGTAATTATGAACCCTAAGATGTGAATGAGAAGAATAAATATTACTTTTTCACCCTCAGATTGCTGAGGGGAGCCATAGGTTCATCACAGAGCTCTACATTGTTGTCCCTCCCAACTGTGAGGGTCTTCTTTCAGTGGCTATTTCTCTTTCTCACCTGATAGCCTGAGTGACAAAACCTTGTCACAGCGGCAGTCTAGTAAACTGTCCCTTTTGTTCTAATTCAAGAGCTACTTTCCTTCTGTTGTATCAAGTAAGATGGAACTGGGCATTYCAKTTCTCWGGGAGATTCCACTAAGTGCMCATATGCTCTTCCTTGTCGCCTTGTACAGGAATGGGATGAGTGTGAATTTCCATTAGATTGTGCTGTGGCCTAAGTACATGTTAAGCAGGTGTAGCAATCCCAGCTAAGTTATTCAGTAAACTGGAATACTGAAGGGATACTGCACCTGCAGTTCTGGCAGCCATTCAGATGATCTTTGCACACTAAAGGACTGTGATTACATATCTTATTTTTGATAAATAAGTGATTAATAAGTGTTCCTTGTTTTGTTGAGTGCCGCTCAAGTACTTAATTTCTTTGAAGAAATTTTCCTGTTGTCATTCCTTTAAAGCAAGATGGATGATTTTTAAGGATAGTACACAGTACAATGCAGCAGTGCATACACTGAAACTTATGCATCCTTTGTTAACCTGTAGGAAATTATTCTTTTATGTTATTTGGCTTCAGCACAAGCTGGAGTACAGGCTGCTACCGAAAGGACAAGTAACAGTGTACTTTTGGAAACTTAATGCATTTGGTAGAAAATCTGACATAAAAAATATATGCCTGCCTTTTTAAGTGGCATATTCTACCAAATGCTGATGAAAATCAGAGTCCTCTTACAAAAATCCTGAAAAACTATCTCCAAAGTTAACTTAATCGTGTTAATTTAATTTCACCTATTTTGTACTGTGGTTTTCTTTTACTTTATTAAACTGTTCTTTGTCAGGCATTGATCCATCATGACRCCAAGAGTGCATTTAATGTTGTTAGAGAAGAAAGGTGTAATTCTTCTGCTCCAGTTTCTTTCCTTTCTTACTAGTTTTTTATAGTGGTCAGAATCCAGGTAGAAAAGCACATCTTTATAAACTGATTTCACTTCTTGGACTGATCTCACAATCTGTCTTAGATTTATTCAAGATAAATGTGAAATAACAACYTAAGGCAACTAATTGCATTAGTCCTACTACTGTTAACTAAAGATGTCTGTATGGATGTGGACTTCTCATTCAGGAAAAGCCGCCATACTTATTCCTGCAACACTGCAAAGTCTAGTTGTATTTCAGAATAAGAAAAAAAAAACTTTGTGTAAATGTATGGTTTTTTTAAACAAACTGAGAGAGAAAATATGGGGTCAGAAGGGTACATACCTGGTATACTGGTATATATTTGTGTAGTAGGTATAAGATAATCTTGTGGAATTGGGAGCAGGTATTGTTCTTTTAGAATTTTTTCTTGTCACACTTATGAATTTGTTGTATAATATGGCACAGTTGGATAAGTCGTGGATTTTGACTGCATGGAAGATGTTCGTACTGCGTTTGACTTCCTCACAATAGAAGCATCCAAAAATATTAATCCTTTTTCCTAGAGGTTTCTCTGAGGCTTTGCTATTCAGTTAAAAAATTAGTTACTTAGTACTCACGAGCACTATTAAAAATTTTAATCTTTTACTACTCTTTTTGAGACTGATTTTTTTTTTTTGTCTGAACACAATTTCCTTATTTTACTGTTCCTTCCCTTCCCCCCTCCAAATGCGGTTTATAATAAAAGCTAATAACTACTAAGTTATCAATCGTGTAAACGCTAGTTGTTTTCCGAGGGGGGGAAAGAAAAATGTCAGTACTAGATATGAATTTATTTGGTGTTTTTTCCCTTTCTCTGTAAAGGTGTAGCAGAGAAGACACAGCTTCTGAAACTGAATGTTCCTGCAACATTTATGCTTGTGGCTCTGGATGAAGGTCCAGGTCCTCCGATTAAATACCAGTATGCTGAGCTGGGGAAGTTATACACTGTTGTGTCCCAACTGATCCGTTGTTGCAATGTGTCATCGCGCATGCAGTCTTCTATCAATGGTATAGTAAATTTTCAGATCTTCTTTAATGAATATGTCACTGTTTTGTGTGCTTACATTGTTACCAAGCATAAACTGCATTAGCTAGAAAAAAGATCTTTACTATTTTATGTTGAAAAATCTTCGTATTTAAAGACAAATTTCTTGATTGCCTTGTTACAGGCAAATCTGGTTTGATATATACTAAAAAATTCAGAGGGTGGGTATACGTTCTGGTCCTTGACATGTTCTTAAGTGATGTACGAAAAAATACTGAGTACTGATACCAAATATTAAGGTGATTTTTTTTGTATAGTTTAAGCTGATTGCAGAGATTTGCACAGAAATCTTTTTAATACTGAATAGGCAATAAAATAAGGTTKTCTCGTTATCAGGAAACTATAACGAGCTCTGAAGTAGCTAATATAAACTAGCAGTATGGAGATGTTGCTTTGTGGGTGTCTCCTGAAAGTGTCCACTCAGTGCTCAGYTGCAGTGGAAAAGACAACAGAAACCAGAAATTGTGTATAAAAGAACCAGCAGGATATTAATAGACCAAAGTATAAATCTGTATCTTCACAGGATAAATTGAATAGGGTATGCAGTTATTTTTGAGATGGCACGAATATACAGGGAGTATACCCTGTATATGTTCTGTAGTAAGCATATTTTGGAAAACCCAGTTGTGAATTTGTAGGGATACTATTTAATATCAAACTCATCAGTGTTTCAGGCTATAAAACCAATAGGCTAGAATGTACAAAAGTAAAGTTAATAAACTGAAACTTATATTGAAAATTTTATAAAATTACTGTGATAAATTTTGGAACCTTATGGAAATTTGATTTGACTTTGCTTTCAGTGTGTGATTTGGGGCTCATACTGAGAAGATAAGCTACCTGTGGAAATGAATTGCATATTTGCTGTGTTCATAATGCTTTACAAGAAAACATACTTTATATGATCACTATATGATAATTAACTATGATTCCTGTATGCAGACTCATTTCTTTTTGCTTCAGCATATTAATCTAAAAAGTTCTGTCTTGAAATTCTGTGCGTCTTTGAGCAATAGCACAACACCACTCAGTCAAGAAACATCAGGAGCAAAGCAACAGTCTTTCCTTACACAAAATGAAGCCTACAAAATAAAATCTGTCCATCTTGATTCTTTCAAAAGAATTTTTTATCTACACTCCAGAAATTCAGACYGGACTGTTCTACCATAGATACTCCTCTTAATTCTTTCCCATGACCTAGTGAAGTTAGACAGACTTTGTGTCCTGAAATTTAGTAAATTTTGACTGTATTATACAAACAGGGAAGCACATAAATTTTAGAGATAAGAGAATTTCACTGAGGAARCTCAGCAACTCCTCTGCAAACCTACAGCTGTTCTGCTTTGGTTGTCGTTGCASTCGCTCTCTTAGCTGAGAAGTAGCTCACTTAGATGGAAAGTATTGAGCATCACAGGCAGAAGATTCAGTTTTTACATACCCTAGTATTTTGGAAARCAAATTGTGTGTTAAAAGTTTTCTTCTGTTTGATTTTATTGATGTGTTACAGCAACTTACATTTTTTTCTCTCTGTGGAAATTATTCAAGTGCTTTTTCATCAGTAATAATTACTTGTTCTAGGTAATCCCCCACTTGCCAACCCTTATGGTGATCCTAATTTATCTCARCCTATAATGGCACTTCAGCAGAACGTAGCAGACATCTTGTTTGTGCGAACTAGTTATGTGAAGAAGATTATTGAAGACTGTAGCAATTCAGAAGAGACTATCAAGCTACTTCGTTTCTGCTGTTGGGAGAATCCTCAGTTCTCTTCCACTGTCCTCAGTGAACTTCTTTGGCAGGTAAAAGTAAAGAATTAAGAGCATGAGGGTTTGAATGTATRTGATTCAAGATTCTATACTTATGTATAGAAATCCTGTCATATCAAATGTTTAATATGTATTTGATAAATAATCTTCCCTTAAAGTGTCATTGTYGACTAGGCTTTTCAATGTTGGGTCCATTCATTCATACCAGACTATTTTGAGAAGCSCTTTTATGAGTTTAGGAAAGCAGTTGAACTTTTATGAGTTAGGAAGGCGATGTTAAGGATGGAACAAGGTAGGCCAGGTTGGCCTTTATGTATGTTGCAAGGATACTACCTTCAGCCTTTCTGTGGTGGTGTTTTGTTTTGTAGCATTTGAAAGAGTCAATATAAAAACTATTTTACTGTTATTTGACAGTAARTCAGACAATCTTTAGACTTGCTGTCTAAAAGTAGCAATGTCAGTGGAAAATTATTTCCCAATATTGTTTTTTTAAATGTACTTTTCACATTTGCTTCTCTAGTATCTCATGCTAATGTTTTCAGGCCAATTCTGTTAGATGCTCGTGGGGAAATATTTTGTCTGTTATAAAGACTGGTTTTAAAAAACTTGTCAGTGTCAGAGTTGTATGTTCTTAGTATAACAAAAGTTTGTGGTATCTGGAAGTTTTCCTTAAATTCCCTGTCCTGAAACAGCAAACTTCGCATCAGTCAACTGTGTTTTTGTATTGCACTGTGTAGTCTGTATGCCTTAAAGAAATACATTCTTGAATTCTCTGCATTTTTGCTATTTAAGGTTGCATATTCATATACATACGAGCTTCGACCTTATTTGGATCTGCTTCTGCAAATCTTACTAATTGAGGACTCTTGGCAAACTCACAGGTTAGTATTTGTCTGACTTTTTATGTTAAGATTGCTCYGTCCATACATATGATTTTCCCAGTGATGATATTGCTGATCTTTTTCCCAGATTATTACTTTAAACCTATTTTTCAGCAAAAACACAGAGGTAAAACACTTTACCACATTTCATCTCAACTTTTGAGGCAACTTAGGTCTACAGTTTCCTAGCTCTACCTTCCTTACTATTGAGAAATTCAGTTCTGTAAACTCTTGATTTTTTTTATATATATGATAGAAATTTTCACACATGTATCAGTTTAGCTTAACTTACTGCTATTTACTGGAAATTGCTCAGACTGAGTCCTATCAACATCTCATTGAAGAGGGCCCAGTGATAGTCTGGTTTTACCAGCATGAGCAGTCGTAAGAGTGATGCCAAGAGAGAAGGATGAACTAAGAAGTTTGGGAGCATAGCATTGCATGTTTCATAGAAATATGAAACCATGTGGAACACTTTTATATAATTGTACCTTTAAAATAAATCTCAAGTTTCAAACTTAATTTTCATATGTCTAGAGTAAAATGATTTTGAAAGATGACATTTTAAAAAAAGCAATTGTTGCAAATATTGAGTATTTGAGAGAAATCTTACAGTTACTTCCTCAGAAGTTTTATATAAAAGTAGATGAGGTATCACAAAACAAATGTAGGCCTGCTATTTGGCAGTATTTCAAATACTTTTTGTTTCACCTTACTAAGTGAAAACTGACTGCAGCAATGAGGGAAATCATGAATACTACCTGTAGAATTAGACTGGACTCCTACAGTRTCATCAGTTGTTCAGACTTTAGTCTCAAAGATGGTGTTTATGACTTTCCAAAACTTGAGGACTGAATTGAAGGGACTCCTTTGTCTTTGTTTTCTTTGTAGAAACTACAGCTTAGGTTAGGGAAGAGAATGCCCTTTTCCAGGCTTTTCAGTTTGGGGAGCACTTGCATGTGTAGTATGTTTTTTATATCTTTTCTTACTGATGCAYAAAGGCTTTCTTAAGGCATCTTAAGTCTGTAGAGTACTGGAGGATGCACATAACTGATGATGTTTGAAGTAAAATAAAAMATTAGTTTTTATTGAAACTGCAGGCTAGAGATCATAGAAGTGTCTGTATGTAGGATATTGCCTTTCAAACAACAACAAATGAGGGGGAGGTGTGGCTCAGGGAGAGGAGGAAACTGAGTATTTTGCAATGGCTTTTTCACTGGATCTGCATTGCCCTCAGCAGAGAGGTATAAAGAAGTCAACTGYGTTTGTCCTGATTTCTTGCTGCTACTTTTGGCGGTACCTTGGAGCAGTGTTTCTGTGTTGTTCTGAGTTTTGCTGTAATAAGAGTTTTGGTGCCCTTTTCTCTTCTCTTTCAAAAAACCCTTTAGTAACTGCCCATAGTAAGCAGCGATCCCTTCCCAGTGCATTGTCTCACAGAAAATGACGCTTGTGATCCTGAGCAGCGTGCATTCTTCACTGCTCCCTTGATTCTTCTGCTAGTAACTACAGCTCTTCTTTGGCACCAGCTCCCTTCATTTTTTTTTTCTTCTCAGCCAGTGCAAATACAAGTTGGGGAACAGTAGTCCTGCAAGAACCATTAGATTAAATCCATTGAAGCAAAACTTGTCATTTCTAGATGGAGCCTGACTGCTCAGCTAACTGGAGACTGTTAATCATTGTCAGAGACTTGASGGAAAAAGGATGTTTACTTTTGCTACAACAAACTGGGGTGCTRTCAGCGTAGATTCCTTGGCATTCTGTTGTTTTTTCAAATCCAAAAGTGTGCTGGTTTCTGAAGTACTGCAAGAAATTGAGGTTTGCAATCAGTTCCTCTACCCCTCATTCAAGAGCATAAGGCCTAGAAGACCGGTTTAGTTCCAGTGAAYGCCCACATGCCTTATCCCCATGTTCACATATGAAAGAGGCCTTTCACTGCATTTAAAAACTCTCCTGGGGARCCATAGCAATAATATAGGTAACCATTCTGTTGAAGATTTAATTACTCCAATTATATAGGGATTTACTGTGTTAAAAAGTCAGTTCTGTAAACGCAGTTGATCAGAAATGAAAAAGAAAAAGGCTGGTTAGACTTGATTTCTTTGAGTAGGATTAACTGTATCTCATTCAGGAGACTTGAAAAACTCACTTGCATAAACATTACAAGTGTTATGCTAAAATTATAAATGATGCTTGCATTCTCTCAGGTTAGTATTTCTGATAAGATTATGTTCTCGAAATCAGAATATTCACTCRTGGTCATGCTGTTTCTAACTGCAGTGTAGCTAAAGCCTAAATGTAAAGACTAAAATTCTAACTCTAAATTCTTTTTTGCAGGATTCACAATGCACTTAAGGGAATCCCAGATGACAGGGATGGACTCTTTGACACGATTCAGCGCTCTAAGAACCATTATCAGAAAAGAGCTTACCAGTGTATAAAGTGCATGGTGGCTCTCTTCAGCAACTGTCCTGTAGCCTACCAGATTCTTCAGGTGATGCTTTTCTCTCTGTCTCTTTCTGCCTTTTTTTTCCCAATTTCACATAAAAAACATTAATCATTTTTTGMTTGTTTGATGAATTGCCATTTTCAAGTGAAACTCATTTGGACTTTCCTGTATCAGAAGGAATGCTATGTGGCATTCAGAGCATTTGTGATTGTGACACACAATTGCAAACTGCTGTTAGAGCAAATCCACACAGACTTCCTTTTGGATCTCAAGTTTTCCTCAAGTAAGAAGGATATTTGAGTGAAAGTAAGAGAGTGCTTTAAACAATAGTTTTAAACAGCAGCATATACAGGTGGTGGTCTGTTCAAAGAGAGATGACTTATGGAAAGTAGAAAATCTTTGTATTTTTAAGAATAAAGAAAATAATTATGACATAATTTTCTGTCTGCAGAGCAATGGTGATTTGAAGAGAAAATGGACCTGGGCAGTGGAATGGCTTGGGGACGAGCTTGAGCGTAGACCATACACTGGCAATCCCCAATACACCTATAATAATTGGTCTCCACCAGTACAAAGCAATGAAACATCAAATGGCTACTTCCTAGAGAGATCACACAGTGCTAGAATGACTCTTGCAAAAGCTTGTGAACTCTGCCCAGAGGAGGTAAAGGATTAACTTGTCACCTGGTAAAAAGTAAAATAAAATGCTTTGAATAATAATCATTCACTGCAGAGGTACCAATTTTATAAGCATTTTGTAAATATGGATTTATGTAAGAGTATTTTCACTGACTTTAAATGTRTAGTGCCTTTTTTTTTCTTCCCACTTTTACTACTGTGGACATCTGTCTCTTACAGTATCACAAATACAGAATTGAGACTAACCAGTTAAAGTAGACTAGGAGTGGATAAGAGGTCTGAGTGTGTGTTTGTTATTTGTTATATTTCAACAGGAAGAAAATTCTTATGTATACCAGTACAAACTGTAGTTGTTGTTGTTTATTTTGAGATGACACGGGG
The DNA here is from genome assembly GCA_003342815.1 of Eudromia elegans. Taxonomy (NCBI): domain Eukaryota; kingdom Metazoa; phylum Chordata; class Aves; order Tinamiformes; family Tinamidae; genus Eudromia; species Eudromia elegans. Next base: position 2,716,460 of record PTEX01000045.1, on the reverse strand, counting down.
GAAATAATTTTTGTCTGAATGTGGCTGCAAATATCACTTACAGGCAGAACTGGTTCTGGGTAGAATAATCAGCGGACATTTTATCTACGCAAATTTAATGGTTTTTCCAACTACAGGAACCAGATGATCCTGATGCCCCAGATGAACATGAGTCTTCTCCACCTGAAGACGCCCCGCTGTATCCCCATTCACCTGGTTCCCAGTATCAACAGGTAAGGAGCTGAGCACTTCTGCTTAGTCCGAGATGTTTGTTTGGTGCGGTTGCTTTAAGCATTCAGGCTAACTTAAATTCTGAACATTTGACCAGAAGCATGTGATTATGAAATACCACACCTAACAGGTATGGGGATGCAGTTTCAGTTCCACTTTGCCAGACAATCACCAAAGAGTTATAATTTGAGAATTTTAACGTTATCAGATCAGGGATTAACCATCCATGGAGGAAGATGCTATCCCAGGCTAGTACACACTAATTTTATTTTTTTAGGCTTTGAAAAGTATTTTATGTTGTGAGTTTTCTTTTCTGATAGCATAAGATCTCACTGCCTGATTTATTTTCATTTGATTTTTTGAAAATTTTCATAAAAATAAGAATGTTTGTTTTACATATATAAAAAAAGTAATTTGAGCTCTGATCTTCAAATCATAAATACATATATAGAATTTAAATCTACTTGGGATTAAAAGTCTCCTTTGTTAACGTCTTTTAGTAGAAAGCCAGATCTGAAAGAAACCATCCTTTTTCCTTTTTTTTGGTGGGTGTTGTTTTTTGTTTGTTTTTGTTTTTTTTTTTTTTTTTTTTTTTTTTTTTTTTTTTATGGACTAAATTTATAAATCCCCTATTCAGTTGCCATTTTTCTTTCCGTTATTCCAATTCTGAATCTGCTAATTTAATTTCCTTTCCTGCCCAAACCCATCTGCCCTTCATCTTTGCTTTCCTTACTTGATGGTCTCAGCAGAGCAGTTGGTAAGTCATGCAGCTCTTCCTGCTCCTTTGGAATTCAGACACACCGTAACCTCACCGTTACCCTTGTGATATGTTCACGTTTTTTGCAGTAGGTGCATTTCTCACTAACATGCACAGTCCTCATGTTCCTAGTWTCTCCACGATTGGTCAAACTTTGGAGAACAACTCAAGAGATAAGATGATGTGGTTTGCTAGGTGTGTATATGAATATTTTTAAATTATACTCTTTTATTTTGGGATGGAACCTCCAGAGAAAAAGACTGGTCTAGATTTTATTTAGTTCTGTAAGTTTCAACTTTGCCCTCTTAGAAGTTAAAATATGCTACATAAATGCGGATATGTTTTCTCTAAAGTTTTGAAGAASAAAAATGAACTAGTTCAGTGTTTAGAACAGGTACACAGTTTAGTGTTTGCAGCACATAGGCAGCCTCTTTTCATCTCCCCTTTTTCTTTCTTGCTGCTTTTGCTTTGCATGTAAGCATTTATTATTCAAAAGGTTAAATTATTTAGCTAATCCTTTTATCTTTAAGAGTTCAAAGGTTGTTTACCTTTTTTTGAAATTAAAAAGGTACGTGCCAGATGTAATTCACAGGAATGAAGAAGCTGTGCTGTATGTTTGTACAGTCACTACTGCAAGAGGTTCAGTGCGTTTTAGGGATGTTTGCAGTGGCCTGACTGCAAAGGGGAGATGGAGTAACTTGTTCGGAAGCAACCCGCAATTTTGGTGTTCCTTCAACCTATCTGTGCTCTGTTGCAGAATAACCACGTGCATGGACAGCCATACACAGGCCCGGCAGCACATCATATGAACAACCCTCAGCGAACTGGCCAACGAGCACAAGAAAATTATGAAGGCAGTGAAGAAGTTTCCCCGCCTCAGACAAAAGATTAGTGAAATGCACATAATCAATTAACTTGCTCCATCAAGACTGTGCACCCAGGCCTTACAGTCCAACCTTTCTCTGTGTCTGGCTAATATTTAAAACTAGAAAAACTATTCCTAATCAACATGGAGTGGAGAGTCTATTCACTGTCTTATCTGCAGAAAATTGCTGTCAATATATAACCCGCCTGCAGTGGAAAGTGTATAGTGTTTTGTAATAAATGGCCTGATGCTAATGTGTAAATGGCAAAGGTGTATATAGTATATTAATGTTTGACTGTTAATTCTTAAGCAAGAAACTTTTTTTTTGTCTTGATGAGACTCACAGACCTACAAAAACAAAAAAATAATTTCTTGATATATCTGCTGCGCTCTGCAACCAGTGTTGCCTGCCTCATGGCAGTTGGATCAACTCCTTTACGAAAAAGCCTATCCATGTCAACCACAAAAATAGTTTCATGTTAATTCTTTGCCACTGGAGTCGATTTTACTATGAGCAACGTAATGGCTGGTAACCTTTTAATTATTTGGTTGATGTGGAAAATTGGTGATGTAACATTGTTTCTAGATCTTTTTTCATTGCCTTTTTCATTCTGGTATTAGGTTAATCACTTTGAAGCTATAGTTATGCTGTAACATTTAGCATGGCTTCACACCAAGTTAGTGTAGCCAACGGGGGTGGGAGGGAACGTGACAGCAGTTGTCCCAATGTGACAACTGTTTTGCGCAGAACTTTTTCTTCTTACACCTAGACTATAAAATGGGGAGGGAAAATGTGACAAACAAGTGGTTTTCAGTTTCACATATGTTCCTCACATCTGATGTTTGACAGTTCTGTCTCTGGGTGGGATAAAGAACACTTAGTTTTCAGTAATAGGAATTTAAAAGATTAAAAACAAATATGCAAAAATTTGCTATGCCAGGATGCCTGGAGCATAATAGACTGTATTTGATGTGCTTGTTTTGTTTCTTTGGTAGAGCTTATTAGATAAACTTCTAACAYTTTCCTTCTACTGCATCCCAGGGAAGCGGAAGTCAACAAAATCACACAGTACTTGTGAGTGCCACTGCACCAAGTTAACTTGCTGGTTTTCTGCTCGTTCACAGTTCTACTTGAAAGCAAGAATTGTCTTAGCTCTTTATCCATTATACAGGAAATCTTACCATTAGAAGCAGGGTTTAATTATAAAAGAAACTACTGGTTAGTCATACGATTCTGAGGTATCTCTATTCCAGAATAAACATTTGTTTAAAGACTTCGAGAAACGCATCAGTAAATACTGTATTTAAATGAGAATTGGTAACTTGAATGTGTGTAATTTTTTTGGAACCTGTCTAAAAACCAAATACCCCTGCAAAACAGATACAGCCCACCCTATACTATTTAAATATTTTGCTGTTTTATTTTATAGAAATTATTTTGCTGAATTCACAAATAGAATTTGATTTAAGAAGAATGTTTTGTCCTGTGGTGTGTGTTGTTCTGGGATTTTTTTTGTTGTTTTTTTTCTAATAGACTGTACAGAAAAGTGAATTCTGTGCAGTGGCACTATGCTGAATTCTGGAATATCAGTCACATTGAGATTCTGTGCGCAAAAAAAAAAAAAAAGAAAAAAAAATTGGCCCTTAAGAATAAAATAATCAGGACAATTACACTGTAAAAGTTCCTTAATGTGATTTATCTTGTACTTTTTGTATGTTTTTATATATACATATGTATATTTAATGAGCACAAGCTTGATGGTGTTTTTTACAGATGAGCTGATAGAAACAGAAAGCTGCTTATCAAATTAAAGATTTTGGTTTTGAGATAAGCAAAGGAAGAATCAATTGAAAGTGCAGCCTTAGGCATTTAGTGAAATAAGGAAGGGACAGAGAAGATCTCCAAAAGTGCTGAGTAGCAATGATCACTTTTATGCTTCCATGTTTTCTCTAGTGCTCAAGTTAATTCAGATCTTTTCATAGTTTTTTAGTAACGCCATTTTACCTGGGCTTACTAAATTTGGGTAAAGTTTTCCCATTTATTTTTGGGGATGCTTGTTGGAAATTTTAACTCAAAATAGTTTCCTGAGTATTCGAGTTGAAATAGTTCATATTTATTTGGACCAGTAATTGTTAAACAAGCTATCTCAGAGGTGATTATGTATTTTTTACTATATAGGTAAAATATATAATGTGCTAGTTCAGCCTTGCCAAATGTGTTTGCTTTTCGTAGTGCAATGATTGTAGAGACATGTAGAATCTGTGACATTTTAAGGCTGTGACTCTTTTCCCTGCCCCTAAACAGAGAGTGACTGTGGTGGCGATTACTTCTCGGGTGGCAAATTGAGCCTTGTGCCCCTCGGGGACTTTGAAGAAGGACAGTCTGTGGTGTTTGTTGCAGCTGCTGCTCTTCAACAGATAGCTACAGTAAAAGGTGCAATTTTTTTGTTTGTTTGCTTGTTTTGCTCTGGGCTAACCAATTTTAAATTGTACTTAACAGATGTTGTACAAGCAGAAAGTTCCCTGCACGTGTTGCTGTTGCAGCATTGCAGCGGCGGTCGTTTCCAGGCCATACCTCGGTGTTGATGGCACACTTGAAAATAGCAGTCCGTAAAGTGCCTAAAGATTTAGTCCCCCCGTTACCAATTCCAGTCCTGTTATCTGCTCAGATAGCTGTTAGAGAATCCTTGGTCTTCCATAAAGCAAGCCAATAAATAATAAAGCATTTTCTCATGTTCTTGATGGTGTGAATGAAATGCATAGAAAGTACATTCATAGGTGATGTTACGTGATGGTTACTGCGTGGTGTGGGGAGAAATTGTAGCTAAACTGAATTTCTCCCTCAGTCCATTTGAATTGCTCTTGCTTAGCAACTAGGGTAAGTTTTTCAGCACTTGCTTCTCTTGGTGTCCCAAGGCACGCAAGGGAAGGGATTTCTTCCCTGTTTGTGCGTCGACAGGGGTAGCTGTTCCCAACCGCAGTGGGTCGCCYGTGCCCCGTTAGCCCGATGCCCAAAGCGGGAGAGCAGAGCCCGCCGGGAAGCTTCCCTGCACTGCGGGAGCTCTTCTCCTGGTGATGCTCAGCCCGGCCTGGAGCCTTCCCGAGTGTTTTCCCTGCTAACTGCCAGCCATGGAAACTTAAGACCCTAAAGACCTCTTTTATTATTATTATTATTATTTAACTGGTATATCTTGCTGAAATTGAGTCTGAAAGAAATTAAAGCCCGTAATGCTGTTTCCATACTAATTTTCAGAGTGAAACTTTGAGACAGCATGAGAGAAATAAAGGGATTAGTGTTATGCCTTCACAGCCACGTTGTTGTGCCTAGCRTGTGTGTTTCAACATATATACATACCATGGGAAAGCACTTACTGTTCCACAACTCTGTTTTTCTTAAATTCCTGAATTCCTGGAAAGAATGAGATTAGCCATTCTGCCAAAGCTGGGGGTGGCGGGCGTGGAGAAGAAGAAAGGCTACTGTAGCAGTTTAKTTTGGTTTTTGGTTTCCGTAAATGATGTCTACCTCCAAGTCTTGCCTGGAGAAGTGCTTGTAACTCTGCTGAGGCAAAACAGCTCGATGCTTTTGTTGGCATTTGTTTGAGTCACAAGCATTACAGGGAGCGTTTCAGTGCTGGTGTTAGCTGAAAACAAAGGGGTGAGGAGGAGGGATTTAAAGACTAAAGGAAGATGTGTTGCATTAGGAAACTTACAGAGTAAAGAGTTAGGCATATGAGTTGTGTTAGCCTCATGCAAGTCCACATGGAAGGCAAGTCTGCTGCTCTGGTGCAAGACCCATACGCTCATTTTGGTGGGGGTGAGACACTRATTTTGACTGAACATTTCTTAGGTTTGGGAGTTCCCTGTGCCAGGACAGCGTGCCTGCCCTGCATCAGGACAGCAGTGATGTACATTCTCACATCTCCCACGCTCTCCCTGCCAATGCTGCTCTTCTATGTAGAACAAGACACAGGAGAGTAGCAACATGTTGTAAATGCTGTGTGCTGTGCAAAGGTGCTGTGATAAACAGGAAGAAAAGGGGGTGGAGGAAAGCCGGCTGTATCCTTCCATATGGCTTCTGTTGCTCTCACACGTGTTTCATGGGGAAGACAGCAAAGGTAGAGCTGGGGAAAGCCCTGGCTTCCCTTCTGGTGTGCAGCCCGGGTGGCTGCTACGGCTGTGGTGACCAGGTGGCCCCAGGGCACRAAGCAGCCGCCACTGAGCAGCACCCCGTGCTTGCCCTGGGTCCTGCCCGGGTGTTCACGGCGCCCTCGCTGCGCCCGTCCCCAGGCACTGCCCGGCGCGTGGACTGGGCTGCACCGAGGCTCTCCCTTCGCTCCCCGCTGGCAAAACCTGCCGCGCTGCAAGGGCTCCAGCCTGGGGGAGCAGCCGCTCCCCGCGCTGAGCAACTGCTTCAGGCCCGTTCCATGAACGTGCTTTTATCTGTAAGCTGGAGAAACGAACTGTTTTAAAGTGTCTGATACCTCGGCTGGTTGCTTGGGTTTTTCTGTTTATTTTTACCAGAGAGGCTGTTCAGTCCTGGCCCTAACAATTCTCAGGACTTTTACAGAAGTGCAAACTTGTAGGTGCTAGAGGCTGTCAGGGGCCCTGGTCCTGCAGTCTGACTTGACACAGACCAAGGCCTTTGTTGACACTGGATCCAGATTTGCCTGGGTCCTGTCCATGTCCTAGCGCAGATGAAGCTGGGGCGTTGTGTGGATCAGSCTGTGTAAGCCAGAGAGCGGGGCACGGGGCAGCCAGGGAGTGTGTTTCGTGTACTACACTTCCTTGCAAGTAGCTAAAGCAAGCACAGGAGTACAGATTTCTGAGGGAGAAGGACACTCCCCTGAATAAGGGCTAACTTTTCACCAGATTTTAAATACCCYGCTTATATTTTTCAGGCTTAGAATTCCATAAAGCTACTTCTTYTAAATCCTTAAATTAACTTTTACCTTAGAAAAGAAAAAGTGAAGTATAGCCTTAAATACATTAGCACAATTGTGAAGTGATAGCGTCAGTGATAAATGATAGCGTCAAATGATAGTGGTCAAAACAACATGCAGTGTCCTCCAGGTTTTAACGCTGAGCTGACCTTGAATAAGGAAAACGCGCGTGGGAGAGGAGTGAGTAGTAAATGGGTCTTAAAACCTCATCCAAAATCCAGCCACAGAAAAGCAGTTTGGAGGAAGATGAGATCATTTCCTCCCTCTCTCTGTCAGTGTGCTATTTAAATGTTAAATGTTATTTTTTTTAATTTACACCTGGTCTCCAGTAGCTTCTGTTAACTTCTCCGAAGCAGCATCAGCTCCGTGGCTCATGGCATCCTGGTGCRTTTATAGTTCGTGTCTCCTGCAGTCCCTACCAGAGCGAAATACTTCAGTGYTGGTTTTCCCCACGTAAGTCAGCTCCTGCCCTTCGTTTCCTTTTCTTTTTCCTTGTCGTGCTSTGCTGCTCCTGTTCATACGAAGACCAGGACTGACCGAATGCTTTACGCGCGTGGTTTCACCTGAGCCATTAAGAGGGGAGCCGCGCTCCTGCTCTGTAGTAATACCTCGGCGGATGGAGCGTTCTCATSTGTCGGCCTTCGTTTGTAGCTTTATTTCACCGAAATGCTGCTCGGTTCCTGCTCGTCACTTCCAAAYGTCCCTGGCTGTTCTTTCCCAGTGAGTTTCTCATCCTGGATYGCCAGGATCACATACTTTTTAATATTTTTGTATGAATTGTCTTAAACCCAAACCCTTCTGCTTGCTGCTTTTGCTTTGGACCCCCTCTCCGCCACGTGTGGTGTGCCGCCCGTGGCGGCGGCGGCAGGGCGGTGGTTATGGGGCTGCGTGGCCCTCGGAGCGCGGCGGCGGCGGCAGCAGCAGCCCCCCCGCTGACGCGCTGGGCGCTGGTGCTGTGGATGGTGCTCGCGAGGGCAGACGGCTTGCGGCRCTCCGGCGGGGCTGCTGCGCCCTTGTGTTCTGTCCTGGGGAGGTGGTTTCTAGAGGCAAATAAAACGTTACCTAGATCCAGCCGGAATCTCTCTCTTGGAAAAGGCGGCCGGTTCACGACTGCTTAGTGTACCTGACTCTGCCTACGTGCGTGTGGGTGCCCGAGGAGTCCTGGGCACAGGCTCAACAGCCTGGGACCGCGAAGGCCGCGCTCCTCACGGCGATGTCCTGAGGCGGTGCCAAGGCAGCAGCGGCGCCGTGGGGCTCTCGCCAGCAGCCGTGGGGCCAGCGCCTCCGCCGCCTCATGGGCCCCATGGATGGGTCCAGCTCAGTGTCCCCTCTGCAGCAGCTCCCTTGGGGAGCCCCCAGTAACGGTGTTTTCTGCCGCTTTGCTGCCCTACGGTCCGTTGGCCAGGCCGTGTTCCCTGAGGTAGCACCGCATGTGGGGCTGGCCGAGAGGCATCCCTGGCTGCTGCTCTCTGCTCCCGCATGGCCTCAGCAGGGCGGCCGTGCAAAAACGCCCTCTCGGGCCAAGCGCCTGCCTCCTGTTGGGAAAGGTGGCCAAAATCCCCGTGGAAATGGAGGCACTCTGGGTCCTTCGGCTTGGTGGCACCGTGTGGTTTAACGGACACCCTCTCACGCTGCCTCCTTACCCTTCTGGAGTAGCATAAGACCCTTCTGCAGCTAAACGTGGTTTAAGTAAAGCGATTCCGGGGAGGGGTTCCTSTCTCTGGCTGTTCCAAGGCGTTGCGTTGTGCGGGAAGCGAGGTGCTCGCRGTGTGGGGCGGCAGCGCTCGGCCGGCGCGCCTGGCCCTGCGCGAGGAGYGGCGCCCGTCGCACGCGTGGGGGACGGCGGCGCTGGGGGAGAGCTCCGCGCCCGGGCTGAGGAGAGCGCGGCGCCTCCGCAGCCTGAGCCGGCGCGCGGGACCGCGTCCGTCGGGCTGCCGCGCTGGGTCCGCGAGGCGCTCCGAGGGGGTTCGCTGCGCGTCCTGCACCATGTATATAAATCTGGTTGAAGTTCCATCAGCAAACCTTAAATAAAATGTGAACTTAACTGAAGAACGGGCTGCTGGAGGAGTTTTGTGTTGGGTGTATTGCCTTGCAGCGTGGTGGAGGTGTTAATGAAGGACATGCATGGCGATGAAGATGGAGAAGTAAAGCCGGGATGTTCCGAGCCCGGAAATGTCGCTGGGCTCCCCGCTGCCTTGGGCTGTCTCGGYTCTGCAGTGACCAGCTCCGGATCGCAGGGCGCTCGTTGCGGAAGAGCCGGCCGCGAGGAACCGCTCCCGGGGCTCCCTGGATCCTCCGGGCAYCGCAGGCTCCGCCGGGAAACCCGGCTCTCCTGTCACCAAAGGTTGTTCCAGGAGCGGGCGTCCTCGTAGGCCCGTGCGTGCCGAGCAGCTCACRGCGCCTGCTGAGGAGCTGGTGGACGAAGAATGACTGTCAGTTTGTAGCGTTAAGTAAAGAATAAAGTGGAGCAAGACACCCAGGCAGGTGGGTAACGCTGGGGTTGCTGTAGCCCCTCCMTTCCCTTTGGGGTAACTGCCTGCCCGTCCGTGACTATGAACTCTGGACACGGACATGTTAGTTAAAATAAGGGTGAGCGGTAAGTGTTGCACGCATGGCGGCGCCTTGCTGCCGCTGGGAGAGGAGAGCTTTTGAGCAAGGCAGTGCACGACGCCCACGGACGTTGTCTGTCCTCCTGCTTCTCCCTGAGGATTCGTTACCACCAGAGGTGGGGAGGGGGAGACAGTTTTTAATTTAACTTGTTTGGAGAGCATAAAATATCAAATGAGTTATTGATCGGCCAACTCCTTGAAACTGTTCAGAATTTGGGCTCCCGCTGTTTTAACATTAGTTGAAAATACAGCCCAAAGCGTTTCTTTTCCAATATTGCTTAGCTTAGTAACTTTAATGCAACAAAATCAGCACAATTTTGTTGCTAAAGCTTTCCCCCTTTTTCCAAGATGCTCTGGGTGGGCTTGCTCGGACCCTTTTTACTGCTTTCCGTGGCTGCTCTTGCGTTTCCYGTCACTGGGTGCCCACGGGCCTGGGGTCTTGCTCCCGCCGCGTGCGTCTCTCTGTGGGGCAGACCCGTGCGCCGGCTGCACCACCCGTGCGAGTGTCTTGGGGCTGCAGCTGGAGCGGCGCGTGGGGAAGGGTGGAGTGAGGGAAGAGTTTTGTGATGAGAGATCGTAATACCTGTCCGTGCTTAGGGTGGAGTATTTCATAACGTGCTCTTCACAGTGGGTAAAGAAAATGTTATCTGATCTTCCAGGAGGCGGAATCTGAAGCACTTCCTGCCAAGCAGGTCACTTCAGTGCTTCCCTCGTATGTATCTTTTTTCCCTCTTTCTTTTAGAAAGTAAAGCTTTACAGTGGAAATAAACCACTGAAGCTCCCTCAAAAAAAAAACTACTTAGCGTCTTTCTTCTGAAACCCGGTTTGTTGGACTTCTTCAAGGTTTCTGATGCCCTGCTTTTTTTTTTTTTTTTTTTTTTTTTTTTTTTTTTTTAAGTAATCCTAACTGCAAGTCTTAAGCTTGACTTTATATGTAGTATTCATCCTTTGTATGCAGCGCTCATCCATGAACTAAATATTCAGGATAAAAACTATGTAAGCAAATCGAACTTGTCGTCTTCCATGCTATTAGTAATAGCTGCTCTGAGCAGGAAGATGCTGCCGWTGTTGTACGTTTCAAAATGCAGTTGCCGTAGGGGCAGGCATGAGGGGTAGGAGGAGTGCAGGGGACGGCGGGGGGAGGTTGTTAGGTGGAGTTTGTGTTTGTTTTACTGGCTTGCRTGCCACAGTGGTTTTTGTCGTAAACTCCTTCTACAAASCTGGGATCACACCGTTAYAGAYATTGGCTAYAGGAAGACSRAAAGGGCTTCCCTGCTTTCCCCTTCTGCCCTGAAAAAGCAACAGAAGCTTCTCCAATGTCCTCATAAACCCCTGAGGCTCCTTCTGCTACCTGTGTTAGTCTCTGATCACTTACGGGAGGGAAAGGTGCTTCTCTGCACACAGTGGAGAGTATCAGCTCCATCTCCTCCGGGTTTTGTTTCCAATTTTTATTTATGCTGTTTCTTTTGTAGTACAATAAATTACCTGCAAATCCTTGAATCAGCTCCAGATCTCGAGGGAAGACCCTTGAAGTGCAGAGGTACGAAGCTACTGCTTCCTTAAGCGATGCATTCACACCTCTCTGTCATGCGGGGAGAGGCTTTGCCCAAAGCCCTTAGCGCCAAGGGAAGAACATTCCCATTGATTCCCTGGTGCTGCTGCCTGGCTGGTTTCCAGATGCTCTTTTCCGAAGGAGCAGTTAGAACACACTGCACATATTCAGGCCTGTTAAACACAAGCTGAAAGATGATGTTTGCTGCAGCTTGGAGGCTGGTAACTSTTAGTACATTTTCTTGTTGCCTGGGTCAAGAGCAGTTGTTCCTGAGTTTGGAGAGGGAGGGAACAGACATCTTCCAGAATCCTCAGCAATTTAAAGTGAAATTTAGCATTGGACCCTGTGTATTTACATTAAAGTGCTGCCTTGAGCACTGTAATATGGCATTTATTTACTTGTACAATTATCTCCTGCATACCTGTTACCTTAGCACGCTGGTTTTCAAACTGTGGGCTGTGGACTCCTGACACTCAACGCTTGCTCAGGAGTCCAGGACGTGTCTAAGTGGTGCCAGGAAGAACACAGCCCTTCCGTAGAAAACATACGGATCAGCAAACCCAGGCATGGCTGGAAAACAGGCCTTCTGTCTGTTGTTTAAGTGCATTTAGCATGCATTGCTCTATTTTTCATGTCTTCCCMTTCCCTCCCAAAAGCTGTTTTTCCTGCCAGACAGCTCTCCTTGCAGCACGAGCTGCAGCTGCAACGCTCTGGCTCCACTGCCTCTCCTCCTGCAGCCCTGCAGGCCAGAGCTCTTGGCGAGGGCCCGAAGGCCAAGGGGATGGACTTGCTCGTCCCTCACCTTTCGGAGCCTCCCAGGGCCTCACCTTTCGGAGCCTCCCCCTGGGAACACCGCTGAGGCAGCCAGAGCGCCATGGCTTAGAGGAGGGTCTGCGCTTGCACAACCTGCCCCTCCTCCACAGCCTCTCCTACTGCCACACAGCAGCTCTGGCCCCTTCAATACTAATAATTTAATGGCTTTAAGTGAATGAGCCTTCTGAAATAACACTGTCTGCATTCCCCTACCTTTTGCTTCCAAGTTATATTTTAAGAGCATTAGCGAGCAGTGTTAAGTCACTGCACGTGTATTTGAGTTCAGGCAAGTTTCAGGTTTGTGAAAAAGCACTTGATCCTTTTTACTACATATAAAAAAAAATTTCAAGCTAGAATGCCTTTTCCCATTCTAAGCAGTGCTTAAAGAAATTCAACATACACAACGCTGCGTTTTTCCAGCTTACCTGGTTTTGAAAGGTATAAACTACTCCTTTTTGGTACAGATTTACACATAACTGCTCCACTGCTGCTAGATGCAGGAAAGCAATGCAGCTCCCACCAACCTCTTGGCCCGTGYATTTGTGCAGCAGCATTTGTTCTAGTATTTCACCACTCCGAGCAGAAGCTCCCATTTCCTGGATTAAATCAGTGTAACTTCCCCCCCYGCTCTACCACATTACTCCTTTAGTGTTACAAGAGCTTTGGTTCCTCACCAAAACCATCCCTGTAAGCAGCTGCTGCAATAATGTTATAGCAGAAGGGTTTCTGCTTCCATCACAAATAATGAAGAAAGGAGCATAGCCTCAGGCTCTGTGGCTACAGCAGTGATGCCCTTCATCAAACTACCTGTCATTAATGCTACAATAAAGGCTTTAGTTAGTTCTTGTCAAGACAGATATGCATAGTCTGGTTGGGTGTAAAACACTGCCTTGAACTTTTTGTTCCGCTTAGATTAAATCCCATACTGGACAGTAGTGGCTGAAAAGTATTTCCTGCGGTAAAGAGTCCCACTGCATTTGGGAGCCCTTCCTCCAAAGAGAAGCAGCAGCAGCAGATAAAGAGAGGAAGACAAGACTTAGACGCCACTCAAACAGTCTCTGTAGAGGTGAACAACTTTATCTCAGCAGGGCATGCAGATCAAACGCCCAACCCTGCTGAGCACTATCCAAATTTTAGCAACACATCACAACTAACACAAACTAAATTTTAAAAATTTATTCTGTAAACTCCGGGCGGGGTCCTTAGTTCTCCTTTTCCTGCACAGTCTTTGTTCCACGCAGTCTGCCCGTGCGGCGGGCAGCAATGAGACCAACTTTGCGYCCAGCAGGAGCGTCTCTCCGGATGGTTGAGGGCTTCCCAATGTGCTGGTGGTTGCCACCACCGAAGGGATGTTCTACAGGCTGTGGGGAAAGAAAGCAAGAAGTCAGGAATGCCATTAATGATCGATGAACATTTGAAGTTCTGTTCCCTTATATCACTGTTTCTGTTCACTGTGTTTTCATACAGTAACTTTCAAGCGCTGCTGACCACCCCTGAAGGTTAAATTACAAAGTATTCAGGGAACTGTTGTTGGCAGAAGCCTCCTGTTACCTTTTCTAAGCCCAGTCTGCTTCAACAAATCTTTTCMTCACAGCGAAGAATCAAATGACAAGCATAACTGAAAATTGACTCACATTCATAGCCACACCACGGACACGTGGCCAGCAGTTTCTCTTCGCCTTGTATTTATGGTAGGCCCGGCCAGCCTTGAGGATTGGCTTGTCGATACGGCCTCCACCAGCAACGATACCTGGAATTGATTGCACAAATGGTAATAAGTGCAACAGCCAAGAACACAAGAAAAAATGCTTAGCAGTGAGACTAGTTCCAAGTAACACCCTTGTTTTAAAGACTGGTCTTAATAATCCCACCTATGCCTATGTACTTTAGACAGGATTGAAGGTTTTTTTCTCCAAGATTCTTCTTCAAGAGTTATCCTTTTTTGTCTTGCTACCTCTCTTGAACTACAATTCTTTCAATTAAAGTAATAACTCAAAGACCTAAAGACTGGTTCCTTGAGACTTATAAGCGAGGTATGACTTCTGCAGTCCATTCTTCTTGTAGGACTGACTAGTTGTTACTCCTGCTGATGTCTTCTGATCAGAGGCAGGAACACTGGCTGCTGCTGTTTAGCTGCTTAAGGCCAGGAGCAGCTCTTGCAGGCAGAGTTGCCCTTTATTTTAAGAGATGCCCAGGGCTCCTTCAAATGTCATGTGCTGAAATGCAGCTGTTGCTCTGCTGGGAGCCAGGGAGCTACCACACCTGATTCAAACCACTTCTTAATAGCAGCATTTCTTYTCTCCTTGTCAGGCTTTCCAGGGTGTTTCATCCAACTGCTGCCACCTACAGCAGCTGAACACYCTGAGCACCAGTCCAACAGGCTGCGCTGCCCCTGGAGCGGGAAGCACCGACTGCTGTTTTCTGCATGGCTTTTTCCCCAGAAGACTGAGGACTTTACACCCTGCACAATCCCACTGCAGTTTGAGGGCTACCAGTATCCCCTCTACTATGCCCTCACTAACTCAAAGCCTCCCATGCTTAAGAAGTTCCCTTGCCCCATGCAAGGCTGAGGCATCACACACACCACGCACCAAAGCACAGAGCCCAGCTGAGCACACATCGCTCATATGGGTTTAACAACGTAGATCATCTGGAATAACAGAGCTCTACCCTTAYGTTGTACATCTCAGCACTATGCATGCAGGACTGGGAAGCGGGTCCCAACTTACCCACAACAGCCCTGTTGGCGGAAGAAATCACTTTCTTGGAGCCGGAGGGCAGCTTGACCCGGGTCTTCTTCGTCTCGGGGTTGTGGGAGATGACGGTGGCGTAGTTCCCTGAAGCACGGGCCAGCTTGCCGCGGTCACCAGGCTTCTCCTCGAGGCAGCAGACGATGGTGCCTTCCGGCATGGTGCCAACGGGCAGAACATTGCCGATGTTCAGCTGAGCTGCAACGAGCAAGCACAGGGTGCCAACGGCTTCCTCCACGCTCCTGGACAGCGCTCGGGATAGCGCAGGGTACCGCAAAAGTGCCCAACGGCACCGGGCAGGGGCTCTTTTCACTGTCCAGCTTCACAAGGCAGTTTAACGGAGGGGCAAAACATGACTGCAGATAAAATGCATGAGAGACCTGACAACACTATGGATAGGCTGGCCAATTAACACAGGCTCAAAGCGGTCTGGGCTTGCTTAAAGCTGGTGGAAGCCACTGCAACGTCCGGAACGTGGCATGCTCAGGTCACAGGCGTTTCAGCCTCCCAGGACTTGCCAGGGCAACACACTAGCCTGGACTCACCTTTCTTGCCGCAGTAAACAAACTGCCCGGTATGGATACCCTCGGCAGCGATGAAGAGCTCAGTCCTCTTCTTGAACCTGTACGGGTCACGGAAGGCGATCTTGGCAAGGGGAGCCCCACGGCCCGGATCGTGAATGATGTCCTGGTGCAAACAGGACAGGTTTTAGAGGAGGTTGGAGCATTTGTTACCAGCTCTTCAGAGATCACATTGCTCTCACCAGCATTCTCCTTTATGAATGTGTCCTAAACTACATTTACAGTTCAAATGCAGTGCAACTCAACCTAAATAACTGCAGCTCTTTTAACCTGCATGGCTTGCCTGGGAACACTCAGGTTTTTTAGTGCCCAGCATTTTAATATCTTCTATCCTGCTAAATAAAAATAAAAAACTTAGACSATCATCTAAGTTTCAGTCAAAACTACCTACGTACCTGTTTCAAAATGAATTACCCAGAGTGTGAGCAAGGTTCCTTCCCTAAACCAAAAAACCATCCTGCTGTAAAAGATCAAATAGTTGGCTAGGTTTTTCTGAAACCTGTGGCTGGACACCAGTGTCAGTGACTGGGCTCTCAATCCCTCACTTCCAAAAAAACACACCTGGAGCAGAACTGCGATAACATTACAGCAACCCAAACACGGATACTGCCTACCCTATGCAGCTAGGAACTAAGATGACACATGCTACTAAGCGTTTGGCAACGCACTTGGCAACTCTGCCCACCCACAATTCCCGAGCTTCAGCAAGYCCTAAGGGGTATAGGGACACGCCGATACTCCCACCCCGGGCACAACTCTAACCCGCAGCTGAGGCCCCGCCGGCGCGCGGCCCCACCTTCACGATGCCCTTGATGTAGCCGTGCCGCTCGGCGAAGTCCACGGCGCGCAGCTTGGCCGGGCCCTTCCTGTGCTTCACGTGCGCGCGGAACACGGAGCCGGCGCCCTTCCTCTGGCCCCGGATCACGCGGCCCATGGCGCTCTGCGGGCACAGCGGCCGTCAGCAGCGGCGGCGCGAGCACCCCCGCACCGCCCCTGCCCCCGCCGCCGGCCGTTGGCGGCCGTTAACGCCCGGCGCGCCCGCGCCCCCCGCGGCGCCGCAGCGAGACCAACGAGGCCGGCGGCGCCGCGGATGGCGGCGGATGGGGCGGCCGCAGGGCCGCAGCGCTCCTACCTCGGCTCCCGGCTCGACGGAAAGAAGGAAGTCACGTCACGGCGGCGCGAGGGCCCTTCCGGCGGGAGGCGCCTCGCGCTGACGTCACGGGCGACGGTTAACGGCCGCGCGCGGGCGCCGTGAGGCCATTTTAGGCTGCCGTGTGCYGGCAGTTGTTGCTGATTGACCAGGACGTCATTGAGAGATGGTGGAAGCGGAGAGAATCATCTTGGTGCTCCTGATCAGCTCCTGCTAGGCCCTCAAAGGGCTAAAGTTCAGTACCCCCTCGTGAGTGTTTTAGCCCGAATCATTCCCCTCTCACTTAAGTGCGAGTTACTGGAATTTCGGAAACGAGCATCAGCCTTTGTGCACACATGCATTTTTTTCCTCCTGGCTTTGAACTGAGAAGAACCTAAGTGTCCACAGTTTCTGGATAGTTAGGGCTTTCTCACATCCATCATGCCAGGATGAATCAAAGTGAAATCATCCTCGTTTCCAAAACAAACCAAAAAACTAAGGACTCGTGATGCTTATGAGCCTTGGCTGTGGGGGGAGTTGAAGGGACAAGGAGTAATGGGTACAAATTGAAACCAGGGCAGTTCCATGTCCGTGTGAGGAAGAACTTTTTCCCTGTGAGGGTGACAGAGCCCTGGCACAGGCTGCCCAGAGAG
The DNA here is from genome assembly GCA_003342815.1 of Eudromia elegans. Classification (NCBI taxonomy): domain Eukaryota; kingdom Metazoa; phylum Chordata; class Aves; order Tinamiformes; family Tinamidae; genus Eudromia; species Eudromia elegans. Next base: position 2,699,601 of record PTEX01000045.1, on the reverse strand, counting down.
GCTGTGGAGTCTCCTCTGGAGATCTTCCAAACCCGCCTGGATGCCACCCTGTGCCCTGTACTCTAGGGCTCCCTGCTGGAGCAGGGGATTGAACTGGATGATCTCTAGAGGTCCCTTCCAACCTCAACCAGTCTGTGATTYTGTGATGGGCCCAGCTAGCTGTCTGTCCACCTGCTGCAGCCTATGGACCCTCCAATAAACAGCCATTTACAGCTCCACCTTCTTAATAAACTGCCAGTGATTTTGGCTTACATTAATAAAGTGAGTGGGAATAACACAAGGCTTTGTTCTATGACCTCCATTGCTTTAGTTGTGAGGGCAATAGCTCCTGCTACGGAATCTGTCACGAATCAGATCCTTAAGGAACTATCTGAATTTCCACATAATACACATGTAAGCAGCTAATTGTCCTCATTGCTCCTCCTTCATGTTATTTGTAGCAGTTTTAGTAAAGGACTTAGTAATTTTAAAAGAAGATGGGTAGTTGTGTCATGATTCGGTACATGCATTCATTGTGTGCTTCCACATGCGCGCTGCTTCCAGTGGTTCGTGCCCACGAGAACCCCTCCTCACACTAATCCAGCACAGAGAGCATAAAAACAAGTCATGGAGCCCGAAAGGGTTTTGCTGGAGTCTGGGGTGCTTGGCTGCATGTGCAGCAGCTCAGTGGCAGGAGCAAGTCAAGCTCCCATCATTAATCCCTTTGCGACAGTCATGGGCTAATTTGCTAAAGGTTAATTGCACTGTAAATAGCTGAAGCCCAAAGCGGTGGAGTCTGCTTGGTACTGATGCCAGGGAGCGAGGCGTCTTGCTGAGGCTGTGGTTTAAAGAGGGAGAAGATGAAGAGGGACTTCTGCAGCACTCCACTTTTAGGGCTTTCAAGAAGCGGGCAAGTCTCTGACTCTCTCTGTGCATCTTCCTCCATGGAAAGGGAAGAACGCAAAGGAGAGGCGCAGGATTCACAGTGATTCCTCCGAAACTGTGCTCGGTTCTCTCTACACCCAGCCTGCCTCATTCTTAGAAAACCCTGCGGAATGCTCCAGGAAAATGAGTTGCCTTTTCCTCCTGCTCTTGCATGAAGCAGGTGAGGTCTCTGGCAGGTATGCCTGAGGCAATGTAAGCTATGGCATACCACCCTTAATCACAACTAAATTGCAGAACCTCTATAGACCTTCCCTCTGGAGATAACACTGGGTGAAGGAGGAGGAAAGTTCACTATTTACAGATCTCGTGTTTTCAAATCCTTGTTCAGAAGGTAAAATATACTCATAAAATTCCTTATCAATTGCCCAGGCACACTCACCCTGCAGTCTTTTAGGTGCTGCTTTCATGCATCAGCACTAGGATGAGAACTGGTCTCCCTCACAGGCTGGCAACACTCCTGGCATTTGCTGGGGTCCCAAGGGTTGGGCAAAAATTTCAACCATGGGGTACGAGAGAACCCAGACTGCAGCTGTGCCAGGGCAGCTTTTTACCCTAGAAGCTTGCAAGCGAGGTGCTGAACAGAGGAAAAGATGCCAGTTTGGTGACTTGCTTACACAAATGGGATCTGGTTCATATGCAGAGAAGTCTGTGGTTTTGCATGCATTTTATTTTACTTGCAATCTAACAGTGTCTGGATGCACTGCAAGAGGGGGCCCACAGAGCTGCAGGGCTGTAAATTCACAGCCTAAACAGCACTTACAGTTCCAATGCAAGTGTAATGCTGCCTTATTCATTAGGTTTTGGTGACCTCTAGAGGCCTTTACTCAAAAGCACCCATTTCTAAGGATCCTGTTTACTGCCATGGAAAAGACAGGACAGTTTTTCATTAATTTAGTTTCAAATCAAGATTAAACTTAGTCCTAATGGTACCAGGAAATAATGTTTTTTAATACTTCTTTTTCTCTCATTAAGCACTGTAATACTAATTTCTTGTGTATAGTAGCCTCAGACTGCACGATAACTGTCTTTGGTATTGAAATTCTCATTTTGCAAGAGATTTATTTCGTGCTTTGTCTCAATAAGGGAATATCTGCCTGACTTAAGTGTTATCTCTACAGTATCACTCAGCTAATGCCTGGCGCACAAAGTCAGGTTGCTTGCCCATATAGATGTTCTATACGATGAGTACATGCATTGAGATAGATGTGTTTAAATCTTCATGGAACCACAGCATGGGTGGATGCTACTTATAAGGATATGTTAAAATATAGTGCCAGTCCCCTTAGATTTTGATTTGATCATCTAACTTTCCTTAAAAATTATTTTCAGCTGGTAACAATGAAAAAAAAAATAGAACTCACCAGTTTCAGGACTAAGCCACACAATGTAAATCACTTTTTTTCCCCCCCTGCATCATAAACCAATCTTAAATTACAGAAAAGAGTGTTGTAAAAAATATTTAACAAGTGCCTAAAAATCTTATATGTAGAGAGAAGTTTTTTGTTTCATATGTTCGTTTTAATCAGCCAGATAATAGGGGCTGCTGATGAAGAAGAGCAGAAATCTGCTAAATTAATTTTCTTTCCTCTTGAGCAACCGAAATATGGGATTGAAACAGCACCAAAGAATTAACAGAATTGGAAGGAGAGAAGCAAGAGTGCTGAGCCGCTGGCCAGAGCAGTCCAAAGCGGGCCAAAGACGCTGGGGAGTTCACTGACAGGGGCTCCCAGACATGGAGAAGCTTAACAAGAAAAGGAGAGAAAAGTTGGGAGAAGTGGAAGGTATCTTCAGCAATCCACACCTTTAAAAAAAAAAAA
>PTEX01000045.1:2652357-2696121 GCA_003342815.1 Eudromia elegans | reverse complement strand
AGCTCTGTAGCCAACAGAGCTGATGGCTGTTAGCACCTCATAACAAAGAAAGGAAACCTGAGCTATTGAGGGGGGAATTTAAAAAATGTGGAAGGGAAGAGATTAAAAAGAAAGAAGTTTCTATTCAGATTGCTTAGAAAAGAAAAACAGGGCTTCAAAGTCTGTTTGAGTCAAAATAWGCAAGAAGAACCTGCATTTGTTAAAGATCTATATTTTCCTGTATCTTCCCAATGCAGTCTACAAAGCTCTGGTTCTTTGGTCCCCCAGGAAGTCCTCCAGTGAAAGAAGGTTGAGGGGAAGGAGAGATGGAACTATCATTTTGATATTTGTGGGATAAAAAGAAAAACAAGCTCTAAGAGCACTTGCATATGCTTTGTAAAGCAATATGAAGATAGGGGGGAAAAAGGCATTTCTTATGTAATCACCAATAAATGCTGACTCCATTTAACATGCATCCTTTTTTGTTTTGTTTTGTTTCATACAGATCTGCTGGCTGGAGGCTTTTGATCAGCAGCAAAACACTGCTCATCAGAAAATGGCAGGTACTTTCTATGGGAAAGAATTTTCTGGGTGAAAGCTGTTGAATTTTTCTAATTAACCAATTTTCTAATTAGTCAAAAAAAGAGTTCTTCCTTTTTATAAAGTATAGTTTGTTCTTCGGCTTTCGGCGATTAAATGGAAGAAAAGGGGAAAAGATGGAAGCAATCAAACAAAAAAGGGAAAACAGAAAAATGAAACTCCTCAGTCCTCCAAATAACTGCTCTTTTTTGTTGTTTTTGTTTCTTTTGTTTTTTGTTTTGTTTTCAATAGATATGTCTTTAATTTTAAGGTTCATAACTCCAAATATGACCAGCTGAAAGCATAAGAATAATGCTTGAGGACAGGCCTAAGAAGTGCGATAAATCCAAGCAAAAATACTTCACTTGGGGAGCCTATAATGATTAGAACATCAGTAGTCTTATTTTCTTCTGTGTACCACATGAAATCAACACAGCTGCATGCACAGGCATCCTCACATACACGAGTCTCAGCCCCTAACCCTCTGGGTGGTTCTGTGAATGCACRACTGCAACAACAGGTTGCCATGAGAGACGAAATCTGCTCAAAATCTCTAGGGTATCAAAGCAGAGGCCACAGGTAGCAATCGGGGGTGTTACCAGGATGCGACCTCTTGGCTGCTAGTCAACAGGAAGCTTCACAYGGCAGTCCTTGCACTGAGATACTGCCTTTTGCCTTAGTGATCATGCCTGCCCCCAAATACCTGCCTGTCTGTGGCAGGCTCATGTGGGGAAGAGTGGACTTAAACTGTGACAGTATTGACAAGGAGGATTACTGGAATATGTTTCTGCGCTGAGCTCGATGCTGCTCTTCTCCATCTTCCTGGCAAATGGGATTTTATTCTTCTCTTTTCCACCTGAGAAGCTCCTTAGTTATTTTTAGCACCAGAACACAGAAGTTTATCCATTAAAGACCCTGGAAGAAAGACACCTAACTTCACTTTCTTCTGGGATGCTTCCAGAATCCATCAGATGGAGGCCTGGAGTGGGCCACACAAGTGGGAGCAGGGCTTTCCTTACCAGCCTTGAGGAATCTCTAAGATGAAAGCAGTATGTTTTATAGCAAGTCTGTGGCCTCTGGATACATTCAGAACAACCCCTCCTCCCTTCCCCCTCCCTTTTTTTCTCAGGGAGGAAAGTAAATTCATCTCCCTTCTAGCAGAACTTACTAGGAGCTGTATAGCCATTTCCTCCCTCTTACATCTTCCAGTGAGTTTTTTCCATGACTGGGATAATCCAACCTAATCACTTCCATTTAACCCAGTTTAATCATCACCTTCTTGAAATGGAGTTAATAGGAGCTTAATGCTTACCAACAAGCAAAGAAATTAGGTCACAAAGATCTTAGAAAATCACTCTAGAGTTCCTAACGTATTCCATTTTTTTAAACTGATGAATAAGTTAGTAACTGCTAAGGTCTAATCCACACCACATCGTGGGCTCCCTGACTGGCCAATGGCCTAATACTAATGAATCTTCCATAGGAAAAAACGAATGTGCATTCCCTCCGCACAGAAACACACACAAGTGCTTAAATAGCTGAAGATTTGCTACAGCCTCCCTGCCGGAACATTATGCGGCGGGCGCTTCTTTTTTCCATCCTTCAAGATGTGCTTTTGGGTGGTTGTTCTGCCGCGGCCGCCCTGCAGCAGAGCACTTTTCGTTCTGCTTTGCAGGCAGAGGCCAGCACTTGCAAGCAGAGTCTTTGGCTTATGCTCCCAGCGTGTCTGGGATCTTTTTCTTCCAGGCACGCGCCAGCAGCAAGGCTGGTGCTGCTCCGTGCAGGGAGAGGCGCCAGGAGCCTGGCAGGGTGCCCGGTGCCCTCGCTGGCCGCTGTGCAGTCCCGCAGCACCTCAGATACCGGAGCCAGGCCGGGGTGGGGACCGCAACCGGCTCCATCAGCTGCTCGGCGGGATGAGACAAGGCAAGCAGCGAGGTAGGTCCGAGGTCAATCCCGGGAATCCAATCAGCAAACGAGGCCAGCGGGGACCAGGGCTGGGCAGGGGCCAGGCGCTGTGCCAGGCTGGGGGTCCCAGGTCAGCATGGGCAGGGCCGCGAAGGGCCTCCGAGTGCACGCGGGCCCTGGCAGCGCTGCTGCCCTACTTAAAGCTGAGGGCTGCTTTCTATTTTAAGATAGSCTTTTCTGCATTCGCTAACATTCCTGACTGTCACGTTGGCTTGGCATTTCCTGCAGGCTGGGGAATAGGCAGCTAGCAGACCCAGTGGTGGGTCATTTGAGCTGGGGTTATCAACATGCTGCCACATCCTCTTCCTCATCCTTCCCCTCCTTCCTTCCAAAAAGGACATTTTATAAATATTTCCTTGTTCTCCTTTGAGTGGCAGCTTCTGAAGCCCTCACACTGCAGTGGCACAGGCACTTAAGGTGTGCAGAGTCAGAGAACTGTACATATATGGTACCCCACGTTGGTGCTAAATGCATGAGGGGAGACATGCACTGAGCCCATTGCAGTTCACCTCCACCCCCTCTTGGCTAGACACAGTTTCTGGTTTAGTTCATGCTGCAGCAGCTTCTCAGTAATTTTATTTATCTGTCACCAAATGAAACCAAAAGATTTTTTTTTAATCCTTTTCTGCTTTGCTCTTTGTCCTGTTCTGCTGCTTGTTGGCACCTCTTTTGGCTTGTGGCGCTTTTTTTTATATAATTTTTTTTTTTTATTTTGTTTTTCATCCAAAAGAGGAAAGAAGTAACGAAGGAAGTGGGTTTTTGTTTGTTCTGTTTTTCCAGCCTGACAAGCTCTTTGGCTTTCACTATTGATCTTTGCAAAAGTGATCACACTTAGCAGAATCTCCATATCCCAGGTTTGAGGCCCGAGGGAGCTTGCACTACAAGAGTCTGAACTGCTTCTTGCCGGCTCGTATCGCACTGATGGCCATGCAGCCCCTTCAACACCAAGCTCGGCTGTTGTTGTTCTCCTGGGAAAAGGACTTGGGCGTCATCTGAGCACGTGACACCCCTTGTCACCAGCCTCAGGGGTGAGTGGGATTCAGGCTTCACTCTGTCAGTGCCTGCCAACATCGGTGGTGCCAGAGAGGAGCTGGCAGCCTTTCCATATGGGACAGTTCCTGGCTCCTTGGCCTTGGTAACTTGCTCTTTCATGGCACTATGATTGCTTAGGGTAGAGGCCTCAAACAGCAGATGTTTATCCTAACATGCCAAGATGCTTTGTGTAATACAACCACTTTTCCCAAGTTAGTGAGTCCGAGGAAAGGGAAGATTGGGGAGCAGCTCAAGGACTTGTGCAGCCTGTGCGTTCTTGCCTGGGGAACTGTTGCCAAGGAATGGGAGGCTGTGGAGGTGGACAGCTGGGCTCTGATATATGTAGATACTGAAAAATACTACTTATAAATAAACAAGAAGGAAATTTTATCCCCCAAAGCATTGAGAGAAGTGGATTACTTATCACTGCCTCTTTGCCCTTTAGGATGTGAATATTTTATCTAACATAAAATCAAACCTCTGACCATCAGAAAGCCATGATTATGTGTCCCCGCTTCCTCCCTACATTGCACAATATGCCCTTCATTCTTCTCTGTTTGAATCATCTCCCTTCCAGTGCTCCCAGCCAGTCCCCGCCAGCGTGACTACATAGCCTGGCAGCAGAACACATGCAGAACAAAACCTGACAAAGCAAAACATGGATTTAGGTCAGGCACGGCAAACAGGAGGTACTGGTACAGTACACCTGGCTCCCGTTCAAACACAGCCTGCTGAACTCACACCAGCCCAGGCAYGCAGAACAGTATCTTCGTGTTTTTTCTTTTTTTCTTTCCACAAAGATTTCTTTGGAGAYAGCACCTTCAGCTCCTCCCTTCTGCGCCCCCGTAACTAACGTTTATACGGGCTGCTCAGTGCAAACCATGGAGCTGGTTCAGCCCGGCTTCCTGCAGGCAAGGAAGCCTCCCTGAACCTAGCAGCCTGTGCTGGGCTGCCAAGACTGGCACAGCATGCAGTCTTCAAATGATGGTGCCGAGGGCTGGCACRTGCTCCATTTGTGTTGACGGCCTGCTAAGGTCATTTTCTCACCCCACCATTTCTTGAATCCCTCCTCTTTTCCCTTGGCTGCTGTTACTTCAGGGGACCAGACTATACTCTGTGTTCTCRGCTGGTGGAGGCTTTTAACTCTGCATTTTGGTTTGCTTCTGCAGAGGCAGAAACTCTTMATTTGCTCATTGTTGTTGAATTTTGCCCTTTCCCATATTCCCGAGTAGCCCAAGGCTCTCCTSAGTAACTGATCCTGCAGTAATGAGKYTCTGGACACACATCACGAATCTTTTGCTTCAGGTAAGTAAAATCTTCCATACAAAATGCRTGATCAGGTTAGATGCATATAAAGATTACTTCTGCTTGTATTTTGTTCTATTCAAAATAGATAAGATTATCACACACAGAAAATAAGGTGAATTTGGCCTTAAAATACTTGCTCAGCTTTGCCAGTCCCTGATAGAAAAGAAATTTAATCAGACTGAAATTTTAGTAACTGCCCTCAAATTTAAGACCGATAGGGAGTAGGACATAGATAGCATTGAATTTATAAAAGTACTAGGGATTATAGGTGCAACATAGAGAGATTATGTTGCACCTTGAGCTTTTTTTCAGGCTGTTCTAGCAACCTATTTAGTTACACTTGTTCTTCCACTCTCGAAGATTAACATGTACAGCCTTTGATCGCCAAAAAAAAGAAAAAAAGAAAAAGGAAAAAAAAGTCATTGTATAACTGCAGTTAAGGCACAGGTAACTACATTTGATTTTTCTGGGACTGATCCTATTAAGTGTTCAATGCCTGCAAGGCTTTCAGACTGCTCTGGAGGGAGACACCCCATTCCTCTCAGCAGTCAYGCATTCCTGCCTAGCTGCACCTGGACCCAGGTCTGGAAGGGCAAGTTCAGATAATGCAAATACATTTATCATCTGCATTTCTTTCTGCTCTGCATTTTAAAACCATAACTATCTACAGCAGCATGCGTGGTTAAGATACTAAGTGAAGCCCAGGCTCTCCGCAGCGCCCCAGATCTGTGTAGGCACCAGGAACAGGAGGCCAGGCCAGGCCTTGCGTGCGCCTTCCTGCCTCTGAAGCTGCTGCCTCCAGGGACTTTGCTATCTAAAGGTGCCGCCCAGACGGTACTGCAGAGACCCCAAGGAGCAGCTGTCAGAGAAGAGTAACTAAACAGAGCATTGTTCCTCACCTATTTCCAGCCTCTTTAGRAAGCTAAGAAATCTGGTTAGCAATTTCTACCGTGTTTCTTGGGAAATAWATATTGTAATTTTTGTTACTTAGCTCATGCTTTTTTACACTCTTGCAATCAACAATCCAGGCACTGACTTTTATACATAGTGAAATGATGGTGACTGCGGTCAGTAGGAAGACCACGATGGCTTGCGTGCACCAAGCCGTTTGGATGTATGTGGTCACAGCACRTTACCTATCTTCATATCACTAATTCTACAATGACACCATGTGCTATAGTGCAGTTGTTGCTTTAGATGTTTTGACCTCTTTCCTTTTCTACCTTATTTGTGTGTTTGTATAAAAAATAAGAATTCTTGTGTATATATTTTAGTGCAGGCACCAGAGATTTAGACTTTTTCCCAAAGCTTTAGCTGGGGGATTTTGAGTTCTTTGGTAGCCAAYGTGTTGTCTGTACTGGTGCCATGAAAAGGAGCTGGTGTAGAATTGTCGCACTATCCAGTTTCACCAAATGAGGTTGCTGAGCAGGATCCAGAAGATCTGTATCCACAGAGGGCACTGTATTGAAATGCAAACAAAGCCTGTGATTTAGTTCATTATTTACTAAGTGCTGTCATGGTGCTCAGCATTAAATAAACATTCCCCACTGCAGGTTTTTAGTACAACCAGACACAAACAGGTTCAAGATGCAAATATTTTACATGAAATATTCCAAGAACAAAAACTTTAAGGACAAGTTAAAGGTCTGCCTGCACTGCAGGAATCATGTTAATGAAACTTTAGACTTTAAAAATAGCTAAGGTTCCAGTAGGAATAAATTGCTATTTGAGGCAATTTAATGCTCTGCCTATCCCTTTGTAATCACTCACTGTTGCTATAATAATTTGTCTACCCTCCTGAGTGTTTAAGTAATGCCCATTGGATGTTTTTGTTGCATGATGAGGAGGAATATTTACTCTTCCAGCAAATGTTGAGATCTAGTGGGGTATCATATTTTAGGGGTTACACTGTATCACAATCCGGTATTTAAGATGAGCGGAAAGCTGCGACCTGTAGTGTGCCCAGTTCTGTGCGAGGGAGTCACTGCAGCCGCCTCAGCGTTCGGAGTGGGTGGACAGGACAGTGGAAAATGCTGTGCCGGAGGAAAGGGAGCTCGGAGCACTGCTGGAGGGCTGGCCCTCGGTCCCGTGGAGACAGGCTGACAGATGGGAGAAAAATGGGCATGTTTTACTCAGCGATAGCTTAAACCCATTATAAAATCTTGAAACTGCAACTACGAAATCTGTGTCTGCACACTTAGGTCAATGAAGRTTATAGGACATTTGAAAGATGGAGCATTCACAAGGATTACAAATTATTGTGGACCCATGAAAACCATGCTGTTTTTAATTGCAGCATTAAAAACAAACCCACAAAGTTATAAGTTCTGCTAGCAAGGAAGGCACTCATCATAAATTTGGACAAAGAATCTCACATAAATGGTAAATAATGACTGKGAGATGTTTCAGTACTAGCTATTTTTGTATTTAGAAATGCCTTTTTTAAAAAAAAAAAAAAAGTTTCAAAAAGTCATTAGCACTTGTGCTCAGCCAAAACTTGCTCATAAGACCAACCAGGATCTTCTCCCATAAGCTGCTCCTAAAAGGATACAGTCGGCTCATGACAAGTTGGTTTTTTTTAMAGAATTTTTAAAATATCTCAGTACATTAATCCCTGGGGCTGTGTTTGTCCTTTTGTCACAACATTTGAGCCTACTTTCCAGGGCTCCGCTTCGCCTTGTCACAGCATCAAACGCTCCACGCAAGCCCAAGGAACCAGGAAATGAGGAGGAAACTCTGGAACTGACAGCCTGAAAAGCACAGACCAGAGCTGAAAATAAGGCGGAGGGAGGAGGTGAAAGGAAAAGGTTTTTATATTATTTTTCAGTTCCAGGATTTGTTAGGAAGAGAGAAAATTGCTAGGTGATGGAGTCCCTGTAATTTAGCATTTAATTTTAGCAAGTACTGCAATAAAAAGAGGAGAGAGAGGGAGAAAGAGAATTCTCTTCTGAGATTAGAACATGACGATTTTAAAATAGCAAAAACATTTTAAAAGGACAAAAACTGGGCCAAAACCAGAGCGCAGCATGCTGTAGCAGAACTGTACAATACAGTTCCTCTGTCCTCCTGGCAGTTTTAAAAAAAATGTTTATTAACATCGTGGTCGAGTGCCAGGATGAGTTGCTGGAGTTAGGAACATTGACCTCRGTGAGTACTGAAGGCTTAACGGGGAAAGCTCACTCAGGTCATTAGACAAGAAATAGACTAAATAATGATAAATTTGTAGTGCTTTTTATTATGTCACATTTGTATCCCATGATACACTCTATCGCATTTTTACTGTATCATATTTGTTTCAGCAGTCCTAAGCTAAACACTAAAGGTTGTGGCCTGGGATATTGGACAAGCTGAAGCTGCCGGAGTTCAGGCTACGCTGCTTCTGTTGGAACTTCCAGAGTGTCAGTCACCTAGGCAGGATTAGAGAGGGACAGCCCTGGCCTCCTGGTCCTGGGCTTACTGGCATTTTACTTGGATGTGAGAAGGATTACCGTGTGGTTATCGAGCYTGTGCTGATGACTCACACGGAAAATTATTTGCATAACATGAAAAAAACTCTTCCTCTTTCTTCAAATAGATTCAAGAAGCTGGGAAATGTGCAACCAACAAGACAGACACGTGCACAGCTAGACCTGTCTGAATAGGGAGTATTTACACAGGGCGCTCCCTGAGGAGCAGGGGAGCCCCAAAGCAGCCACCACAGGCTGCTGTTCAGGCCACGGGGAGCTTGTGCCAGGGAGCTATTGATCTAGTCCTCCATGCAAGATGTATTTCACACTTAAAACGAGAGGCTCGTACCTCATAGCTTTAGAGGTCTAACTTTCAATGACAAGCAGGCAGAATCCCCTTCTGGAGGCGCTCATGTCTCCTCCTGACTCAGCAYGGTGACTAACACCCAAACATTATTTATTTCCCTAAGTGCTTGCAGGCTGTACACAGGTAAAAACACCAGAGCTCTATTAGTCCTGGCGCTTCCACTGGCATTTTTTTACTGGAATTGTGTTGATGAGAAATTCCTTAAGAGCAGGTAGGGCAAATGGAGGCCAGAAACAGCTCCCCAGTGTCACACTTAACTTCCCGCTAGGCCCTACAGAGCTCTCAAGCAAAGAAGAGAGTTTGTCCCTGTTCCCACACACGAGGGGAACCTCCTGCAAGCCTGTCTCTGCAGTCCTGCAAGAGAGTCCTGCAAGTGGGGAAACGTCCCCGTTTCRGTAGTCGCGGTGCCCATTCCTGCAGGTACGAAAGGGCAGCGGGCAGGCATCTATATAAAGAAGGTTCTTCGGATGGGTTATGTATAGCTCTCTCATGGCAAGGGTATCAAATGAAGGTCGAATATCAGAGACCTTTAGGCTCTTACGAAATATGGCTYGTGGATTAGTTAATGGCCTGTCAGATTTTCCATTATGAAACCATAGCCATGTCCCATATCTGCACAGGGAGCAACACCTGTAAAAGTGCAAAGAGGTTGTTGTGCATCCACCTGCATGGAAGTGGGGCAGGAGCTATGCTATAGTGTCAGGAGACCTTTCTTTTTTAAAAAAAAAAATTTACCAATTATTAACAAATGAATAAAAACAAGGACAAAAAATGAAGAAAATGCTCTGTGGTAGTAAAAAAAAAAAAGAAAATAAAAAAAATTGACTCATAACTTTGAAACACACATTTTCCAAAGGTTCTGCAAGACGTCTTTATAGTTGTGTGTATAGTTGAGCTGTATCAGGTGAATGTCACCTAAAAATTTGCATCTGCAAATTATCGCTATTTTAACTGTGATGAACATCACTGCTTCCTAAATCAAGCATTTTCTTATTAGGGAAAATAATTTATATTTTGAAAATCAGTAGCCAGCTTGAGCCGTTTGGTGGAAGACTGCCATTAGCCAGCAGCCATTACCTCTGGCTGYTTACAGCTGGCAGTAAATTCCCATTGCTCCTTGCCATGAGAAATGTGCTCATCCTCTGTGTGTCACCAGTTCAAAGGGCTCAACGGGAGAGATTCAGCTCGCCTAATTTTAGATGTCTAGCGTGTTTATGTCTACTCACAAGCTAGGTGTCCCCATGGGCACTTTAAAGGTAAGTCCTGCCTATTGAGACAGCTACCTTAAGACGAGGCAACTCCTGGCCTCCGAGTGTGTGTTTCTCGGAGGTGACAAGCTTGGATGGAGCCACCCACGTAGCCCTCTCCAGGTACCAGGTGAATGGTGCCCGCCTGCTCGCCCTCCACAGGGCTGGTGACGGCTGTGACATCATCTCTCCAGCGCTGCTCACTGATACTATTTTTTCTTTCCTTTCTCTTTCTGCAAAACTACTGTCACATCCTGTTAGTCCAACTCCTTTCATAAGCACTGTATCAATTTAAAAGCACTATATTCTTCTACAGGTTAAATGCTGCTCTACCGCAGGTCACCAGCAGAGTAGGTATAAGGTAGGAGGAACAAAATAATCACGAGAAGTCTGAGGAGAGGCAGGACAGCACTACAYGAATGTATAAAAAAACAGCAGCAGGAGGAAGGAAATAACCCGCTCTTCCTGTTTGCTATGAATAGGATAAAAAGCAATGAGCTTATAGTACCGGTAAGGAGATTTCAGCTAGCGYACAGGGAAGCGGCACGGGGCGGCGAGCCGTCCCGCTCCCCTGCAGAGCGGYGTTCCGCAGCGCCCCGCAGCCGCCCCACGCACAGCGGCTCCTGCTCCCCGCGGGTTCTGCCCACGCCACCAGGCTCTCCGCGGGTTCCTGCCCACGCTGACGCCGGAGCTCCGCGTCCCCCGTGAAACGCGTGGGAGGTTTGCTGAGCACCTCAGAGGAGCCGGGAGCTGCTGCCTTGCTAAGAAGCTTTTAGCCCCACGTGAGGCAGGTGTCCSTGGCTGCTGTGACGCTCACGGAGCGGCTGCTCTGGTGACAAGCCATGAGCCTGGTACCTGCCTCTCGGGAAGGGCCAGTCGCTGCTGGGGTTGGGAGCCCTCCTGGAGATGCAGCTGGATGAGCAGCCAGCCAGGGTGGTTACTCTTAAGTTACTCTTAAGGCAGTGTCATGGACCAAATGTCCCAAAAAAGGTTTTTTTTCCTTACATGATTTGTTGACTGGAAAGGGTCAAATATRCAAACAGAAGCCTGAAGTAACGGTCTTAAAATGGAGTTGCTGGAACTCCAGCTTGTTTTAACTGCTTTAAGCTGCACTCTAGCAGTTCAGATATGGTGGTCTCAGAGGAACCTATCCAGTAAGAAGAGTATTTTCCCTTTACTTCTTTGCTGCCATGCCAAGACTGGAAGAAAGATTATACAGCTGGGTATTTTCTGGGTATTTTCTTCTCATTCCACTCTAGGAAATACTGTTGCACCATTGTATCAGCAATTCAGCAAACATCCATGGGAAGACCTTAYAAGAAGACACGGTAATTTTATTTAAAATAAAATCAGAAACAAGCCAGGCTTCACTCACCTACATTCACAAGTGTGTGGTGTCCAGGCCCATCCAGCTGCTAGGTACCAGGGCAGGGTGTTCAAGTCATTCATCCAACAACCAAGCACCACAAAAAATTGTGGCCAGTCTTTGTGTCCTCTTTGCTCTGCTAAGGCTTGAAGGACAAGGGGTGCTAGCTACYGAGCCCTCGTCACATGTCCTGGGTGAATCCTAGGATGGTGACCACCATATGCAGGGTTTAAACAGGCCTTCTGGAGCTGACATCCAAAAAGATCTCTATCCCGGCCCAACTCTGGTAGTCATCACGACTAATTGCTATTCTTTGTCTCCAGATCCATGTTTCCTGTGAAATGGCAGGTAGACAACTGGGGACCTTGATCCAGGTATCCTTATGGAAGTCATATGGAGAGCTCTATCCCTTCTGCACACTCCTGCTGCCATCTCTGCACCCACAACTTCTCAGTCGTTCTCCACTCACACCAGTGTGACCATTCKGTTATGATTTTCTACATCACTTTCTCTCCCTTGTCACCAGCAGAAATCCTGTGCTGGCCAGGGCACAGAGCCAATAGTCAGCAGCAATGGAAGGGGAATTAGGAAGGTGGGCCCTCATGACTCCTTTTCTTGATGAYCAGTGTTGTGTTCTGTCCATTCGCCCCCCAAGGTTCATGGCATAATTATCTTAGTCCCTGCCAGGCTGCTCACTAAAGCCCAARGAGGCAGAAGTCAAGGGCCATGCTGTGAGTATCCGGACAGGGTCYCCAGCAAGGAGCAGCCCCAGGCACCAGCCTCCTCCATGGTGGTGGGGATGGCCAGCTGGGTCAGATCAGATCAGGTCTGATGAGAGCMACAGGAGTGAGACACAGCCCTAGARGGGCAGCTTTGGATGTGATGAGACAGAGCCAGGGTCAAGCCAGGAAGGCAGTCTGCAGGTCAGGATATGCATCCGCTGAGTCTAAAATCAGGCATAGCCTGGAGACCAGTATTCCTACAACACAGCTAAGGCTAGCGCTGAGGAGCCTAGGTTGAGCTTAAATGGGATTCCAGGCCCATAGGCAAGSGTGTGGGTGGAGGCCCYAGGTGAGGATGGTCATAAGGRCCTATTAGTGCACCAAGAATCCCGCAGGCATTTTGAGCCATCATCACTCTGGTGTCTGGTCACCGGCCATGGCAGAAGGGCTGTGCTGTTCAAAGAAGATTTTGGTGTGACACAAAAGCTACATTTAGTATTTTAAARGGGTAACTGGAAGAAAAAAGGGCTTACAGAAACTAAACAGAGAAGCATCAATGCCTTCTTCAATGTATATTATTAATACTGTTTAATAGAGAAGCCATCTTRACTAGGTGCCTGTTTGGATTTAGATATTTTCCCACTTACCAGTTCAAAAACGAGAAGGCAGAGCAGGCAAGATTTACTGGCATGCCTCTCATTTCTTCCTGCTGCTTTAAGTCACTCTTCTTTTGTCTTGCTCTCCTGCTATTTTGAGCTTGCCTGCAAGATACACTTGCAAAATTGGAATCTGCTTGTAAACCAGTACARTTAACTGCAGTCATTCGTGCGGACTAGCAACAAACAGCTAGGTATGATCTTCTTTTTTTAGGGTGACATCTTTAATATCTGTAGGAACCAGTCAAAGCCAATACCTTGTACTACTCCAGCTCTGCCAGTGCTGTGGAACAGGCTGCCTGGTGTCACAGCAAACAGCAGAACTTAATGGCAGCAGAGGCTGCTGTTTTTCTGGGACTAAGTGATTAGTGGCATCTTGCCTCCATCCGGCAGATCCTAACTCCTGCTGAGGTCTGGACTACACTCTGAACACTTTTTTTTTCTCCCCATTTGGAGCAGGGAATCCCTGGAAGCTGCTGGACTCTCTTCTGGCTAGTATAAGAAAATCTATTGCTTTGCAGCTTCTTCCTGCTCTTAATTAACTAACCTAACCTGGAAAAGGAAAAAAGAGCCCCCTGGATTCCTGCAGAGCAATACTGGTGCATCCACATGGCCTTTTGCCCAGGTTCCAATAATTCCTTTAAAGCAAACTGCAAATTAATAGTGGTGCAGCCTTCCTGTGAAGGCAAGTCCTTAGTCTAACTGGAACATGGAGAAGAGCATTCGGGAAGGCAAAGCAGTGCATAAACCTGGGAGAGGAGAGAGGGAGGCAATATAAGCTGGAGTGCAGTGAGGATGCTCCATCTGAATGTGAAAAGCTCAAAGAGACTAAGGTTTCTGCAATACGAGATAGCAAGGAAACTAGGGATGTGAAATACAAAACTTCTCAATGTTTGGAGAGGCTGAGCATTCACTTCTTTGAGTCTTCCCCTCGGAAAGACAATTCTTGCCAGGCAAGCCACACAAGGTGCTTGGCACAATCAGAGGCTCACTGGCACAGCAGGGTCAGGTAGCGAGGACACGACGGGCCGGGGCCAGCAGTGYGGGATACCCACTATGGGCCGGTGCTCGGGGTACCTCTTCTCAGTGCGGTGCTCTGGGGAACAGCCTAGCACAGGGTGGATAAAAGCTTGGTGATATCCATGGCGTAGTTCTTTCCGGGTGTCCCATCTTTGACCACAGCGGAGAAKTAAGAGCAGAACTGCGCTTGTACTCGCCCAGTTCCCCCAGCAAACACTGACAACTACACTTGATCTTGTCACCAAAATGGTACAGAAAAGAGCTCCGCTCCCTTAAAAAACAAAAACAAAAACAAAAATAAAAACAAAAACAACTCCCCCCAAGCACATTAAGTGCTGCACCAAATAAGGACCTGCATACAGCTGAAACAGCAGAACACTTGCCATGCGTCCCTCATCTCGAGTCATGGCTTCTAAAACTTTTCTGTCTTTCYGTAGAATCTTTTGTGGTTTTTCAGGACAGGATATCAATYTCTTTGAAGCTTCCAAATGTACTCCAGGCACATCTTCAGAGAATCATCACAAATCTGCTCTTCATCAACACTTCCCCAATCAATTATGTACTTTCCATCAGCCTCTGCTGGCCTGGGAGGGCAGAGACATGGGGGAAGGGGAGCTGGTGAGGCCTCAGTGGCAACACACTAATCAAGGCAGAGAGGAGCTGTTAATCAGATTGATGCTTGTAAGTCTTCATGTAAGTTAAACACATTATGTTCTCCAAAAGAATTAGGGTAGAGGCTTACTCAACACACACTGTGATAGAACGAAGTACTGCAGCATGATGTGGGAGATTTGGTAAATATTCTGTCAAATTCTGACCAAGAATAGTTTAATCATCACATGTATATATATTCCACAGGCTACCGAAACTCTGCCCGGATTTTCCTGAAATTCCCCACCGAATCCTGCAGTTTGTGCTAACGAGAGGAGCACCCTGGTGCATTCCTCCTCTGAGGAGATGTGGGTGCTCTCCCACTCTGCCCCTGCCTACCCAGAAAACACGCCTGTGGCTCTGCGTAGGTTTCCCTAGTAACAACGCTGGTTTGTGCAGCTCTACGCCCTCGGTCCTCCGTGCMTGGAAGCTTCCTCAGGTTGGACAGACATAGGTATCTGACAGGCGTCACAACCAGACTCCCTTTAATAAAGATATTCCCCTGTGTTATTTGAGAAGCAGAAGTGGTTTGGGAGCGTGTRGTGGTAGGGACTGTGTAAACTAGCAATGCTGCTTAAAGAAGTGCTTGGTTGAAGTGAGCCAGCTTTGCTCWGCACGCCAAGATAGAGCATGTATGGTAGAAAATATCCACTAAAGTGAAGAAACTCACAGACTAGGAAGCAGTATCCGAGCCTCTGTTCCATAGGCAGCAGGTATGTCTTGAACACTTATTTTTAGCGCTTGCACCTACAAACGAACAGATCAATTCCTTCATTCACTTCACCGACTGGCACCACCAGCATGGCCAGCCAGGAGGACACCTCGAGGGCAGSAGCAAGTGGCCAGGACCAACACTGAGAGAAACGTCTGAAGAAGGACAGCCTTGGAAATGGTAGGAACCAGGGAAGGCCAGCTAATCCAATAGGCCAGTTTTTGTCTTGAAGTTGGAGGGACAGTGATGGATTTAAAGAGAGAGGGTTTTTTTAATATATTCTGCCTTGGAAATTGCCTTTAGATGCACTATTTAAAATATTACCCATTGGTCCAAGAAGTTTTGTAGCTGCTGAAGGCTTGACTTACAGTATTTCAAAGGCTAGAGAGACAAACTGTTGACTAAAGACTTTGTAGACTTTGCTGATTGCCAGCACCAAAGCAGCATTAGTAAAATAAATCATGGCAAATATATTTTTAATTATTATACTTGGTTTACTATATGAACTGGATTCTTGAATTTTTCTAYAAAACAAACAAACARCAACAAAAATGAAATACTGTYACTTCATACCAAGCTTAACAACTAAGTTAAAAATAACTGTTTCCCAGGTTCTTGGCTAGTTTGTGTGACTGGACAAAACTATGTATTTTTTAATTTCTCACTAGCTTGCATTATGGAAGACTCACGAAAATGTAGTATATGGCCCTACTGTCATGACTAACTCTATGGGAGAAGATAGTACCCTTCAACATTCATTGGAAGTATTTGGTTTTTAGCAGGCTGTAGATTTCATGACCTAAGTTTGGATTGCCTTATCAATAGTGAGAATAGCTCCTTGGCTTTGAAGTAAGCCCATCTTWCTTACTTACAGATCAGTGGGGACTTGGTGAGGAGAACACACATTCACATACTGTAGTCAGAGCAAGCCACAACAAGCTCAAAGCACAGCCGGGTATCAGTGGACCACCCAATGAAACAGATAATTATTTTTCYGTTGCCCAAGAGAGATACATGGAAGCTTGCAGAAGAAATAGAAGACATCTCACCGAAGAGATGATCTCAACTGAGATCAATAGCACCTTGCTGGAGCATCCTGTCCCACTCAGAAATCTCTGACTAGGAAAWAGCTGTGGTGAATAGAGGCCGTATGCATCCTGCCAGGCTCGCTGACAAGAACTGGAGTAAAACATTTGTGATGATGCACAGCGCACAACAGATACTCCTTCCAGCTGACAGAGAAGCAGACAAGCAGAAGTGGGTGGAGGGCGGAGGGGTCGTACATACGACACATCGATAGTCTCAAACCAGATACAGGAACCCATGTAAGCAAGGACAGCATCCATGAACCTTGGATGGTAACATTCTGAAGGGCAGCTCCACTTAAATAGGGTTGACTTTCTAACCCAAAGCGGCGGGTGGCCATCAGGGCTACCCCTCTACTAATGCAGGACAACTATCTTCTCAGTGCTCAGGAAGTTCTTCCTCTAGCTGTTCTGAGGCTAACAGTGCTTGTAGCCTTTGAGAATGTGTAACAGATGAGGCTCTGCGGGTGGGCAAATATCCAAACTGAAATACCAGGTAGGAAATGAGAAAGAATTGAGTGCCCAAGCAGCCAGCAAGGTGAGGTTTTAAGCACTTTTGCTTGAGCCTACCAGCAAAAACTTACTGAGTTAAACAGACACTGAGCAGGGGTTGTAAGGACACCAGGGTTGGCTAAATGCTTGACTCAGGTACTCATTAGTTGCTCAATTTCCTCTGGCAAACTGGCTGTAGGTCAGGTTCAGGAGAATAAAAAGTGAAACTGAGAACACACAGTTCTGTCTAATGCACATGGKGACCGACTGACAAATTAAAGGAAAACTAACTTCCCTAAGCCACAGAATGACTTGTGTGCCTGCAGCTAAGACTTGAGCTTTGTAATTTGCTCTGCTGGGTGAACTGTGTTGAAGCAAACCAGTTCTGGGATGAAACACAGAGTCCCCTCTACTAACCTCTCATGCCAGGCACTTTATGCAGCTTTGCAGAAGCATAGGGCCCACCTGCTCTCCTGACAGCAGGGTTAGGAATTAAATYATCATTACCCTTTTAAAACCTTTACAGAAGGCTTAGTAAATGTCATGTTCTAGTTAGTCTATGAATTATATCACACAATGCTGTTGTTTACTAAAGACTACAAACATTATAGGGATGTAAACATTGCAGAATGCCTTTAAATCAAAACAAGATTTCTTTAAAGGAGAAAAGGAATTAAAAGTTATTAAAAAAAAAGTTTTAAAAGCACACTATTTGGGCCACATAATAGTTTTCC
The DNA here is from genome assembly GCA_003342815.1 of Eudromia elegans. Classification (NCBI taxonomy): domain Eukaryota; kingdom Metazoa; phylum Chordata; class Aves; order Tinamiformes; family Tinamidae; genus Eudromia; species Eudromia elegans. The sequence continues at coordinate 2,678,760 of PTEX01000045.1, read as the reverse complement.
TTAAAATATGCTTTACTTTTAACTGATCTGAAGTAATTTGGGTGATTGCAAACACACTGGAATCTGTTTAAATGATATAATCAGAGGCACCTGGGGAAGAAATACAGGTATAAACCTTTAACTCTGGAGGTGCAAGCCAGCTGAAAAAGCACTATGGAAGATCTAAGCAGAAGAATGGTGAGTAGTCTGTTTAAAGCACAAAGTATCCTGTATAGGGCTGCCTGTGAGGAGCATGYACAACTTAGGGATTTGTTCACATGTGTTTAAGTTTTGTGGTGCTTGATTGGTGCAAAGGAAGGACTTCTGTTTAGAAGCACGTTAAGGCAAACTGTGTCTCAGAATGAGGATTTAAAAAAAAAAAACAAAAAAAACAAAAAAAAACACAATATTAATAAGAGAGATTTTGGTGTTTGAGCACTCTGGGAAAGTCTTGCCTTTAAGCCCTGTGGTGAATCTAGTTGCATTTTTGGGGTAGGAATTTTCCTTAGGCCCTCTAGGCAAAAATCCAAGGAGGGTGGTGGTGGATGAATAATAGCTATATATGGAATGCAGATAAGCAAACAAAGCCTGCTTCTTCCTTTTCTCTTTCTTCCGCTTACATAATAGCTGCTAAGGTGCTCTGAGCCTGTGCCTTAGTACTCTTTTTTTTCACTGACCCAAATTCAAGGAAAGAGCTCTAGCGTTTTTCTGTGTTATCAGGTCTCTTGCTTGTSATGGCAGGAGGGCATGGAAGCGTTCCCCTCTGTTTAACAGTAAAAGGTGGCCGAATGCTTGTTGTTTGACTGGCAATTTACAGGCTAATGGTAGATTTGAGTCCTAATGAGTCCAAGGTGCTGCCTTGTGCAGATATAATTTGATAGCTTGATAAGCAGCCAGTGCTGGGAAAACACAAGTAACCTTTGGCAACATGAATAGACTTGATGGCTAAAGGCAGCTCGGGGCGGGGGCACGGGGGACGATTAGTACTTACAATGACTAATGTTGAGTACCAACCCTAGCATGCTGGGGTGTGAAGGGCTAGATATGGAGCGCTGCCTAGCTGCATGCTGGCATGCATCCGGAGCACGTGCTGTGGGGTCGCAGTCTAGAGGGGCTCCTGTGGGAGGTGAAAACGCTCTCTTGCCGTGTGGAAACTGCTGGAGGGCTGTGCAAGGGGGCAGCCGAGGCTTGTGCAGTGGCTCCTGGCCCACGGGGGCTGTGGAGGYATCGTGAAAAGGCTGTGACTGCAGTGGCAAGAGGCGATATAAGGGGAAGGCGTGTGTCAAGGTGGGTGAGGGGGGCCCCTTACCCCTCCCCCGCTGGCCTTCTGCCCTGTCTCCTGCCCCAAACTGCACTGGAGTGAGGCAGGTTTCACGGAACACTACTGCTGGCGCCGCCCTCCAGCCCCGCGAAGACACCAGCCTCGTGCCGCTGGCCCGCTACGCCTCCATTAGGAGCTGCGCCACAGCGCGTGAGGGGGGAGCGCACAAGATGGCGGCGAGCGCCGGCAGGGGCCGCCCACGTGACCCAGAGCTGAATGCTTCTAGAGACATCGCCGCGGCGCGCGCGGAGGGCGCTCTCGCGAGAGCGCCGGACAAAGGGAGGGCTGGGGGCAGCTCTCGCGAGACTGCCTGGCAGAAGAGCAGGAAACCTCGCGGCATTTGCCGACAGAGCCTCACTAAGACACAGCCAGCGCCGCCTGGGCTCCACTGGCCAAGTCTCGCGAGACTTCCCCTCCCCCCCCCACCCGCATGGCAGGCTGAGCGGATCGGCGCCCGCGCAGATCTCGCGATAGCTTGGAGCACCCTTCCCCCCCAGCGCAGTTGTTTCTTCTCGCGATAGCGCTCCCGCGGGGGGGAGCTGGGCGGGGCCTACGCGCTGAGGTCAGCGCGCGCGCCGGGCAGGCGGGAGGAGGGGCGGGCCGTTATATAAGGGCCGGGCCCGCGGCGGGGGGGGGGTTTCGGTTAGAAAAGCGACTAGAGGCGCGCGGGCGGCGGCAGCAGCAGCAGCAGCAGCAGCGACGAGCGCTCTCTTCACCCCCCTCCTTCCTCCAACCCGACGAGTCTGACTTTCTCGAGGCGGAGCGGGGCACCCCGAGACGACCTCTCGTTATGAGTCATGTGGCGGTGGAAAATGCCCTCAGTCTAGACCAGCAGGTGAGGGCAGGGGGAGCCCGGAACGCGACCCCGGCGGGAGGGGGGCCCGTTAACGGAGCGGCGGATTGGTGGGGGGAGGCGGCGCCGCTGTGTCCCGGGGGCGGGGAGAGTAGAGGAATGCCCGAGATTTTTTTCCTCGGGTGGGATTTTTCCATTCCCCTCCACCACAAAACCGAGGTCGCCGCTCGCACCTTGTTCTTGTTTCCTGCCGTTTTTCCCTCCTCGTTGCCTCGCCTCCCCCCGCGCCGTGCGCCCGGCCGCCGCGCCCTCCCGCGGCGCCCGGTTTGTGGCGCACTCGGTTGTTGCGCAGTTTCCGCGGAGCGGCGGCTCCGCGCCGCCGCCTCCTCTTATTTTTCATTCCCCCCCACGCCCCGGCGGGGGCGCGCGGTCCCCGCGGGGGCGACGAGCCGGGACCCGCGCGCGCCCCTGCGGCCTCCTCGCCACGCTCCCGGGCCCGGCTTTTGTGTGTGGCGGCGAGCGACGATGGTAGCGCTGCCCCCGGCGGCGGCGGCGGGAAGCGGCGCGGAGGGGGAGGGGGAAGAGGCGCAGGATAATGGCGGCCATTGTGCGGGGGGGAAGGGAGGGGGGCGCGCGYACGCTTTGTGTCGGCGCCGCCTCCTCCCCCCGGCCGCCGAGGGGCTGGGGGAGGGGGCGCTCGCGGCCGCCTTTGTTCCCGCTGCGTCAGCGGCGCCCGCCTCCCTCATCCGTTCTCCCTTTCCCTCCCTCCATCTTGCTCCGCGGGGCCCGTGACGCAGTGGAGCCCGGGCGGCTCCCGACACCGCGCTGTTCCCTACTTGTTTTTATTTTTAATCTTCCTTTTTTTTTCTCCTGTTCCTTCTTCCTCCCCTCCCCCCTTTCCTCCCTTCCCCCCGTCGAGCGGGGCGGAGTCAGGAGGCCGCTTCCCAGCGTGGAGGGGGTGGATGGTTATCTAATCCTGGGGGGAAGGGAGGGAGGAGGAGGAGGAAGGCGGCGAGGATGGGGGAGGGAGAGGCGCAAGGCGGGCAGCGCTGGCCCCCATCGCTGCCCTGGAGTGCCGGCGAAGTAGGTCAGGGAGCCGGCGCCCCGCTCCCCCGCCTGCCCTCCTCCGGCTCGCCCCGAGGCAGCACGTGACGCGGCCGGCTGCCCGGTGWGCCGCGCGGCTGCGGCGGCTCCCTGCTGCGCCCGAAGCCCGGCCCGCAGCGCCGCCGCGCTGAGATGGCGGCCGCGCCGCAGCCCGGCACCCCCGTCCCTGCCATACAGCCGCAGAGCAGAGACACCCACCCCACGCCCAGCACTCACTGCTGTCCGTAAAGCGGGCGTGTCGTTAGCCTCGTATAGATTCTAGCGCAAATCGAGGAAAGCAGAGTCTAAATAATGGAGGTAGAAAAGATCCCAAGAGGTGCTTGCCCCATCAGGATTTTTGATAATCTTAGTGGYATAGATGGGCAGCACATGGAATCGGGCATTTTAAAGGGCAGTGTATTGGGATCCTTTGTTCTGATTGAGGTCCTGCTAGAAGGCCTTTGTGTGCACTTGCTATTGGTTAAAAACTAAGCATTTTTTCCCAAAAGACTCTTTTTCCACTTGTCTCCTGTAGTTTCTCTGTTGATGTTCCGAGTTGAAACCTGTGCCTTGATGTTCCGAGTTGAAACCTGTGCCTTTAGTCAGAATGCCTTTCAGTGGACTGAAAGGCATATTGGAGTGATACTTACCCTACCTATAAACAAGAAGCCTATATATTTTGATTTGATGAATGTAATATGGCTACAAGCTCAGGCAGCTGTGCAGTACACATTTAATGGCGGCTATGAGAACACTTGAGGACAAGATGCACTCTTAATGTTTGGTATCAAAGATTATAGTTGTTTGTCACTGACACCATAGAAACTGATTCCCTTGTAACAGTAACTTGCTGGAACACTGCCTCTTTTTGATCAATACATTTTTTTTTTCTTCTGTTTCCAGTGTTAGTGTAAACTTGTATGTCAGTTATTTAATTGGCTGTTCTATTTCTTCTAGTTTTCTGGTCTAGACTTGAACTCCTCAGAGTCTCAGAGCGAAGGAAGCTCTACAAGCAGTAAGTATATGTGAATTTGCAAGTACTTTTTTTTTTTAAAAAACCTGACATTCTTGCAGCTGTGAAGAGTTCTCAAGCCAAGATTCATAGTAAGGAAGTGCAGGGAGGTTGTTGAGTGTCTGGCTTGGCTAGGAGTGTTTTATTCATTGGTGGGATGGCACTTGTAAACTTAGTTCAGAAACCTTAGGGGTATTTTGTCTTAGCTTGTTAACTAACTTCAGAGAACTGTAGTGTCCCAGTTTTGTTGCTAGCTTTTCTCTTCCCTACATTAAATCTGGTACGAGCCTAGCTTTTTATTGCTAGTTTTTCTGTGCCCTCTGGTGAAAAATTKGAGTTTGATTGCAGTAGTGATTTGATAATTGTTGTCTTAAAAGATTCACCTAGCACTGAATAAAGTCCTAGCAGTTCACTGCGTTACTTGTGACAAGCCTGCCCTGACATAACTATACTGAGAAGGGAACTTCCAGGGATTTAAGTTCTGCACTTGCCTCTGGTCCATTATGTTTTGCGCTGTTCAGCTGACAAATGATTTAAATTTTAGGTGAAGGTGGTTGTTCAGAGGCAATTAGCTATGAGCTGAAGTTATTGTGAGAAGGAAAGTATGTATGCTTACAGGATTRCTATTGTCATTTGAATGACAAAATCTTTTAAGTATATGGGACCTGTTTAACCCTTAATCAGTTTTAGGGCAACAAGTTTTTGTCAAATGTGAATATGTCAATCCAAGGCATGTTTGACTTGGCAGAAGATTTGCAAGACCCTTCTATTTAAAACAAGGGCAGCTGCGTGAATAAGGGACCTTTGTGTTCCCTACTAAGGACMTCTTGAAGAGCTTTTGAATTGTTAAATATTTTGAGCAAGGAGCCCCTTTAATACAGCACTTGAAAACAACATGAAAGATCTTACAGCTTGGGCAAGACACCTAACCAAAATCCGTTTAAAAAAATTGTTTTTCAGTCCACTGTAACCTTGCAGTTTTGTAACATTTTTTTTTTTTTTTTCTTCTGCTTTCTTTAGAAGGCCGATACATTCCTCCTCATTTACGGAACAGGGAAGCTTCAAAACAGGGTATGTATTGGAAAAATGATGGCAGTAACTGTGGTTTTCTGTCTCTTTCTGAATTATGTCTTAAAAGACTACTTGTTTAAGTGCTTTGGCACAACTATTAAGTGACTATGCAAACTGCTTGACTGTTCTGTGCAGAGCCSTGTAACTTAATTTTGCTGGCAGAGTGCTGAAGTTGATGCTTTCATCATGTTAAATGTTGAGCTTCATTTTAGTGTCTGATTGTATCTGTCTTTCGTATCTTGCCAAGCAGTTAATTGTGATTCAGACCCAAGATTGGGTCTGAATTTCACTGGCTTGCGGTCTTGTGCRTTAAGGTGAATGACTCCTGCTATTACCAATTTTGCCATTAGTAACAGCATAAAAACTTGCAGTAACKGGTTTTTAATCTTAGAACTACACTGAGAAGCGCATCAGCAAGTACAGGTTCAATTTTTAAACAGGTTTAGGTGTACTTGCACTGAACTCTGAATACATGAGGATCAGAACACAATATAGATGTTGCTTTGTCTTTAGTTTTTATAGCTTCGGTGGAAAATGCTAGACTAATTAAAGTAATGAGGAATGCTGACACATGAAATGCATAATGAGAGTTGGTCATATGTTTGTAGAGGGTTTGTACTGGGGGATGGCTTTTTTTACTTTTTCTAGAACAAGGCAGGATGCAGAAGAAACATTTTGTGCAATGCTTCAGTGAAGTAAAACGTGGCTTTTAGTTGTAAGATGAGTCACACATGCTGGTGTGACATTGCTACATATGGTGATAATGCTCTGTGCAGATACAACAAAACATGCACTTTATCCAACAGCTGTTAAATTTCTGGAATGGAAAAACTAAAGCATTTTGCCCTGTGGTAGAGTTTAAAGTAGTCATTGATGTTTCCTATTATTGTAATGACTGAAGTTAATCCCATCTGTTTCTAAAGGAACTCTAGACTTGATTGCTATTTTGTTCCAGTTAGACACTATGCATGGAAACAAGTCTTTCTCTGAGAGTGCAACAGGCTCCTGTTTCAAAGAGGAATTGGGGGGAGTGGGGAGCAGGGATTGAAATACATACTGATACAACTTCTCACATGGTACTTTGGGATGCTGAGTTCAGGATTAGTTCAAAAGTAGTCGTTTGCTCTTGTGCCACTTGAGGAAACTARTTGTTTTTTTTTTTTTTATTTTGTTGTTGTAGCCTTTTCACATGTTTTTAGAGTAGTCTTTTGCTGAAGGAAAGCCTGACCTACAGCAGCAAAGGATGCTGAACAGCCTGTTAGGGTTGAATGAATTGAGGAAAGTTAGAGTGACTGCTTTTCAACTCAGTGCTCTTGGTTCTTGGTTGCCTCACTGTCATGTGGGCACTCTTCCAAAAAGCCTGCAAGCTGAGCCTGATCAGAACATGTTGTGTTTTGAATATGAGGAAACCAGAGTGAGTTGACTTGTGGTCATTTGCTCTTTATATTTTTTTCCTTATATGGTAATTTGCACCAAACAAAGTTAACATTTGAGGATATCAGCTAAATTGTTTTTTCTTCAGATTTTCAGTATGACTTTCAGGTGTAGGGTATGTCACTTTCTTTAAAAGGCTGGTGTTAAAGCATCACAATACCCATGTGATCATGGRTCCGTTAAAGACAGAATCTTAGGGTGACTTAGAGCAGAAAATGTGTCTATTATCCTAGGTTGTGCCTGTGAGTTATCTTAAAAGTGTCCGTATGAAAAGCTGTCCTGTAAAATCTTCCTCTGAGCTGACAACCATCTTGCTTCACTTGAGCAGGATATTTGAGCTGCCTGCTCAGTGAGTTCAGTAACCTTTAAAGTAGAAAGTGCATAGGTATTCCATTTTAAAGCTCACTCTTCCAAAGGTCAGCTGAATTGTACCTTTATTACTTGGATTTCAGTAATTAGAAGATCAAATAATGTATTCAAAAACTAATTCTGGGTGATTCTTTCATGGTCTTTTTCTTTACCACATCTCAACTATTTAAAATATTAATGTAGGTTTGGTACATGCCTTAKTTGAATAACTGCACATGCTGTTAACTGCCATTGGTAGCTTTGGTACTTTATATCTGCTTGAGTACTATATTGCTGTACTTTCAAGGCTCTCTGCAACAGGAGGAACATGCAAGCTATATGGAAATGACTTGGCTCCCACCAACAAAAGCTTTCACTGGATGATATCAGTGTAGTGATGCAAAACTCTACTATTCTGTAATATTTGAAATTTTATGGTTTAAACATAAACTAAGTAGGTGTATGTAGATCTTTTTCACTGCTGTCCTCTGAGTGCAGTAGTGTCTTTTCTGTTTTATAGTGGTTTTTTTTTTCTAGTTTTGCTCTTCAGTAATTACGTGGAATGGTCTTGTTCATAATAACCCAGTGGGTTTTCTAAATATTGGGTATATATTACAGGTCTTCATTTAGCTCTTAATTCAAAAGGTAAGGAATTGAAAGGAATAAAGGATACTTTTTTCCTACTGTTGTCTTGAACCCATTGTAGAAAGGTAAGGCTATAGTGTCTAGCTTGGGGCTGTTAGTTTTCTTTCTAACTGATTATGGTGTAGTAATTTGCAGATGCCATATTAAAGTTGTCTAATGGACTTGTGACTAAGTAATGGTTAAATGGTTAAGGAAGAGGACTTGGGCAATTAAAAATAACTGTTCTGTGTTTTCTACTCTGAGGAGCTGATGATGCTTGTAGTTAACTGTTGGCAGAGGAAGTTTCTTTTTAAAAACCCTGCTGTGCTACCCTAGTATCTTAGGTAGTCCTCAGGTTATGTAATTCTGTACACATACAGATTTGCCTCCTCCTTTAACACAAATCTGTTAACTTTTTTCTTGGGAACAAGAGAATATAGAACTACAGGAAATGTGGAAATGCATAAATGTCTGGGTGACATAGTGGTAATTTAATATTTGAACTATTGAAGCTATAGTTCAGGGAGTTCAGTATACTGGGCTGTCTGGTCAGAAGCCTTTCTTGTATTGTGAACTTCAGATTATCAATATAGCATGATGATACCAGATCATTTGCTTTTTAAGCTTCCTGAAAAGTCTGCTTGAATAGCAAAGCCTGTTATGTAGTAATAGATCAAGGAAGAAGTGATATAATCTTAAATTTCAAATCTGGCAATTGCTGCTGCATGTGGTGTATTTTCAACTCATCTGACAGATAAGTGGTAAGCTTTATAGCACATTATTGAAGTTGCAGGATTTTTGTGACAACAAAAAAGGTTTGAGAAGCAGCTTGATAATATTCTGTATAAGGAAGATCTACAAAATTGCATTGAAGTGCATTAAGTTCTTGAAATCAGACTTAACTGTTCAGCGAGAAATATAGTAGAATGAATCTAGCATGTCTTCCTTCTTAAAAATTTATTTTTAAAAGAGGAATTTTCCAGTTTTCATGAGATCCCTGGGTTGGCTTCTCCAAAGTAAAGAAAATGATCTTGTAAAGGCATGTTTTAGGCACTGATTTTGTTGGCATTGATTTTAATGTGTGTCGGATTTAAGTCATGGTGATGTAATTCTTTTGACTGTTCTTATGGGATGAGTTTTATTACCTGGATCTCTGTTTTGTTCTACTCTAATGAAACATTGCAATTGAAATAGAGTGTAAAAAAGATGTAGCTAATGGCCCTGATCAAGAAGGGTACATAAACATTTAAGATAGAACTTTGGTCTTAGAGCTGCTGTACTAAAGAAACATGCCAAGACAGCTTAAATTGGTACAGCTCTAGAAATCTAACATTGTCCTATTAGTAAGAGTGCTGATATTTCTGGACAGGATGAAACATTTCCAGTGTTCAGTGTGATTTTGCTATCAAGAATTAATCATACTAAAATCTAGGTTTGTGTTTATTTTGACCAGGCTTTTTTGTTCCTTAGTAATGAGGAAGTAGTATGGTACTTTCTTTCCTCAGTGGACTTTGTTTAAAGGTAGCTTTTTTTTCTTGGGTGAATCTCTTTTCCACAAGAGTTTTCACAGCATAGGCTTCTGTGATGTTACGTGGTTATGAACTCTTCAAAGAACACCAAACAAGCTAGGGGTTGCTGTAGCAAGTCTGTGAGTTCCAGTTAGGGATACAGCCTAGAAGTACCCTTTTTTTCTGAAACTATTTTATTGATATGTATTGATACATATTGTACATTGTATTGACCTGTTGGTTGTGTTCTGTCTGGCAAGCTGGTGTAATCCAGCAGCTGAATTAGTGCTGTGGGGCGTGCAAAAAGCCTCGTGCTTGCTGGTGTGAGTGGCATCTCCCTTTATTTTACCTAAATGCCAAAGAGATCTCAGCTGAGACTCTGTGGAGGTGGTGGTCTGTGGTGACAGTGGTGCAGTGGTGACAAAGTAAATGGTTGTAGATAGTGATTGCAATGGGTTTGCATCTAGAAGAAAGTCTGAATTTGACAGAAGTGGATGTAGGAGAGAGCACTTGAACAAAGCTGACTTCTTTCAACAAAAATAGAAGTGATTGTTCATTTTAAAAAAAATTAATACAGTATTGTTTTTGAAATTGTGAAGGTTGAAATCGGAACCAAAACTTAGAAATAAAACTCAATTCTAACACTAAAGCAGTGTCTAGTGTTCTGCTTTTTTCTTGCCTCACTGCTCCATTAGCTGAACAAAAATAAGACTTTCTTCTTCTGCTCAGTTTGCACAGAAAAATAGCTTCTGTGCAGTATTTTTTTAATGCAGAACCTTGACTAGTAGTACTTATCAAAGGCCTATTTAGCCTCCCTTGCTGCTTCTTCCTGCTGCCAAAAAAAATTAAACCTCTAAAACATCAAGACTCATTTTAGGTAGAGAGCTGATGTGGAAATGGAGGAAGACTGAATTTGGCAGGACTTGCAGTTTGTGGTGTTCAACTTGCCTTATATTAATAAGGCATTAAAGCTTATGGAGACTTAAGCTGTTCAGAATTCCCCAGCGGTATTATGTGTCAGCTTTGTTTTGAAGGCCCCTGAGCATAGTGCTGCCCTTAAATGCCTGGACCATGTAACACCGACTGAAACTTTTTTTCCTTGCTAGGTTTTGACAGTGGTGGCTGGAGCTCTAGCAGAGACAAGGATGCATACAGCAGCTTTGGTGCACGATCTGACCGTGGAGCAAAATCCAGCTTCTTTGACCGTGGAAATGGGTCAAGAGGAGGAAGGCAAGTGCTTTCTTTGGACAGGATATACTAATTCTTCTTGGGCACTTTATTTTGTTTTTTTTTTAAATAAACAAAACCAAAAACCTGAAAAATCTGTTTTAGATGGGAAGAACAGGATAAGATGGAGAGGAGGATCTGGGGAGGGAAAGGTGGAGTGAGAGAACCTTGCCTTAAAAGTTCAGAATTCTCAGGATGGGAAACTTTCAACACTTAAAATACATCAAAACTGATTTTTTTTTTGAATTTTTTTCCCATTTTTAAAAAAGTGCAGTTAATAAAACTGGGTGAGACTCTTGCAGGTTCTCTGCCTTTCCTTGATCAGTCTTACACACATCATGCGTATGCACAAGTGTGGTGAGAGTGACCTTTATCGACTAGTAAAGCTGACGCTAGTCCTGTATCCAGCCTTTATTCAAACATGGTTTACCAGACCAAAAACTAAACAGTTGAGGTAAGGATTTTTTTTTTCCACCTACTTTCCAAGTCTGTAACACAGGTGAGCTCAGTCTACAAGCATATATGTGTGTGGTTTTTTGTATGTGTGATGCATAATTGAGGTTATATAGTCTAGTTGGGGGATGCGTGGTGGGAGGGAGTACAGGAACATGTTGCAGTGACTGAGTCTTGAGGCAGTTGTGTGCGGTGTGAAACTCTGAAGGAGTGCACAGAGGGCTGAAAGTGTCCTCATAAAGAGTTTCTATAACTCTCTACAAAAATAGAAAAGAGGGCTGTCAGAACACAGGTTCTTTTAACTTCAGATTCAGGGCGGAAAATAAGCTTTTGGCCTTAATACCAAGTTACACTATGCCCTAATCTAACAGTTGGGACTAGACGCTCATTTTGCGTGTCAAACAAGCCTTTTGCCTGTATGTGGTGGTCTGATATTCCTGCTCTGTTTAGGTATGAAGAGCGTGGAAGAGGTGGTGACTATGACAGGAGTGGCTTTGGTAGATTTGATCGTGGTGGCGGAAGTAGCCGCTGGTCTGACAAATCAGATGAAGATGACTGGTCAAAGCCTCTTCCCCCAAGTGAACGTCTGGAACAGTAAGCAATTGATTGTAGAAAATAACAAGAAAATTAATAYAGTTGATTTGAGTAGCAAGTAAAATGCCCCTTTTTCTGCTTTTAGAGAGCTTTTTTCAGGAAGCAATACTGGCATTAACTTTGAGAAATACGATGACATTCCTGTTGAAGCAACAGGCAGCAACTGTCCTCCACATATTGAAAGTGTAAGTATTTATAATCTCCAAGATCAGAGACATCTATCAAAGTTAATGTATTTTCCAGGCAAAACTTTGTCATGCTTTTCAACCTGAGGAGAGAAAGAGGCAGAAGATTGTTTCAGCTGAACTTTTTTTGCAGGAGGCAGAGTTGCATGGAATGAATTAAGAGATGGGAGAAGTTGTATGAGCATATCTAGTAATGCTCGATCACTTATAGCTCCAGGACAAATATCACATAAACACAAGTAGAAGTGCTCTTCAAGCATACGGACAAATAATTTCGTGCACTGAGTGACCTGTTTGCTGGTTAGAGCAGGGATCTGGTGGAAAGGAAATAATTCTAACCTGTGAAATACCTTGCAGTTCAGCGATGTTGACATGGGGGAGATTATTATGGGAAACATTGAGCTCACACGATACACTCGTCCTACTCCAGTCCAGAAACACGCAATACCAATTATTAAGGAAAAGAGAGACTTGATGGCCTGTGCTCAGACAGGTAAGTTGGTCACCCCGCTTACTACTTAGCGAGAAGTAAACTAAACAGCTATTTTGCTTTTCAGTAGAAGTAGAGCTTTGTCCTAAGCTACAGTTAAGGCGTTTCTGAGAATGTACTTTAATCTTAGTGTTGGAAACTAGTAGCTTGATTTTTGCCACTGCTGTAGATGTGGCTTGAGTGATTTTACTCTAGAGAGTGTTTGCTCTACCCTAAGAGGGCAAAAGTTCATGACTGAAAATAGAGTAACTTGGGAGGTGTTGTGCTGAGGCATTTCCTTTTGTCATTGATAGCATCTTTGAGCTAAGGAGTACTCTGATGCTGTAGGCATTTTCTGTGTACTAGTATGGATATTGTTGGAAATGTTAGTTACATAGATTTAGGTATGAGAGCTGACAGGAGAACTACTCTGATGAAAAAAGCTTCTACTAATAACAATTAATTGTGCCTTAATAGGTTCTGGGAAAACGGCTGCGTTTCTTCTGCCAATACTGAGCCAGATCTATGCAGATGGCCCTGGTGATGCCTTGAGAGCTATGAGGGCAAGTACTTCAATAATTAGTTCTGCCTTGTATGCTGTTTTGTGTGTGTTTGGTGGTTTTTTTTTTTTTTTTTTTTGTTTTTTTCTTTTAAAACTATTGAGCACAACAGCTAGATTTCACAATTTCCCTGGGCTGGATAACCCCATTATTTTCATTATTTTTGGGCAGTCAGTAAGGAATCTTGTTTCAACTTTTAGAAGCCTTCAGTTTTTATCTTAGAACTGTACTGTGGAACAGTCAGTCACTCCCTTTCTAAAGAACTTATGTGCAAACCTTTTCTTGAGTGATGCTTACCTGTGTAAGCTTTTTGATTGCTTCACTTGTATTGGGAAGTAGCTTATTTTATAACTTGCATGTTATAGTGGGTTTAGGATAGGAAATAACAGACTTCTTGATATTCTGTGGCTAAGTTAGATGACAGTGCTGACTTGAGAACAAGCATTTGCACTTACTATTGTTAAAATAGGAACCAGGGCTTGAATCTTGGGCTCTGTAATACAGCAAATATTTGAGTAGCAGTTCTCTAGAGCATGGCTCAGCTTGCTTTTCCTACCCATTAAGTGAAACTAAGGGGCCTATTTCCATCTTCTCCTTACACACACTCAGATTGAGTACTCAAGAGTGTGGTTTTTTTTTTTTTTTCTTTAGGAGAATGGGAGGTATGGACGTCGTAAGCAATATCCAATTTCACTCGTCTTGGCTCCAACTAGAGAACTGGCTGTGCAGATCTATGAGGAAGCCAGGAAGGTATGTTTAGGTGCTCGGTGCTGTAAGATATCCTGAGTGCATTTTCTTGTTCAGAGAGCTAACTTTCTGTGTTTTGCAGTTTGCGTACCGTTCTAGAGTTCGTCCCTGTGTTGTGTATGGCGGTGCCGACATTGGTCAGCAGATACGTGACTTGGAACGTGGGTGTCACTTGCTTGTAGCAACTCCAGGACGACTGGTTGATATGATGGAGAGGGGAAAGATTGGACTGGATTTCTGCAAGTAAGTGCAACCGTTCCTTTCTGTATGCTGATAGTTTCACTGACTAGTGACATAACACTTGTCACTGACAAGTGACATAAATAGATGATACTTAAGATCTGATTCTCAGTTTTTAAACATACTGAGAGAATGCTTAACACTATCATCTGTATTAGTCTTCAAAACCTTAAGACTTAACCTGTTTTATTAATTACTTAGGTACCTAGTGCTAGATGAAGCTGACAGAATGCTTGATATGGGGTTTGAACCTCAAATTCGTCGAATTGTTGAACAAGATACTATGCCACCAAAAGGGGTCCGTCATACCATGATGTTCAGTGCTACTTTCCCCAAGGAAATCCAGGTATCTCTTTGGTAGATGTTACAGCAGTTTAGACTTGACTTGCATCTCTAGAAAGGGAAAAGAAATCCTCACTCTTTTTTTAAGATGCTTGCTCGTGACTTCCTTGATGAATACATCTTCCTGGCTGTGGGCCGAGTGGGCTCTACGTCTGAGAACATCACACAGAAAGTGGTGTGGGTGGAAGAGTCGGACAAACGATCATTCCTGCTTGATCTGCTCAATGCCACAGGTAAAGGCTTTCAGAGAATTTTAAGGCAGATGTACTGACTGGCTGAGATACAGCAGCTTTTATTAAATCTGGAATAAGAAAACATCTTCAGTGAAAGTTTTTCACATTGTTTTAAGTTGATGCAGACTTTTTGGTAACGGAAGCTTTTTTGTGGAGGGAGGGTGGGTTTATAGGGGTGTACTTGGCTGTGCCATCTGTTACATGCTAACCTGTGGTTTACTTACTGTTAGGCAAAGATTCCCTGACTCTGGTGTTTGTGGAAACCAAAAAGGGTGCGGATGCTTTGGAAGACTTCCTTTACCATGAAGGGTATGCCTGTACAAGCATCCATGGGGATCGGTCTCAGAGGGACAGAGAGGAAGCRCTGCACCAGTTCCGTTCGGGCAAGAGCCCCATTCTTGTTGCCACAGCTGTAAGTGAAATGCATGAAAATTGAGGGCAATGGGCATATTCTGCCATGGATTTTTTGCTAAAATTTGATTAAATCTCTTCACCACTAGGTAGCAGCAAGAGGACTGGATATCTCAAATGTAAAGCACGTCATAAACTTTGACTTGCCAAGTGATATTGAAGAGTATGTACATCGTATTGGTCGTACAGGCCGTGTAGGGAACCTTGGTAAGTGAAAACTGCAGATTTCRTACAGGAAAAACTCCTTACTTAAGTAGGAGTTCTGAACTAAAAAAAATTCCATATGTACACTCTTGGCACCAAAAAGTCTCAACTGTACTATTAGCTAAAGCTTTCTGATGGATTTTGAATGCTTTTTTTCAAACTGTTAGTTACCATTTGGAAAGTCTAAAGTGAACTTAATATGGGAAGTTTTTAGACCCTTCATGTTCTAGATTCATTTAGTTTAAGCTGGAACCCTAGAAGGCCTCCCTGGAAATACCTATAGGATTGTACTGAACTAAAAAAATGTTCACCAGCTGACAAGAACTGTGGCTTTGTCATTTTATTACTTTTTGTGTAGCTGTTAAGCTTAAGCATGTGAGCATCAGCAAGTCTTTATGCGAGTCCTCGAATATCTAGAACTTGAAAGTCTGCTCCCCCTGTGGTGAGGCAGTTAAAGCAGTATCCAAAACTAATGCTCTTAGAGCATTCCTCAGATAAGTAGTGTTCAGTGTCTTTGTGACACAGGTTTTGATTTGACAACTGCTTGTTTCCTTTTGCTACTGTGTGGTCAATGTAGAAAGTAACTGGTGCAGCACTCTTACCAGGTCTGTGTGATGATCTAACACCCTGTAAGCTGGTTTCTCTTCTGCCATGTAAAGGGCAGGAGATTTGTGTCTCAGTTTGACAATGCTGTTGCAGCGTATTTGCTTTATATGGTGCTAAAACAGAGTATTTCCTTCAGGCCTTGCCACCTCATTTTTCAATGAGAGGAATATCAACATCACCAAGGACTTGCTTGATCTCCTTGTGGAAGCTAAGCAAGAAGTACCATCTTGGCTGGAGAACATGGCTTATGAGCAGCATCACAAAGGGGGTGGTAGCCGGGGAAGGTCTAAGAGGTAAGGACCAGAACTGCAGTTAAAACTGTCTGTTGGTATGCTCTGCTGTGACCTGTCTGCACTCCACGTCTCAAATCAGCTGAGCTTTCTTGAGGAAATGAGCATAAATTGAACTAGCAATAGATATATTGGGAGAGTGAGGCCTTAATGCAAACTTGTTGCATTAATGGCTGAAACAGGTTTGTTTCAGCCATTCCTAAATAAGAGGCACAGCTTGCTGCTTGAGAAGCAAATTTCTTGTGTTTATGCAGCACTTCCAGAAATCCTTGCCTGCAGGTACAAGAGTGTAGTCCTTAAGAACTATTTTTTATATTAAGTTGATATATGGCTTCTGATTTAAAGCAGAGTAAGTATGAGAGCTAGACTACAAATGCCTTGGGTTGTAAGAGTAAGTAGGTAGCATTAGTTTAGAATGGAACTAAAGTTTGATGAGTTATAATGGAACTTCTTTTGTAACACAACTACTGTGAGCTAGTGAGATGCATAAAACCGTTTCACTATAAAAGTTTGATCTTAATTAAGATAATGCAGTTTGACCAAACAAATCCTTATAATGGGTTTTTAAAGTGTGCACATACTTCAACCATCTTCTGTGACATGGTAGCTGGTCATAAGTGCATTGCCCAAACAGCTGTTCCATGTTTGAGAAATCCATGGAAAAGAGACTTCAGAGGATGAGATCTCATTGGGACCCAACAAAGTAATTGATAATGTGAGAAGCTGAACATCTCAGAGTTTACTGTTTACTACCAAGAATGTGCTTGTTGCCGTTCCTGGGTGCTTATGGTTGAATGGGCCATAGCTATCYGTATACAGACTGGTAACCTGAAGTTTCTGTGTCTGTCTCAAACTCTGCACATAAAGCATGGGTGACTGTACTTAAGTACTTGTTTTTTGTTTGTTTTTTCCCCTATGTAGCAGTAGGTTCAGCGGAGGATTTGGCGCCAGGGACTATCGCACAAGTAGTGGTTCTAGCAGCAGTAGCTTTAGCAGTAGTCGGCCACCCAGCAGCCGCAGTGGAGGAAGTAGCAGCAGAGGGTTTGGAGGTAAGATGATGTGTGGGGGTGGTTGGCAGATTCAAAATGAGGTCTGAAATGCTTGCTCAGATCTTCATTTAAGAAACACCTTGTCTGTACCCTGGAAGTGAGGTGTAGTCTTGCTGTGAGTCTTGGTCACTTGGGCATCACTGCTTTTCTTGCCTTTTGTAGGTGGTGGCTATGGAGGCTTCTACAACAGCGATGGATACGGAGGAAACTACAACTCCCAGGGGGTTGACTGGTGGGGCAACTGAGTCTGCTTGTAGCAGATACCTACCAAACAAGCTAATATGGAAACCACATGTAACTTAGCCAGACTATACCTTGTGTAGCTTCAAGAACTCGCAGTACATTACCAGCTGTGATTCTCCACTGAAATTTTTTTTAAGGGAGCTCAAGGTCACAAGATGGAAACAAAGGAATAAGTAGCCCTATTTTGAAGGTGGTTTTGAAGACTCTATTGCTGTAGTCAGGATTAACTCCCCTCCCACCCATCCCCACCCAGAAACTGCATTTATGATTTTGTGACTGAGGATCATTTGTTTGTTAATGTACTGTGCCTTTAACTTTAGACAACTTTTATTTTGATGTCCTGTTGGCTCAGTAATGCTCAAGATATCAATTGTTTTGACAAAATAAAAAAATTACTGAACTTGGGCTAAAATCAAACCTTGGCACACAGGTGTGATACAACTTAAACAGGAATCACTGATTCATCCATAATAATACAAAGAAAAACTTATGCGGTAGCCTGCATTAGGGCTTTTGATATTTGCAGATTTCAAAAATAAAACATCTTGAAGCATATCAATGCAATTAGTTTCTAATGTGGCAAAACTGTACTAAGTTAAAGTTCTGATTTGCTCACTCTATCCTGGATAGGTACTTAGAACCTGATAGCCTTTAATAAGCCATTCCAGTCATGATGAGATGATGTATGGATACATGCATACATTAAAAGCACTGTTTTTGAAGTTAATGCAAGTAAATACAGCAATTCCTTTTTCAATGTTTAGGCAGATCATTAACGTGAGCTAGCCAAATGTGGGCGGAATATTACAGGGAACGTTTAAAGGTCTGATAACTTGAAATAGTTTTTAGGAGAATTCATCTATTTAGACTTTTTAAAAATGCCTGCCATATGAAATTGAAATGGTAGAATGGCTGACCATGACAGTGATCGGTCCTCCTTAAGGGCCTGACTGAATTTTTGGTCTAATAACGCATGCTAGTGTTGATGTTTTTTGGTCAAGAGGGTATGAACAGGAAGAATTATGCAGCAGGCTTTATTTTAATGCAGATTCACATTACTCTGTTCAAGCTGCGTGGAGATGTTAAACTGGCTTACTGTAGACTTTGTAAAATGGCTCCAGAAGAGTAACACACAAATCTGAGATCACAGAGGTTGGAAATGTACATAAACTGCACAAGGTTTCAATTCTGCTATTAAAGTGCAGTTTTAGTCAGTTTTAGTTGCATAGGTTTCCATTGTATTTATAGTCTGTTTATGCTAAATCTGGCCAAAGATAAGTATTGTCCACCAGAAAAATGCCTCTGCCACTTGGAATTTCTGTGCTAACTTAGCGGCCAGACAGGTAACAACTCTAATCTACAGTGGCATAGGAAAATGGCAAAAATCTCCTAAAGTGCAATAGATTTTTTCAAGTGTATTGTGCCTTGTTCTAAAACTTTTATTAAGTAGGTGCACTTGACAGTATTGAGGTCATTTGTTATGGTGCTATTTCAAGTCTAGGTTTAGGCCCTTGTACATTTTGCCCATAACTTTTTACAAAATACTTCTTTTATTGCACATTCAGAGAATTTTATATATGTCTTGTGTGCGTGTCCTTAACTTCCAATCTTATTTTGTCTCTTGGAGAGTGAACGCAGCTTGTTTAAGGAGAAGGAAATAGATTCTAAAACTTACTTGGGACCATGGGAATGATAGCTGGGAAGAAAACTATTTGCACACGACAGATTTCTAGATACTTTTTTGCTGCTAGTTTTGTGTAATATTTATTGAACATTTTTGACAAATATTTATTTTTGTAAGCCTAAAAGTGATTCTTTGAAAGTTTAAAGAAACTTGACCAAAAGACAGTACAAAAACACTGGCACTTGAATGTTGAATGTCACCGTATGCGTGAAATTATATATTTCGGGGTAGTGTGAGCTTTTAATGTTTAAGTCATATTAAACTCTTAAGTCAAATTAAGCAGACCCGGCATTGGCAGTGTAGCCATAACTTTCTAATAGTAAAACAAAAATTGGCAACTTAAAATTGAACATGCCAAGGTTTTGATACACTTGTCTTAAGATATTAATGAAACACTTCTAAACACTGATGTGAAGTGTCCAGATTCTCAGATGTTTGTTGCGTGAGTTTTGTTTAGTTGTGTGGTTTTTTTGGTTCTTTTTTTTTCTTCAGTGAATGTCTGGCACATTGCAATCCTCAAACATGTGGTTATCTTTGTTGTATTGGCATAATCAGTGACTTGTGCATTTTAGCAAGTTTTATCAGCCAGCAATATTTTCAGTTCAGTTATAAGGATTCACCACAATATGCAAGAATGGATTTAAACTTGCTGAATGTGAAAATTTGAATTTCAAGTCACTGTAGGTTTAGAATTGCTTATTGTATTAGTTTAGATGCTAGCACTGCATGTGCTGTGCATATTCTTGATTTTATTAAAATAAAAAAGTTTAACTGCACAGTCTGTTTGTTAAGCGTCACTCCTGGTTAAAATATGACTATCCCCAGGCTCTTGTTTCCATGTGACTCTAGGAGCAGGTGATGGCAGTGTGTGGTGCACAGGAGCTGCTGAACCTAAGTTATGGCAACAGCAGCTGCAGCGTTGGGTATTTGGTGAGGGTTTGTGCTCTTATGTACTTTGCCTTTTTTCTCTTCCTGCCTCTGCCAGCTTCTCTGAAAATGAGCATGTACCATGTGGGAAGGAGGATGATGCTACTTTTTTTCTCATTTTCCTGTTCCAAAACCTTTTGAGGTTAGGACCCCTATGCTTCGATTCTGGCTTTAACTCTGTTCCTAAAACTCCAGGCGCTTGCAGGGGTGGTAAGCTGGACCCAAAGCTGAGACAGTAGGTGTTTTGTCAGGTGTTGAGGCCCTCAGTAATGTAAGTGTACTTCCTGTGGGAAGGAGCTTGGCTGCTCTGCAGTGCTGTGCTGTGACTGTCCTACACTCACCTCCCTGCTTCAGACTTGTCCTCGTGCTCATCCTGCAGGGCCTTGTCTTGTGCCATGTCCCTGAATGTCCCAAATGCACTCAAGGAGCTTCCATGTGCACTGGCTGACAAGGTGGTTCCATATATCAGYTGGAATAGCGTAAGGAAGTGTGTGCTGCAGTTTGAAGATGAGCTGCAGGGTGGAGGTGGCCCGGGGCTCCAGGAGGCCAAGGCTCAGGCAGGAGGRCCTGAATTCATTGCTGTGAGCACCAGCCTCTGTAGAGGATGCAGATGTTGCAGGGGTCCCTAGACACCTAAAACTGCARGAGCAAAGTGAGGCTTGTGTGGTGCTCTCTGCAATGTTAAGGGTATTGGGATGATCCCTAGTTCAGGGATCAGGAGAAAAGTCTTCCACTTGGAAGAAGAGTTCTGGTTCTGTGTGTTGCAGAAATGCTTGGGATGAGTCCAGCACCCTCCTTAACCTGGTGTGGGACTGGAGGGAGCACCTCCCTCTCTGCTGGGGGTTGTAGACTGGCCCTTGCTCTCCAGAAATGGCTTCAAATATGTGTGGTGAGAGGCTACAGTAAAAATTTGCTTTACCCCAGTGAGAGCAGTGTGATTAGTGCAGATGAACAGTGATCTTCAAATATTTATTTAGCATATGTTGGTGATAGAGTTGGGGACACAGTAATATCCTGGTGGTGATTTTCACGTGGAGAGGGTGAGCACAGGGGCTAGAGGTGTTTGCTTGGTATTTCCTCATTCACCCATYGCCCTCAGAGCCTGTGACTGCTCCCACCCCATGCAGCGTTGGCTGTGGCTCGTGTTCATTGGTGAAGATCCATGCTAGACTGTGGACCTGGGCTGTTAAACACCAGCCCTTGGTCTGCGGGCTGGCAAGGAGCAGCCCCTCGGCCTGTAGCTCTGCCCTGCTCTAGTCACAGCCTTGGGGAGGTTGGTTAGGCCCCTCAGGGGCATGTGAGCTGACCTTAGCAGCAGCCACAGTTGTGCTTGGGAGGAAGAGGGTGCCTGAGGCCGGGAGAGCGTCATGAAACGCCGCTTGAGATGTGGTGGAGCCTTGCCAGCCTCCCAGGGGTGACTTTGTCCAGTCGTTCCTTGCTGCGTTTGTAGCCCCGTGCGAGAGCCCTGCTTGCATAAGAGGTCCCCAGGAAGCGACGCGCGTGGTTATCTGCAGCGTGCAGCAGTGTCACCCACACAGCGCTGCAGTGACTTGCTGGTGATGAGCCGAGCAGCTTGGACCAGAGCCAGGGCTGGGGAAGCGTAAGTGGGGGGGGGGCCTTTGTCTGCTCTTTCCTTTACCAAAACGCTCCYATCTTCTGGGTTTTGGGGTTTTTTTAGGGGGTGAGGGCATTATTTGGGAAGGACCTGGAATGCAAGGTTGTCAGCACTTACRGAGGCCCCCAAATCTGTCTCTTTCTTGGCTATACTTTTAAGGTGGAAGGGAATTTTTCTGTATCTTTGACATCACAGGCGCTGCGTCTCTGCAGAGGTTTTATAAGTGATTAGAAGCTGCTCTGAAGTACTTGGTTTTATGAGGAATCCCCTCACAGGCCCTGCCCCTCCATGGCAGCCTCGCTGTGCGCGGTCACCTCAATGTGTCGCCTCAGCGTGTCCGCATCGGAGCCCTGCTCTGGAAGGCACARGTTGCTGGAGCGTGTGTGCGGAGCACAAGGTGCTGAACCGATCAGCGACCCGAAACTGTCTCGGTGCCCCTTCAGCGCCAGGCCCCATATATGCGGCGTGATGAAAGCTGGGGTCTCGCGCTGATGTTTGGTAACAGCAAAAGACAAATTTCTCGGAGGAAATGCTTGCTCCTTCCTCAAGGGGAGCGTTCTTCTYGGCCAGAGAATGCCGACTTGGCAGGGAAGGCTTAAACACAGCCCGGAATAAATGGATAGAAATCTGTTGACATTTTTTCACTTGGGAAATTCAGCACAGAAAGCACAACAACGTTTCTAAGAGCAGCAGTTTCTCAGTAACCAAAGAGCCAATCCGGTCACTTTCAGTTAAGGGCTCGGTGGGAAAGAAGCGGTCATAAACCCAAGGAGGAAACCGTGCGGGTTCAAGTGCTGGGCAAAGGTCTCTCTGCAGCGGGACGGCCCCGTGTGCCGCCTTGGGTCAGGCTCAGGCCACGCTGCCGTGTGTCCCCCTTGGAGATGCCGCCCGTGTTTGCAAACAACAATCTGGCTTTAGAAAACTCCGCACAGTGTAGCGTGCGGCTCCTTATATTCCTGGATTATTCTGGTGGTAAATGAGATAGTAAATGAGATTTCTGTTAATGTTTCTGAAATAKCTGCTTTTTAGTCCAGGTCTCAGACATTGAGGTGTCTGAGGGCATTTCTTGTGAAGCCGGGGAAGGGGTGTTTGCAAAGGAGGAAGAGACAGAAACTCAGGTGGGCCCTGTAACTGAAGCTGTTTGTTTAAATACCCCTGGCGTGGGGAGCTTAGTCAGAGCTTAGGTCCAGGTTATGGGGAACGCTCTCTGAGCAAACACAAAAACATTTCGAAGCTGAAGACTGGCCCGTGGAAATACAGTACCTCATTASTGATCTCCTCCAGCTCTGCATGGAGAAGAGGCGCTGCGGGCTATCGAGGGGTAATCGCTCTGTACGTTAATTGCTATGTATGTTATGTGAGTGGCACGAGTCTAAGAGAATATAATGGGACTACGTACCTGAAAGCCTGCCCTGRTCCTCTGACGGTATCGGTTGGTGTAATGAAGGATCCGTCCTCTCCTGCTGCTGCTGAGAAGTCCCAACAATTGGACCACTTTGGATCACAGCTTACTTCAGGGACAACATGGAGTAGATGCCAAAGCTGTTTCAAGCCCACACGTGTTTTACAAATGTCTCATGGCCCCAGTTTCGTGGGGATCCTCAAGAGTTTTGGAGGCATTTTCTGC
Organism: Eudromia elegans; assembly: GCA_003342815.1. Classification (NCBI taxonomy): domain Eukaryota; kingdom Metazoa; phylum Chordata; class Aves; order Tinamiformes; family Tinamidae; genus Eudromia; species Eudromia elegans. The sequence continues at coordinate 2,655,881 of PTEX01000045.1, read as the reverse complement.
TRCTGCTGATCTGGCCCTCAGTCCAGCACCCAGGGTGATACTAAGGACTGACTCGAGGTGGAGGGACCTGCTCCACAGGGCCTGTGCTGCCAGGGTGCAGGCGCTTTGTGCATGGCTTCATCCCTACCCTGGCTCAGCTGATGGGTCAGAGGTGGAATTTGTATCAAGGGCCACCTCAAAGAACAGGTTGGATGCAGACCTGTGGGGAATGACTCGGACACCAGAGTCCCTGCATGGGGATAAGATGATGTAGATGAATCACTTGGAGGTCTGGGTTTGTCCGATGGGCAGAGCATTTTCTAGTAGCCCCGGCTGTTGGGTGGCTTTGCTTCTGCACTCACAAGATGCYCTGAGATTATTTCTGTGCTCGGTTTTTACTGCCCCAAGTGTTGACACAGAGTGTCGACACATCCTGCCAGCCATGGCATCAGGGATGAGTGGCCGGTTCCTGCAGGTATTTGCGCCATTGCATCTGCTCCTCCTACTGGCTCTAAGCCCGTTTTATCTTCCTGCCATCCTCCCTGACTCACCCTGCTGAGCCCTCCCCTGCTTCCCAGAGACTTGCCCTTGTTTTCCCGAGCCAGGCCTTCCTTTCCTCCCAGGCTTTCCAGCCCTGCAGCACCTTGCTCTGAACACACGTTGAAACCCAGAGGATCCACCTCCATCCCCACAGCCGGGAAACCTCCTGCTGGTGTTCCCCTGTGGTTGCTGTCCCAGAGGCCAGGTCCTACACTGCRGCCCAATGGGCTATTCCACGGGGCRAGGGTCCCCTCTCGGGCACAGCAGAGGCGCTCCTGCAGCTGCAGCCCCCTTAGGGCAGCAAATCCGCGCCGGGGGGTGAAGAGCCTTTGGGCCCGCTCCAGAGGCAGAGCCAAGGCAGCCCTTACCCAGGCCCCAGCAGGGCGGCCATTGGAGATTTTTCTCAGCACAAGAAATACTATTCAGTTTAAGTTATTTAAGCACATCCCCTCTAGGTCACTGAACTCTGAACTGATTCCTAAGCCCGATTCTCAAACATGCGTTTGTTTTTAAAGAATGTCCAGCTGTGAGGATTCGGGGCCATTTTTTTCACAACGCCACCATCTTATGACCTCTCTGATGATTCAGCATTTTCTTCAGCATCAACACACCAATTTTGCTGAAGCAGCCCTGAAATCCTGACCCGTGGTGGTGTCATTTCCTACCGTTGCACAACAGCAGGTTCTTCGCCGTGCCGCAACACGCGGGTTTGTGCCCTGCATGGCCAGTTTGGCTCGWGCGAGGGGCACATCCAGCAGCGGAGGAGCGGGGCGAGCAGAGGGGGACCGCGCCGCCCGCGGCCCTGCCTTGTTGCCGGCTGCGTTGTTCTGTGCGTGCCTCGTGCCAAGCTGGCACCGCTTTCTGGAAGCACAGCCTCAGCTGCCCCCGGGTTCGTGGATGCACCCGCCTTGAGTGAAATCTCTTTTTTTTTTTTTTTTTTTTTTTTTTTGAGAAAGAAGCGGGCCGCAGACTCATGGGTCTCCTCTCAGGTGCTGCTGTCGAACCGGGGGGCTGCAGCAGTTCCGACACGTGAGTTGGTGCTGCTTTCAAGGTGGGGGGCTGCAGTAGTTCCGAAACGTGGGTCGCAGCCCTTACACAGCCTCTCCCAGCGCTGCAGGGGCAGCCGGGCTGAGTGAGAGACCGACTCCAGGTGCTCATTCCAGCCTCAACCACCCCGAAATTTCCAAAGTGTCTGGACTCCCGCCATATCCCTGCTACTCCCTTCTCGGAAGAAATGTTTCCCACTGACATAAAACGTGAAGAAAGCTCCTTGAGCACCGGCCCTTTCTGAAGCTCTCGCCTCTTCTCATTTGTGTTTCCCGTTTTTACCTAATTTAACCTGCGGCTGCTGGGAACACGGAAAGGGCCTCAACGCGCTGCCCGGGGCCGAGGCTGGGCACAGGAAAGTAGGCGGAGAAGGATGGAAAGAGACTCCGATGGGTTCTCGTCCCTGCCCTGGCCGTGCCTTGTGTCGCCAGTGCCTCCCAGGGCAGGKTCACAAGCGTCCCAGGTGATGGCACCACCCGTCAGAAAGGAGCAAGCGGAAAGGAAAAATATCCAGGTGTTTTTACGGCTGGAACTCGAAGAAGAGTAAATAGCAATCGCAGTTCTGCAAAGGCTGTCAGACTTAAGTTGCTAATTGGCAAAAAACATACAAGAGCAGAGCTAAAGCACATCAGTGTTGGTGTGAACGTTTCCAACACACGTTGTTTCCAACCCCCACAGCCCCAGCMTTGGTAGGCACATGGGCCTCGGCAGGCACCAGTGAAGCAGCCGCAAGAGGATCCAGGCGTATCCTAACTGGCTTAAACGGTGAAAAACTTCTATCCTCTACCATGAAACATTAAAAATCCCACGGTCAGTGCACAAGTACCTTCTGCACGATGGAGAAAATAATCCAGTTTCTAACCCAAAGGAGCCGGTAGCGAGATCAGCTTGTGCTCCCGGCTCTCACGCTCATCTCTAACGAGGTCAGTGCCTCTCCACCCGCTCCGCGCCTCCCGCCTGCGCTGTCTGGACCGAGACGCTGCTCACCAGCAGCCGCGTCCCTTCCCCGCACGCGGCCCCYAGCCCCAGCTCCCACGCTGCTCGTCTCTGCCAATGCTGGTGGGGCAGGTGGCTGCAAGCGGCAGCCATGACCCCAAGGCAGCAACTTGTGCGCGGGGGGCTCGGGGCGTTACCTTCCCCCTGTGGCAGCCCCTAGTCCCATGCTGCCCACAGGCCTGTCCTTCCTCCCCRCTGGCTGAGGGAGAGGGCAGCCCTGCAAACCCGGTGCCGAACGGGGCCTCTGCTGCTGGGTTTGGGACAGGGCACTTCTTCTATTGGTGATACCGGGTTTGCCRAGCCTGGGCCAGGGCTTTGTACATTCAGATAGAGCCCGTGCTCTGCTCTTCCAGCTTTGTTGCTTGTGTGTATTCCTGTGCTGCCTATTTGAATATAAACGTGCAATATGGCTACCCAGGCGTGCACATATATTTTAAAATTAWTTTTTTTATTCTACAGATATATTGTGTGCTTATATTTTTAGCTAAGCCAGCGCAAGGAGGCCTGCAGCCCCGGCACGCAAGGCCGGAGGGCGGGGACCTGCACAGCCCTCCCAGCCTCTGGCCATCTTCCAGCCRCTTCACCGTCTCTGCCCTCACCGTGTGCACTGTCTCCGCCTTGCGTGGAGGCACCCAGGCACCTCCACTGAGCGCCCACGGGACCCTGTGTAAGCTCCTCCTGGGGCATCTTTGTCACTGCCAGCTGTTGGGGCTGCCTCCTTTCCATCATTCATATCCTTAACCCACCTGGGGACAGGTCTACCTTCTGTGTCATGGGGTGTCAATCCCCATGTGCGCCCGGAGTAGCCGTGAAATGGTGGGAACATGGAATCCCGCTCGGCCCACAGAGGAATTCCCCAGGAACTACAGAGCCTAGATAGGGCTGACAACTCTCAAGGGCAGCCCCTAAGTGTCCCAGACACTAGGGAAATGAGAAGGGACTGGAGAGAGGAAGACTTGCCC
>PTEX01000045.1:2495167-2650847 GCA_003342815.1 Eudromia elegans | reverse complement strand
AGGTCCCTTCCAACCCTAGCCATTCTATGATTCTATGATTCTATGAATGCTGATGTCCTGCATGTTTTTGTCCCATGTTTTCATGCGTCTGGCGGGAGTGTCCTGCCTGGACCGCCGCACAGGTGCACAGCATGTCCTGGGACAGCACCGGGGGTAGCTGCGGGGCTCGAGCGCATCATCACACTCAGGAAAGCTTCTCGGGAGCCCCTCGCAGCCCTGCGCCTCCCGGCAGCGCCACGCGCGGCTGGTGCTGCCCGGACCCTGCCCTGCTCCCCTGCAGCAAGCCTGGTGCGAGGGGGTGACCCAGCCTTGTGGCGCTTCAGGACACCCGGCGATTTGCTRAACCTGCACTCCAGCCCCGCTCCGTAAACAGGAGCCGCCTGCGACCGTCCYGGGAGATGTGAACGCTCTCGCTCCAAGCCGCAGTGCCAAAATAGAAGCAGGCTTTGTCCCGAAATGCTCCCTCTGCTCGTGCGTGTGCTTGGGCTTGGCAAAAAAGCAGCTRCTGAGAACTGCAGCACGGGAGGCATCACTGCGAGCTGCCCTGCTCCCGCCCGCCTCCCCAACGTGGCCGCAACTGCTGCCGTCCCTCGGAGAGGCGGGAGGCGAGACGCGGGGCCGCGGAACGCGCTGGCAGCCCGGGGCTGCCCTCGCATTCGCACTGCGGGCTGCGCTCGCGTTCGCACTGCGGGCTGCCTGCGCCGGGTCAAGCAGAGCGCTGCTGGGTGCAGAGGGACAGGGACAAAGCGCCCCATGACCTTCCCGGGCTGAGGATTTCAGATCCCTGCTGGCTGTTTACACRTAAAAGAACCCACCATTTAGCTGCAAAGGCAGGTCAGCAACTTGTTGCGAAACCCATTCATGAAAATCTCAGTCCAAAAGGTTGCTCTGGATGAGAAAGAAAGGCCAGGAGGACACAGGAGGACAGCCAGCGCCTACGACTGCCCCGTGGCAGCACGAGTGCGACTGTGCGTGCTAGAGAGGTGAAGAAAAGCATTTGAAGGGATTTTCTGATGTTCTGGTGGTTACTGCAGGCACCCACACATGCACATATACATATGCATTTATATAATATATACATACGCACACTCACGTGATGCCTCTTCTGTTGTTTACGTGCAACCTTCACTTATTTTTTGCATGTACCTCTCACTTTTTCCTCAGGTGAAAGCACCAAGGTGTCCATGTTCATCAAAGGATGAAACTGGCAAGGAAGCAGAAAACCCCATACTTTCTTTTTAGCCAGCTTATGATATATAAAGAAACACTGACAAATTTCTCTTCATCTCCTAGTGAGGAACACCAGATAGGCTGTTTTCTGCCTTTTTCATYTCTCTCAGGAATTTGCAGTGGGAGGTCTCAGATGGGAGGTACAAAATTGCTTTTCGTTGATCAAAAGGACAAGAGCCTTGGTGCTTTGATAAAAAGACATATTTTCCTCTCTTCATTTCTCAAACATTTGCGTAACGTAGAACTTACTTATTATAAAGGACTTTTAAAGGAGCTAGATAAATGGCTTTTTTTCCTCTTGGTCAGCAATTTTTTTCTTCAGGAGAAACAGCATTAAAACTGGACTGAATTTACTGTGGTTATAAAACAGAAGTGGGAAATACGCCTCATGCTCGCACACGTCACCATCCAACATAAAACCACAACACGCGCGTGAGGTCACTCCCTTTCTTGGAGACCTCAGTTACACTCACTAAGTGTGTTCAGTTTCTAGCAGTATCTCTGGAGCCGCTGGGTAGGASGAGGAGGAGCAGGAGGAGGAAGAGGAGCAGGAGGAGGAGGGGTGGCTGCTGAGCAGCTGGAGCTGCTGCACGCACCAAGTTAAAGGGCTGGCAGAGCACGGCACAGCTCGCTCCTTCTTCCTGAATATTGCCCTTAAGGTGCCTCTCCTTCACGGTGTCAGTGGTTCCAGACTGCAGGAGTGTGGCTCTCACTTGGACACATACATATTTATATATATATATGTACACATATGTATATGTACAATGGGCAGTGGCAAGGTGCAAACAGCTACTTCTGGCCTTGGCACCTGCTCACAGAGGCTTCGCTTTGCAAAGCGTGGCAGCAGGGGGAGATTGCTGGACCTTACGGGCTAGACCTGACGCAGACGTGGTTGTTGCTGACTAGCAAGGACTCTGGTAGTTATTCTATGCTTTATGGGTCAATCAACCTTGTGCTTCATTACAATGCAAATATTACAACCTGYATTTCCAGCATAGTCACTCAGCTCTCATGTGTTTCTTCTTCAGTTGCTGCCAGCCAGGGAGAAGGGGGAAAAAAAAAGAAAAGCTGAAAATAAGTATTATGTTATGTTCATGCACGCTGCAGATGCATCTGGGTTTTGCAAACAACTCCTCTTCCCTGTCCCATCATAATAATCCATAYTCTTAAGGTTTCCAAGCAGAAGCCTCAGCAGATGCTGGTGCAAAACAACGGCCAGACAGTGATGGTGATTCACAGCAGCTATAGAGGAAGGCTGGAGGGTTTATTTACATATCATAGGAGTTTGCACAGGGCCTTTTCCCAATCCGGGGCATGGGAAAGCCGGCTCTGAAGCGATGCCTTCAGACTGTGCTACGAAGTCAAAGWGCATTCTGAAGACCTAGGGCATTAGGGGCTCCTTGCTTAGGGGCTGTGGTTATAACATTCTCTGGCCTCGCTCTGATTGGTTTTAAATGAAATCTTGGTAAAACAAAGAAAGAAAGAAACAAAGCCCAAGCCCCACAGGGAAACAGAAGCACAGGCAGCCTGGGAGAGGTTATCCTGTTTTCTCCCGGGGACTTTGTACCYGGTAGCAGAGTCCTGAGTCATTTATGGCAGGCTCTGCATCAGGCCGTGCAAACACAAGGACAGGGGCTTGGTGTTTGCCCAGGGCATGCACGTGCTCCCAGCCTGGGAGACAGGAGCCGCAGGCTTTGCCACGAGCACGAAGGCAGCGRTATCTTTCCGAGGGGAAGGTAAACAGAATTATTACTGCTCAGAAAGTRGGAAGGCAGAGCTGTGTGGGCTGCGTTACGTCCTTATTTGGCTTCRGGGAATTATGTGATTTTATTCTATGACTCACGGTTGTTTTTACAGCATTTGCGTCAGCCGTAGAGGTTGAATCTGCATAAGGGCCCAGCGTGTTCCAGGAGGGAGAGAGAATACTTTGTTCCGTAACGTGAGCTCTCGAGCGCAGCCCGACCCCCTTCACCCTCCGTGGTCGCACGCCGGGGGTGACGAGGGCTGCTCGGGCCCGCACCCGCAGGTTGCGGCACCGCGACGAGYGCACGCCCCTGTCAGGGAGCACATCGGGAAGCCTGGGATGCTGCTTTCCAAAGCGCGCAGCGCGAGCTCTGTTTACCCAGGGAGCCACCGGCTTTCCATTTCCCTGGAAAAACCCGGCCCGTGCATCGCTCCCGAGGCCRCTCCGCCCATGCCTGGCCCTGGGGTTTCATGGTGAGCGCCTCGCTGGGTGCGGAGCCACCACTTAGTCGCTGCCCCGCGTGCCCCCGCTGGGGCTGGAGCTGGAGCTTTCCCCGCTCCGGGAGCCCCCCGCCCGGCCCGACGCGTTGGAGCGTTTCTGAGGAGCTATTTCCGTGCTGGCTGGACGCGCYGTGCGTCAGGCGCTCGCTGCCCACGTGGGCCCCATGGCCGGCTGCTCTGCTGACAGGTCCCTTCCTGCGGCCGGCACCGAGCTGCCACTAAGAGCACAAACACGTAACGCTTTCAATCAGCGCTGCCCCGGGGGACTGGGGCGCAGGGAGGCTGCGCGGCGCCCGGGGAGGTGTCGCGGTCGCCGGCCCGGCTGTGGCGCAGAGCGGGTTGGCGACGGTCCCAGCCGCCCGGGCACAGCTCGAGGAGCAGCGCGAGCTTCACCGGAATCTCAGGGCAATGAGACCTCCTTGCTTCTTCCCCAAAATACGTATTTGTGCAAAGGAGGGGCACTTTCGTGCCCCCTCGACTTGCTGCCAGAGCGCTCCTGTTGGCACCACACTTTGGCTCTCATGCCTTTTACCAGCTCCTCCTGTTTGGTGCTGAGCGAGGGCAGGAGGGTGAGTCATTGCCCTTCGAGCCATTTATGTAAAGGGAACTTCCTTCTTGCCTGCTTAACGATGAACACAACAACCAACCACACAGACACACACAAACCCAGCTGCATTTTTATCTGTGCTTCACTTGAGGCTTTTGTTTTTCCTCCAGTCAGGATTTGCCAGGGAAAAGGGCTGTGAGTGGGGTCAGGCGCAGGCCCCAGGAGGAAGCGGAGCAAAGCTCCTSCTCCCTGGCTCTCCTTTCCTTTCCTCCCAAGGAGCAGAAAGTGGCGCCGACGTGATTAGCAGATAGGTAATTAGCTGAATTCCCACAGAACCGGTCACTTTGCAAATGCTGGATAATTTAATTGCCCCATTTAATTTATTCCTCCTCTATAAATGAGTAGCTTGCACTACTAGAGCCTAATTACAGACCTGTTTATTTTCAGTTTGGTAATGAGGGCCCTTCCAGGCCCTGSCTTTCTTGCTCTGTGAGGGACTTGTCCAATGGGCTGGTGCTGAGCTTCCCATTTCATCCATGGGAATAAAGCTGCTCTTGCAGGGAAGGCCACAATGGTGGGTGTCAAAGGGGCCTGCGGGGGCTCCCRACTCCTCCATCTCTGCTCCTCACTTCCCATGTGCCTGCAAGAAGCAAAAAGGATGTGGGCGCCCAAACCACGAGTTACTTCGACTCCAGCTCTGTGGCCTTTGCACCTTCTCATCCCCTGGTGCCCTGGGCCTGGAGGCCCTGGCATACATATATGTTTTTAACRTACTTCAGTTCTTGCCATGCAGGTGGCCCTGAGCACGCTGGCCTGAGCAGGGCCGCACGTACCAAGGGCTGCCTGCAAAAGGGCTTCCATGGTGGATGGGAGACCTTCCCCGGGGTCTGAGCTCTGCTTCCGCCTTTTATCCTCAGCGCAGTTGCTGCAAAATGCAGAAGCTGCACGAAAAACAGTGGCAGTGCCTCCCCCACCAGAGGCGACTGCAAAACCCCGTCTCCTCCTTCTCCTCCTCCTCCTCCTCCTCCTCTGTCGGTATCTGCCTCCGTGGCGCAAGCGCCTCCCGCCGTTGTGTACCGACCTTGCTGCACAACGTCACCGCTCAGACAGGAGGGACACAGTCCCCTTCCCACCCCCGCTGACAATGGTGCTGGCCCCTCTCTGGTGGGAGGTCGGTGTGTTTCACCCCCCGTGATGCGAGGGGGGTGCTCAGGGAACCAGATCGCCCCTGCTCCGTGGGCGATCTCTGCACCGAGATGGGTGCCCTGGGCCGGCCGGTTGTGCGCAGGCACGAGCAGGGAAACAGCGATGCCCAGGAGGCTTTTCCTCATGGCAGCAGAAGCACGTTAGGTGCTCACACAAATCCAACGCTTWGGTCTCCCTCTGCTGCAAGGAAGAAGCAGTGTGTGCTGCAAGGCCCTGGGCGAGAGGCCCGCTGGAGCCAGCTCATGGCCCAGGAAGAGCCTTGGGTCCCACGGGACACTCTYGCAACGGGACCTGCTGGGCCTTGGACAAAGCAATGGGCCGGGGGTGTCCTAGGCTGGCGCTTTGGGTCCTCGCTGACAGGGACGTCCGGCCACGGAGCACACAGTGCAGAGGAGTGGGGYAGCTCTGCCCAAATCAAAAGGGAGCAGCAACTGTGAGAAACCTTTTCTTTCTCCTTTTCATTTTCTTTTTTTAGGGCTGCGGTGTCTGCAGAGCGCTGGTATGATTTATTTTTAATGCTGCATGACTTTGCATTTCCCACAGCTCGGCTCGATCGATGCAGCTCTGCAGCGTCTCCCCGGGCCCCTTCCTGGTACCCACCGCGTCCCCTCTGCCACCGCACACCAATGTCCCCTGCGCTCCGGCACCACTCGGACCAGCCGCCMCGGAGCAGTGCAGGGGGTCCCTCTATTCAGCAGCAGCATCGCGGCGCACAAGCGGTTAAGGGACTTGCAGGCTATGGAGCTGGTGGGAGGAGAGCTCTGCCTGTAGCTCCGCTTGGGAATCAGCGCAGCCCTTATCCCTGTGGAGCGTGGCCCTGGCCTCGGCTTGGCCCTTATCCCCACGGGAGCGCGCAGCCACTGGCCGCTGCTAAGCCCTGTGCCGGGGCAGCTCTCATGCCGCTCCATCTCCCGCAGCCATCTGGACACAGCATGTCTGGGTGGGCAGCGGGGCTCTGCCTGCGTGCTGCAGACACGGCCCTTTGAGGGGGGTTTTGCTGCAGGCTCGCAAAACCACAGAGAGGGTTCGTAAGCGCTTATGGTAGCGGATGCACCTTACTCTTGAGTGAAAGGCAGCAACAACACGAGCATCGTTGCACCTCTACTGCCTTGGCTGTGCCTGGGCTTACATGAGCATAAAGGCTCTCYGTACCCCAAGCGCTGGTAATCATCTTCTGTAGACCAAAACCACCYGTGCGTACGGGAGGCTGTGGCCACCAGAGCATTCCTGGAGSTGCCCTGTGTAAACCTGTTGGAGASGAGCCCTGCCGAGGCCTGGGAAAAGCTCCACAACCATAGGGAAAAGTGGCACTGTTTCCCCTCTTGGCCAGAGCGGAGTCAGGGCCTCCCTGGGCTCATGCTGAGGTCTCCCTGCGTCCAGGGCAGCTCGTGCTCCCACACATGTTGCTTGGCACCGGGGCTCGTCCCTGACGTTAGTGCAGGCTGGCACAGCAAGGCCTCCGACCTGCACGGCCAGCCACGTGTTTTAGCTGGTTTGAGCACTCAGAGGGTGCRTTTCCATGTTGAATGTGTCTGGAGGGGATGAGAAATCCATTCAAAAACCTTTCCAGAGCGCCAGGAAGCACCATTGCYCTGACCTTCCAGTCAGCAGGCCGATYGCAACRTTAYCCATGTCAGTTCGGGGTTTGCCAGRTGCCTTCTGTGCTCCCCGCGTTTCAGCAGGACTCGTGGGGCGGTACCACCGCACACGGTACAGAATCCATGGCCATGGAGTGCTGGCCCCCGGAGCCCTCCGCGCAGAGCGACAGGGCTTGGGCTCCCGCCCGGCTTGGCAGTCCCGTGTGCGAGCGCCTTGTGCAGTGACCGCCCGGGAGGGTGCCGTTTCAGCCTGCGCTGCAGTCGCGGCTCGCGTGCCCTGGGAAGGGCAGGTGAGGGCGGCTGCCCCGGGGCTGTTCTGGACACGGCTCAGTCCCGGCTGGAGCCTCAAGGGCCGGGCAGGTGACGAGTGCCCAAGAAGCTGCTTCGCCAGCAGCCCCTAGCAACGTGCTCAGGGCACCCCGCTGCACCCGGCGGCGCCAGGGCCTGCCTGGCTCCCCAGCATGGCGGCTCTGATGGCTCTCTGAAAACAAAACAAAGTCCTACTAGTTTTGCAAAGCCCCGAGCTGCTGCACTTGCCCTTCTGCCACAGCACGTGGTGCTGTGGGGCCTCCATTCCAGCGCGGGGCCGTTGCTGCGCGCTCGAGCTCGCCCTCTGCACGCCGCTGTGAGCAAGCCCAGCGCGGGGACCGCGGCAAGGGCRCCAAGGGAAGCGCTCTGCGTGCTCCCACAAGCACSGYGTGCGCAGGAGAGCRCTGCTGCCCTGCGTGAGGGCACTGMACACCGAGCAGCCGCAGCCGCAGCGGCAGTCCAGGAGTGTGGACGTCCAGGGCGTGTGGAGAGGATGGCRGTGAAAAAGCCGGTAGTGCCACAAATGGGAGCACTCTTTGTTTTTTTATATATATTATATATATTTTAAAGTAATGGCCATGCAGCCTTGCTAATATGTCCCTGGCTACATTGCCCTCTGGCTACCCGGGTTTCAAGGGGCCATGTGAGTCGCCATGAAGAGCTGGTGGGTGGACACACATAACTAAATTCACAGCTGCAGGACCGAGGTATGGCGCTTGGGCGGCTGCTTTCAGCCCAGCGGCCTTCCCAGCCCTCACCCCGGCAGGGTTTGCGACCCAAGTGTTGACCGGTTATGAGTCAGGCACTGAGAAACACTGTGGTGCGGTTTAAAGCCCCGCACCGTCTCTTTCAAAAATAAACTGGAGCCTCTTTTATTTACCTTCTGGCATTTACATTTGAGATTTTATTTTATTTTATTTTATTTTATTTTATTTTATTTTATTTTATTTTATTTTATTTTATTTTATTTTATTTTATTTTATTTTATTTTATTTTNATTTTATTTTATTTTATTTTATTTTATTTTATTTTATTTTATTTTATTTTATTTTATTTTATTTTATTTTATTTTATTTTATTTTATTTATTTATTTTTTAAGAGGACTAGAAACTCCTTTTCAGGCCCCTTGCTGATATCTCCTCACACTGTCCTGCTCCTTCAGGACCCCAGGGGCGCTCAAGAGAAAAGCAGCTCTGTTGCTGCTGCCCCCAGCTCTTTTCTGGTCCACTCCGGCCCTTCCTGGCCTGCCCCTCATGGAGGAAATGCAGTAAGGCGTGGGAGGAATCTCATGCCTCGGTGCAAAAAAATCCTTCCTTGTTGGTTTTTATGAGCATATTTTATATATATCCATATACATACGTAGTTTTATGCAAAAAAAAACCCTCTCTAGTGTGTATATATAAAGTATATATGTGACCCTGCATGTGCAGGGGGGTTGGACTAGACCTCTGGACCTCTAGAAGTCTCTTCCAACCTTAAGTGTTCTATGATTCTACGATTCTATATTTCTTTGTAGTGCCCCTTTCTCGCTCTCCTCTATAGGAAACTTTGCAAATCAAGCAGTAGGCCGAGTCCCTGGGGAGCTCCTGACTGACCATGAGGCAGTTAGTCCCTTAGCACCACATACCTTCCTCACTGGGCCACTGCCTTGGCTACCTGCGGCTGAACMTGTGAGGAAGGTAGGGAAGAAGGTTGCTGATGCCGCTATTAGTGACATGGCCAATGGTGGGGAGAAAGAAGGCGAGAGTGCCCCTCCTGCACTGCCCATCTTCTCGTCTTCACAAGCTGGACGGCGTCTGAACGGATTTCCTGACTGAACACGGAATAACGGGGTCTCCCTGATGCTCCCGTGGCTCTGGGCACCGGCCACTCGCACAGCTCTGCGAGGGTCAAACCCTCCTCCTGCGCCACTCGCARCTCCCGCCAGAGCCTGCACAGCTCCCGAGGTGCCAGCCAGGCGCCCGCATGTGGCTGGAGCCGGCACAGGGCAGCGCCAGCCGAGCCAGTGCCTTAATGTGCGGGAAGCTCCGCGCAGCCGGAGGCCGCGTCCCAGTGAAACCTGTCCTGACGTCCTGAGCAGAAACCTATCAGCATTTCATTTCCTGGAAAAGGAAGAAAAAAGAACAAGCCTAATTTATTTAGAAACAAGAAGTCCAGCTGTGTTTGCCTCTCACACGGTGCGCACAATGAGCTCAGGCATGGGTGGCTGTGATAASTAACTTGGTGCCGCTCTCCAAAGGCACCGTCATCATTGTGTCAGACAAGGCTTTAAATAAATAACATTGCAGGTCCTGATGCACACGGGGCCTGGCCCTCTGGTTCCCGTGGAGCATCCCAAACGCAGCCCGTTGGCAGCAGGACCAGGCAGCCCACGCAACCACTCCGTGGGGCATCCAGGTGGGAGCAGCTCCCGGCCAAGCAAATGGCCCCAGCTCCCCGTGAGCAGCGAGGGAGCCCTAGGCTGTGTTGCTTTGGGGAGCTCAGGCCTGTGCTCACCTCCAGATATAATCACATTTAGGCTGCACCGTCTCCTGCCATTATGTAGTAGGTGCTGGGGTGCTGACTTGCCGTAATGCCCTTGGCGTGGCAGCAGCCCAGGCCGTGACTGCTGTTTCATTTCTCATGGTTAGCGGGGAGAGTAGCTTGGCAGAGGGGAGGCAGAGTCGGATCGCTCTGCCTGCAATCTGTGTTTTGCTTTTGGAGCTTTAAAGGACAGGCACATTCTCCCATTTCTGCTAATCCGCCCCTGATACGGAGGGGATTTTCCTGCCATTAAATGACAGCGCGCGAGAAAAAACCGCCGGCGCTCAGGAGGCAGCTCATGTGGCGAGCGGCAGAGTGCCCGCGGGAGGAGGACGCGGGCGCCGCCGGGCGAGGCACGCGGTGCGTCGAGGCGATTCCTGCTGGGGATTCTGCCTTCCGCCGCTCCACGCTCCYCCGTGTCAGGCTGATCTGCACAGCACCCTTTGCCTGGGGGAACGGCCACTCTGCGACGGCCGGCGGGAAAGGTGCGGGCAAGTGGTGATGGAAAGCAGCAGAAAGCGGACGGATTCCCTGGAAAGGTCAGTGCGGGGAGACAAGCTCTGGCGTGATGGGGACTCAGTCAGTTTGAAGCCCTATGGGAGAGAGTCTCCATTTTTTTTTTTTTGCTCTTCCCTTCTAAATTACTATGGCAAGACAACGTTGGGGCAAATCACAGAGGATGGAACCTGCCTCAGCTCTTCCTGTCTGCTTTTAGATCCCTCAAGTTTGCTCACCAGACCTGAAATGCCACTAGTGAATGACCAAGGTAATGTTCGCCATCATTTTGCATGGTGAGTAGTACTCTCAACTCTGCTTTACCCACAAGGGGATTGGACAGAGACTGTTCTGAAAGGTGTAGGCTAAATACCCATGTATTGTGGGCATTGTCTCTGTATCCTTCTAGAAACTCCGCTAACAGCTTAATTAATCTGTTTGTTCTCACTTTTCCTTGCAAATATTGAATTATTGTGTTACTTGGAAGAGCCAAGAAAAGCATGCCTGGTGGAATTCTGTTCATTTCCTAATCTCACTCTTTTTTTTTTATCTTACTGCTGAGTTTTCATCTTTTTTTWAAAAGAAACAATAAACAATCATTGGTTCGGGGTGTCCACAGGGAGGATCTGGGCGGGCTTCCTGTGCAGGTGAAAGAGGGGGAATGCCACGAGGCCCCCAGGCTGAGGGGCTCCCACTGTCTGCAGGATGGTTTTTAGTCCTCGAGTATCAGAGTGCAACGGGAAGAGGTAGCCCTGAAGCTAGAAAAGCGAGATGTCTGCTGTGAAATGCCACTAGCCATAGACCCAGCCTTAGCACTAAAAAAGCATTTAATATTTTTTTTAGTTTAATTTAGGTTTAAGGAGAACGGGCTGGAAAATGGCTTGGGTTCAAGTCGCTCTGTTGAGCGATTAGGGAGCAGACTGKGAGGGAGCTGGGAGCAGCACTCAGCAGGAGGAGGCTCTGCAAGGCGGAGGTACAACAGGGGTTGGGGTAGAGGTACCCAAACCTGGGCCGTCTCACTGGGGCCTATGCACATAAGCCCCTCTGGATGTCACCCTGAGCCCACGCAGAGGTTCTCGTGCCAGCGGGAATATTTCCATCCATTCTCTCGAGGCAGACACCTGCAGTCAGAGCTCTGGACCTCAGGCCAGGCAAATCCTTGATCTGTCTGTTTATGTAACTGCAAAACAAGAGCAATGTTTGCATGCRGCAAAGAGGAATAGAGAGAGGCAGCAAACAAGGCAACCCCCTGAGCAGCCTGCAGGAAGAAAGATGTCCTGAGGCTGGGCCACTGTCCCCCTTTTTGTCCTCAGGGTCCTCACCTTCTGTCTGCCCAGGGCCCCGAACAACCCAGGGGGGTTTTCTTTAGCTGTGGCTGTTAAACTCAGGGAAAAGAAAAGGAAAAGAGATGAGCATGCAAACAAACAAAATGACAACCCTGCTAAAATCCCTGCCCTCTCGGGGTGCTTCACTGTKGTTTATTCTTGAAACGTTGCTGTTTTGCTAATTCTCCAGTCACAAGAGAGTGGGACCTGAATTTTGAGAAGGAGAGCACAACTAGAAGTCCTTAGGGGATGCTCCCTCCTTCCACTCATATCTAAATGCTTTCTCAAGGTGACCAAGATGGTTCACAGTGAACCTGCTGAAAGGCTCCTGAGTTTGCAGGATGCCCGTGGGGGCCTGCTGGTTTTGCAAGCTGAGCTCGAGCGGAAGCCACAGCCGGTGCAAAGTCAGAAATACCCTGTAGGTTGCCTTTAAAAAGAATGGGGAATGGGCAGAGCACTTGTGGTTCAGACTGTAGCTCGGTCTGTGTATTAAATTTTCAGGGGCTCCAAAAATAAGAGATTGACATTTGCTGAAGCTGATGCTTCCTAGCAAATCACTCCCCCATATAAAGCAGTCTTTACGGGCACCGCTCTGCATTGCTGTTGAGGGCATCGCTTCCCTGCGACGCTCCCCTTGCAGAGGGAGGGCGAGCGAGAGCRCAGGGCAGGGGCTGCTTGGCCCTTCCAGCCAAGCCCGTGCGCAGCAGCAGCCGCACGGTGCCAGCAGTGCTGAGAGGGAGCCGGGCTGGCAGAGGTGTTACCTCGGCTCTGCTCGAGTCTGAAACAGAACCGTGCCTCTGYGAGAGCCGGCAGGCTGCAAAGCTGCAACAGGAAAGGGCAGTGTTGCCATCTCCTTGTAGGGGCTGCATGGAGAACTAGCTGGTGTGGCTTCCTTTCCAGCGAGGGGCAGGTTGATGGGTAGGAGGAACCTTAGAGAACAACTCTCTCTCCAGGGGCTTTCACCTTCTCTCCCTCGTGGCACATCCACCTGACAGGGGTTAACTTGTCAGGAAACCACAGCCGCAGCCACTCACTCACAGGGCATCTTCTATCTAGTGTAAAATACCACGACGACTCTGGAGAATTAGCAAAATGTTGCTGGAGGCACCCATTGGCTTATCTGTGATGAAATCATGAAGAAAACATCCCCAAATGGTTCCTGAATTGGTCTTTCCTCACACATTTCTACCCCAAACATAATGTCAATGTGTTTTTAAATACTGCAGCGTGTCTTTAGCAGGTGGTAGTTCACCTGAGAGTGCTGCCCTGGCTTTAGGCTGTGGTAGAGAAAYGTTAGACTGAATGGATAAAGAAAAAAAATAAAAAACAAAATAAAATAAAAGAAAGAAGATGGATATTGGTTGTCCTCAGGCAACTAACTACTGTGCCTTGCCAGACCAGCATATCCTGCCCTCCCCTTTTCCTCACCCCAAGATACTGCACCCCATCCCAGCTAGTGGCCTTCAAAGCGTCTCTGACTGCTCTCCTGGCCAAACCTGGTCCCCACCAACACGTGTCTGTYGAGGAGATGCTGTGAAGTACTCCAGTGTGGGTGGTCCTGCCCTCAGGGAGAGTAGTTCCAAAGAGGTGAAGCTAGAGGCACCTGATGTCTTCTCGGAGGGAGGGCTTCTCGGAGGCTGCTGGGAAGCTTCCATGGGTGCTCCCTTGCTCAGCGCATGTGTATGGCGAGGGGGTGACCACTGCTCCTCTGGGTAGCAGAGGGGCAGCCCAGCAGGCAGCRGGCCCGTTGCCTCCCGTCAGGACGGCTGCACTCGCTGACGTGTCCCGCTTGCCTCCCCGCGTGCGCCGTGGCAGTGCTGCTGTGCGTGCCGCCGGCGCGCGCGCTCTGGGCCTGCGCGCGAGCCTGCCCGGCCGGCTGCGTGTGCACGCAGGAGCGCCGCTGCGCCGTGCTCTGCGACCGCGCCGGCCTCGCCCGCGTGCCCACCGACTTCCCCTGCGAGGCCTCCRCCATCAACCTGGACAAGAACAACATCAGGTTCCTCTCGGAGAGGGCCTTCGGGACCCTGCCCTCCCTCAAGTCCCTGTCGCTCAACCACAACAACATCTCCTTCATCACGCCGGGGGCGTTCAAGGGGCTGCCCAGCCTCACGGAGCTGAAGATGGCCCACAACGAGTACATCCGCTACCTGCACATGCGCACCTTCACGGCCCTCCGGCGCCTCGTCAAGCTCGACCTGGCCGACTGCAACCTCTTCAACATCCCCGACAGGATTTTCATCGAGCTCCCCGCTCTGCAGGAGCTCTTCTGCTTCCAGAACAATTTCCGAAGGATCCCGGGTGCCATTAGGGGCATGGAGAACCTGACTCACGTCTACCTGGAGAGAAACAGGATCGAAGCRGTAGCCTATAATTCTCTGCAGGGCCTGACCAAGCTGAAATACCTGAATCTGCAGGACAACAGGATCAACGTCATTCACGAGCGAGCGTTTCAGGGCTGCCAGAAGATGGAGTATCTCTACCTGAACGACAACTTGCTCGGGGAGCTGCCAGAAAACTCCTTTGATGGCCTGAGGTGCCTGAAGATGCTCAACCTGGGGGGGAACTTCCTCAGGAACATTTCCAACACCTGGTTCCGGGATCTGGTGGAGCTGGAGGTCCTCTACCTGGACCGAAACAGGATCAGCTACATCGAGGAAGGGGCTTTCGAAAACCTCACCAGCTTGGTCGTCCTGCACTTGAACAGCAACAACCTCACGACCCTGCCCTTCTCCGTCTTCCAGCCCGTGTACTTCCTGGGGCGGCTCTACCTCTTCCGCAACCCCTGGGAGTGTGACTGCCGCATCGAGTGGCTCAAGGAGTGGATGGAGAGCTACAGGCTGGTCCGGGACATCCCCTGTGCTTCCCCTTCCTCGGTGGCCGGCATCGACCTGATGGACGTGCTCTACGACAGGTCACCAGAGGGTTTCTGTCTTGACCCCGTGGAGCTGAACGTCACGTCCTATCRCCCGACGCCGAGCGGAGAGCCCTTCTCTACCACGGAGAGCAAGTTCAACAGCCTTATCTCGAAGCTCCTGCTCCAGGTGGGCCTTTCCGAAGACGTGGCGAACACCACGGAGGTGTTCAGCAACACCACGCTGCCAGACGGACTAACCGACGGGGGTGCTGCTGGCGCGGGGGAACGCTGCTGCGTCCACGCTGTCGCCTCCTTGCACCTCACCATGCTTATYTTCGCAGGGCTTGTTTTGCAGAGCAAATAGTCCAAGGGCTGCCTGGAGCGTGGCTCCTGCTYGAGCTCTCATAGTCTCTGCACAGGTAGTGGCTAGGGAAAAGCTGGCACTGGGGCCCTCGGGTGGGTGCCTGGCTCCAAGCTCCAGGGGGTCTGTTGGTTCTGCCTCTAGGCTGGGCCCTGCTCAGCTGCAACCTGTGCCAGGAACTTGTGCCACGAGTTCTCAGGGTCTCAGAGGCGCCAGCAGATTGTTGTGGATGAGCAGCAGTGAGAAGACAGCAATGAGGCTGAATTACCTTAGAGACCTGTGGATTTTGTTACTCACTGAAGTGACTTGCAAAGGTTCCAGTACTGAGTACTCCAGTACTGAGCACCCTTTGTCCTTTCCAACCATCCACGTCCACAGCGTCATTGACTTCACGACGAGAGCAAGGCGAAGCAGCAACTTCCAACCTCTTTGTATATCCTGGCACCGGCTCGGGGGCTGCTCTGCTCTGTGCCATGAACTACTCCCCTTCTCAACCCTCACGTCGGGGGCAGCCGGYCCATTCCTGCTGCACCAGCCCCGTGAACAGGAGAAGAACAGCAGGGGAGGTCCCTGCCAGGGACCGCGGGTTACGGTCCGAGGGCCCGCGTGAGCACTGTGCTTTGGCCATGACCATAGCCAGGATTTTGTGTCTCTCCTCTGCAGTTCTGGCCCTGGTGCCRTAAAACCAGACAGACTCATTCTCGTCAAAGTCTTCTACAGCAGACAGCTATTTAAACCTAACAGTTTATTTAATAAAGCTTGCTTTAAATGCTTTTATTTTTCAAGTAATGTACAGTTTTCAAAGAATATACTGTTGTTATTTGTAGACTATTCCACGTCATGTACAGCAGCAGCAGAAGAGGATGATTACAGGTGCAACGATGCCACTGTTATGCCACGTTATGCCATATTAACCAACTACGACATTGTTTTCTTTAAGGGCATGTGTTTCATCTGTAAAATCTTTAATGAATGCTGCTGCTATCRCCAGAAAAAAGCCATGTTTTCTGTAACACAGCACATCATTAACAAAACAATTTGATGTTTTGAAACAACATTTGAAAATAAATTAATTGCTTAGTGCATCGGCAAACAAAACACTTATTTTAAGATCCCTGAATTTCTCTGCTCTTTGCAGGCTACTCGAGTGGGTAACACTGATTCTGTATTCCAGAGCAGATGGCAAGCTGTCTCACGCAGCCTAAAGGACAGACACTTTGCCTTGGAGCCTAAGACAGTGCTCGCATCTGCATTCAGTAGCAAGGGCTTTAAGCGGTAACGTACAAACACACTTTGTGCTACTTCAGCTCCACTAAATCAAATTACGTGGCTGGGCATAATGTGGTGTACGGCCCTGTGGTACGGGCAGGCAGTCCCCAAGGCTGTGCCGGCCGCTTTTAGGAGCCGACAGCAGCATTGCCAGGGAAGCACCTCCGTTCGGGTCGCCCGGTTTGCTTCACATTGCCCTGCTCAAGGAGGTGCAGGTTTATTGCCCTCTATTTGGTGCCCAGCAAGTTTTAGGGGAAGCCAAATACAAGCAATGCACACAGTTCTTGTGGCGAGGGCTCTGGGGAGACCACAGTTTTTCCCCCRCGAAGGAAGCTGCCAGATGGTTTGATAAATGCTTATTTGACCTGCTCCGTGCACTAAATTCAATGAGTTTGGATTTCCAGGCTATTTATGAATCCATTAATCTTCTTAAATGCTAAATACATCTGTGTATTATAAAAGGCTGTTTTCCAAACCTGGTCCAGCCAAATGCTGTAGARGCGCATTAGGTTAAGGATGCCTTTACAGAATCAGTATTTCATCCTGTCAGGGAAGGTTGACACAGATGGCAGGATATTGGGCACAAATGGATGTTTTTCACTTCCTACAGGTATGGATGCCTAGTGAGTGATTTGTTTTTATAACCCTCACTTTCAGTTTCTGCTCCGAATTACATTAAAGCTGAAGATTTTCTTAGTGTGTAATTCTTAGCATGGCTTTCAAGTTAATTATTGCTTCAAAGATAGGCTTTTCTCCCCCTTAATTTGCAATTACAGATTAGATCTGAATATGAAACGTCTCAAAATGCAGCTTGCAGCAGAGCTCAGGCTGTGAGCGGAAGGACAAGGGGACTCTACCTCCTACTTCACTGCATGTGGCAGCCAGGCCTAGCGCTGTGTAGTCCTGGGCTGGTGACTCTGGGGCACTGACCACTACAGTGTCTCATGTCGCCACCACCCTCCGTGTTTRCCCCAGGGAGCTTTTCCCTGTGCTCCTGTCATGCAGCTGTGGCTGCCCGGGGCTGTCCTGCAGGCCTCGCCTTCCGTGGGCTYGCCTGGATCAGGAGCCGTCTGCAAAGGACAGCGAAGGAACTGCTGCGGCAAAAACGGCTCTCAGGGCAGGGGAGGCTTGGACTAGATCGGAAATGCCCGGCTTGCTCCTCACAGCCTTGTTTCCCAGGTCTTAGCAAAGGGCTTCTTTCACTGCTGCACTTAGTTATGTGGGTAGATGCCAATGCGTCACTGCAAGTTTTTTTCTTGTTTTCAGACTTTTGATTAGAAAATAAATTAAATTAGAAACCTGTCTTTTGCAAGAATACTTCGATTTCTTTATTTTCTGGGGCTAATGTCCTCCTGCAAAACCGCTTCAGCTGCTAAAGCCGCTGCGGTTAGTGGTGAGCACGCGGCTCAGAGGCGCTTCCCAGATCAGCACCATCTGCACAATCCGTCCTGGCCTGAGCCACCCTCAGAGCCATCACAGGACGGCAGAGCGAGCCCGGCCTCACTAAGTGCAGCCTCCCCGCACGCAGGGGCTCTGAGGAAGACTGCGGTAGAGAGGGTCCGATCGAAGGACTAGGCACGGGCAAGCACGAGCTGGGCCTAAGGAGGACCTGCGGGTCGGCTCGTCCTTTGGCCCCACAGGAAGCTGCTGCTGAAGGCCAAGCAGGGCTGTCATGCGGCAGGGGTGTCTGTGCCCACAGCAGCAGTAGGAGGGAGGCCGCAGAAGTGCATGGAGCACCCCACTGGAGACACAGCACCGGCGTGCACCGCTGCCACCCCACATGGGCACAGGGTGACGAGATRGGGCTTCGCTCGGATCCTGCAGCGCCCTGTGCTGCGCACGGCGTGCGAGCGGAGCCCTGACGGCCTCACGGTGCAGGGGTGAGACCGCGKGGGCGTTTCTCTGAGCGCCCTTGAGCTGAAGCGCCGCCGTTTTGTGTGTACGAGGAGGACACTGCCCTGCCTCTCACCCATGGCAGCRCCGTGTCCCACGTGGCAAAATCCCTGCCCTGTACCAAATGTAACCCCTGTCCCAGGTCAGGTATAGAAATACTTCCTCTGGACGGAAGGTAGGGGCAGAGCTGGAAGGAAACCTTGGCAGATTTTTTGGGGGAGGAGATTGATTTCATTTTGGTGGCCTTTGCTGCCYGTAATGGAATTGGACCTCAGCCAGGCTGGCACCAGGATTAACCCTGAGCTTCAGCRGAGCCCCCGTTGGGAGGGTTGTGCAGTTGCCAGCCTGAACCCAGGGCGAACCTTCCTCTCCAGTTCCGCCCTCAGCAGCAGGATCTGCCCCGGGGCAGGATCTGCCTCTTGCAGGAAGGCCGTTCAGAGCGCTGCGCCCTCCGAATGCCCCGCCTGAGGCAGCCCTGGGAGAATGCAAGCTGTTCTTGCGTGTGATACCCACTCCGCACTGATGCAAGAGGATTGATTTATTTAACATACACTCACTAAGCAATGCTGTTACATTAGAAGGAAGAGGGGGCCAGAGTAAATATAAAAAAGAAACAACCTGTTTTGGCACATCATTCTTGGTCCCAGAACTCTATAGCGTCTCTTTATATGTTGTATTCCTAGAGATAGGGTGTCAACAGTAACATTGGCTTTCTGTCCCACGTATTGTTCCTTTACATTCATAGCTATAGCCAGTAGCTTCCTGTGACATGCAGCTATTAGCTATTTTGCTTATCTTGTGGAGTCTTAGAGGATCTTTCTACTTGGGAAGAAAAGTCAAGTTCTGTGCAGGAAAAAATCACTGTAAATGAAGATAACTTCTGCTGTGATGGCAGAAAACRCCAGCCAATAGGGCCCTGGAACTTACTGTCTTTTTGAAAATGAACAGTTATGTATGTAGCTGACTCTTGTCTTTACTATGTCTGTCTATCTCTTAAAAAAATAAACATTGAAATAATTGATAAGTTTTTCCTTTGTTGTTTTATGATCACAAATTCAAAAACTACCAAATCAATTCAGAAAAAAATTCTTGTTCTAGAAAATTGCTTTTCCTCTCTTCTGGAAAATACAGACCCTAGGGAGAAAATAGCCTATAATGGTCACTCTGACCCACTTTGGACTTTGTCAGGCAGCATCAATTCGGAAAATGAAAAATACATTCCGGTTACATCGAGCGCWCCTTTCTAAATGCCCACTTTTGGAGACCCAAGATAAGGTTACACTARAGGGTTTGCTCCACAAACCCGGACAGTATTTATTCCCTCTGGCATCTGGTAGGGACCTACAGAATGCAAAGAACTGAAATCTCCAGAAGRCCGTTTTGAGAAGAGTTTTATACAAAATCTTAAACATTAAAAGGTCATAAATTAAAAAAAATGCTGCACAAACATTACTTTAAAGAAAAATGCATGTAATTAATTATTTAAACATAACAAGATAATACTGAAAATACATAAGGCCTAAGACAAAACTATATCAAGAGACACTAACAAGTATGCAGCTGTTGGATGAAGCCCTGTGTAAGCTTTAGATCTTACACACTTTAGATTTACACACTTCACCTCTGTAGATTTACACACTTTACCTACAGATCCGGACCTCGGCAAATCTAGGATCAGCATCAGGTGATCTTTGTCCAAAGTTGTTCTTTTATACTCTAATCGCTAGACTAGAGTAGAAACCAGTAGAAATTTGGCAAATAGATTTTTCTGGTCAGACTAGATCTTACCCAGATCTCATTTTGTGACCCTTTCATGCAGTTAGCAAACCAGTCTGGTCCTGTGCTCTGTGGTTAGCTTTAGTCTTGAATGTGAAATGTTCATTACTTCTCTGCAGTTTCCCTCGTCTTTGACCTTCACCACATCCTTTGACTTTTTYTACCTCCCTCTTCATCTCTCTTTTAAAAGGCTGACTTCTCACAGCAAGGTCTTAATTTATACATAACTAGATCTTACATTACAAGGAATCCAGAGGCATTTTAAAAGGTCTGCAGCTGGCCAGCAGCTTTGCTATACTCACCACATTTTGCTTCCTACACTCGTCCTATTTGCTTTTTGGCTTACGAGCTAATTTCACCTTGTGCTTGTACAGCATCGAAGGCACGGGGGCTGTGACCCATGTGACCAGAGCCTCGTGGCGTGGCCGTAGGTCTGCGGTGAAGCTGGTCTAAGCTGCCTTTCCCCCAGCCTCCTCCCCATAAACCATCTTTCCTCCCCGGCAACTGCTCCCTCCTGTTCCAAGCTGGCGCTTTCCTGCCCTCAACGTGCTGCTCCAGGAGGCCTGTAGCGCAAATGGGCTCATTGAAATGTCCCAGCTTAAAAACAAACAAACCAAGGGCCTCCCTTTTGACAACCAGAAGACAAATTTTCCTAAACTGGACTTTCCTAAATTTTTATGCATTAAGGACGACATAAGTGGTTTAAATGGGGGATTAAAAAAAAATATTAAATTTGAGGTTGGGGCAATCTAAATTAGAAATATTGCACCCAGTTACTGGTTTGTACTACCTGATTTACCCAAGATAGCACGGTCTGGTGCCAAAGTGCAGGACTGATGGTCCCTTTGTTTTTTTTCAAAATCCAAATATTAACAATTGAATTTAAGAAACACAGCTGTAGAACAGGCCCTATTTAACAGCTGCAGTATAAAAATACTGCTGTTAAAGGATCTTTCTTATTAGCTCTCCTTAGTGCAAACACCTTTCTATTTTATTTTTAGGAAATTACATCTTTGTAGCTATTTTGTCCTGCATGCTCCTTGAAACAACAGTTCTGCAGTCTCCAGGTTGGTTTTAATGAAGAAGAAGAGCATTGAGTAAAAATCCAGCAACGGATTACGCCTGGCTGCGTACTCTGCGAGCTCACTGGCTTCGGCCAGAGCAGGGGCATGTCATTAAGTCCTGCCCAGGGCCACACAGTCCCTCTTGGGAAGGCACAAGGAAGTTGCATTTGTCACATGAGACTTTATATAAGGTGTTTTCCTATGAAATGCAATTTATTAGCTGCAGAAAGGACACGGATACGGCAGTCCTGCACAGACGTTGCTTTTTGTTGCTACGAGAAAAATGGGCTCATAACTCGTGAAGGTCCCTTGGCCTTGCGTGGTTTATGCCATAATCTCATGCTCAGGAGGAGGARGGCAGCACCACACTTACCCTGGGTTCATGCGCTGCTTGCTCCAGCGACGACGGGCTTTCCGGCTGGCAAGAACACGGAAGGTATTTCGAGGACCTTCATTTTTGCTTGTGACACTCCGGGTTCACCAGCTGCTTGGTGGCTCAGCAGGCTCAGCAGGTGAGACGTGCTTCTGGAAGCAGGAAAATAACAGGGAGGCCTGTTTGTTAGTACATGAGAAAAGGGCATCTTCACAGGAGCTGCCCCAGTGCCACGTCTCTGTTGCGTTCAGCAGAGGGATGCGGCGAGCAAGGAAACGCCGAGGGCCAAGTGAGGTGAATCCGCAGCAAACTGCTGTGCATAGATGCAGCTCAGCTGGGTTTCCCTTCTGATCATGAAAATAAAGCTGAGTGAAGAGGCCAAGGAGTAAACACATGGGCAAGTGTGATAAATTGCTAAGAAAAGACAGCTGGCTGTGTGCCTGCAAATTTGGAGGAAGTTGAGTTGAATGACTGTGTGTCAGGCTGCCACACAAGAGGATGTACATCAGTCACTGTGTGGACAGGCACTTTCTTGATGTAGGGGCTGGCAGAGGTCAGAAAAGGAAGTAGAGATACGTGATTAACTTGCAGTTAGATAAAGTGTGTTGAGAACACTGTGCTGAAACTGTTGATTCATTTGATAGGAGAAAAAGGAGCAGTGAAGCATCTTTCTTCAGGCCAGCAAGGCCAGAAGTAGGCTGGATGAATTCCAAATTCCCTGGAAGCCAAGTGATTTGGGGCACTGACAGATAAAATAGATGCTGACAAAGGCAAGGTAACACATCTGGGAAGACACAACACAAACTGTTATGGGAAGAGCTGGGCTCTTGAGGAAAGAAAGACCCAACGACTGCTGTAACGCGCAGGGAGAACAACTATCGTGCTTCTTCGTAATACACCCTCACCTAGAATATGTTCGTCTTGGGTCTTGGCACCCAGGAACAGACACAGCAGAAAAACCGGTGACAGAAGTAAGGTTAGTTAGCGGACTAAGATTTCTCCTTAGCCGAGGCTGAGAGGACTGGCTTAGTTCAGAGGAGACCTGGGAGATGGTAAATCCAGCAGCGCTGCAAAACTTGGTGTCCTSTGAAGGCGGCTGTTAGCAAACCCATTAACTAAAGCTGCACTGTGGGCACCGGGGCACACGTTGTGCCACAGGGCTGCCCCCCATCAGAGGGGACCTCTGCAGAGCCCGGGAGCGGCAGACCTGGAGGTCTGCTTTGGTTCAGAGGGCTCCTGCACTTCCTCCCCTGCAGAGCTTCCCCATTCTCTGCTTGGGCCTGGTCTGCGGCGAGTATTCCAGGCACTGCGGGCAACCATTTTGAGTGACCTTCCATTTTAGAAACAGCTGTAAAGTCACCACATCCTGCAGAGAGCCCAGAATTGTCAGCTGTGTTAGCTGCTGCTCCGGCAAAAGGAAATCTGCCCTACGGAGGGCCTAGGGAATTCTCCTCCCTTTCKCTAGCTTAAGGAATTGCTCAGTTTTCTGCCTTCGGTCAATGAATGACCTTAAAAAACATACTGCCAGAGCAGGTGTATATTAAACAATAAATAATTTAAAAAAAGCTCGTTTGTGAAACACCTTGAACAGAGGCAGGAGCTTGTGAAGATTGCAATACTTAAATCTTTCATCCACGTCATGGTGGAATTGCACCCGTGTTCTGGGCAGGCTGGAGGCCCATGCCTGTCGTAACAGCACCTACTTAAATCCATCCTGGATGGAACAGTGAATGTTACTGCGATTCCTACCATACCATAAGTCCTACCTACCCAGTTCCTACCATACCCTAAGCTTTTGGAGAATACCTGTGAATGTCTCAAACCACAACTGTTCAGCCTAATGGTCAGCTTTAAGAACCAGAACAGTCATTGTTAGTGCTAGCAGCAGTCCTGCCGAGCAACCTCTCCTATGCTGGACACTACAAACACGGTGGGTGTCAGCTCCTATGCACATAACTTACAGCCTAAATAGGTGACAAGAGAAAGGGCAGAAGAGGAAGCGTAGGGAGGGAGGTGAAGTGACTGACTTACYCCCTGTGCTGGGCGTCAAACACAGATGCTGGCTCTCCTGAGTCCCAAGCCTGCTGCTCCACCACTGTGTTTCCTTTTCTCTGCAGGCAACCTACCTTTCTCTTCGTCGGTTTAACCCTACTGTGTAATGTCCATCAGCAGMTACAATGTGAAGCAAAGTCTGGTTGGGTATGAGTTCTCCAAGAAAGCATGTAGATTATTTAAGTAAAGTTTGGGGATTGTTAAATAATACACAACAAAACAAAGTGAGAACTAGTTTCAGTTTAATCTTGCTCTGTAGATCGAACCCAGGACTTAAAATCACCTTGTTTCTCATCATTACCATTAGTATCCATACAGATGCTTARTCTTATTTTAGCAGTGCATTTTCTGTAGCACTTGAAGTTTCGGGCTTTTGTCGGGATACAACGTTGACCATAACCACTTACCACTTGCTGGAGACTGAGGCCCAAGTTCTCCAAGCTCTTCTCTGCTCCAACGATCTTGTGACCAGTGTCTTGAGGGGCTCCACTCTCAGTCATGTGCATGTCCCCAAACATATCTCCAGGGAATACAAACTCCCCTGTACAGAAGCTGGCAAGATTTGTTTGCCCTGGACAAGGCCAGACTGTCTTTCAGGAGGCAGCAGACACTGAACTCCAACCCCAAGTCTGAAGGATTTCTTCATATATACAATTATATAGGAGCTATGGTAGCCTTCCCTCATGCCTGATTTCCTCCCGCAATCATGAATACAGTTTGAGAGACGGAGGTAGAGAGGATCTGATCACTGTGGTTAGGTCTTAAAAGATCCTTTCTAGCTCAAGACCAAGCCTCGGACAACACTGTCCACAGCCCCAGAGCTTCCACAGCAACCCCTCTGCTGCAAAAATGCGACGGAGGGCAGGAAGGGGTAACGGAAGAGCAGCACCCTCACCAAGCTCCAACTTGCAAATGAATTGCTTTAAGGATCAAAAGCAGATAAGGATGTTGACAACACAGCACTGAAAACACAAAGCTTGAACAAAACCCAAAGCTGCTTGAAATTACTGGGCATCATTTCATTGCTTTGAATGGATTAGTTTTGCAGTGAGGGAGTTTGCCAAACAACAGGCAGTAGGAAAACATTGAATCAAGGAACACACAAGGAAGCTGAAGGATTTTGTGCTCTGCCTGAAGTCTTGCCAATTTAAAACCACAAATCATAACAACACAAYGTGGCTCAAGCGGAACCCGTAGACTGCCAGACGGAACCATGCGCTGCAGCATTACAGCCCTTCACGTGCAGGCCCAGGCAGGGCAAGTCGGTCAAGCTGCTAAAACAAACAGGGTACCTTCGTGGAAGCAGCAGAGACACGGAAACAGCACCTCTGCGCAGTTTCTCTCGTGAAMCTTCAGAAATACTCTGAGGGCTGCACTGAGATGCTTACGTTGATAGCCGACACAGAAAACCAAAGCATTTTCTTTAAAAGAGCCATGCTGACAATATTACTTGTGTGTTTTTGAGTTCTTGCTTTTTATGCTTTACACAGTTCAGGGTATTTTCTCCCCAAATGTAAATAAAACTGTTTTGAAGGATTTCATAAGTGATATAAAACAGCACCGCGGAATTGATTCTCTTTTGCCCACTGGATAGCTYTAGGAGTCTTCAGTGACATTTTAAATCAATCTCCAGTGATTTACACCTTTGACACAGAGCTTTTGTTGTATATAGCTTGATAAACAGGAATGTGTATAGGGCTGAGTGAGTACATGTTTAGACATCTAAATTGGTGAATTTAGTGAAAAAGGACTGAGTTTGAAAAAGTCTTTAAAAACTAATTTTTATGTAAGCTTTGGATAAATTCTTTACTACTTTGTATTAATATGCTGCAAAATTATTGCAACTTACAGTATTTCCAGTTGATTAAAATATTCTACAAAACTATTTATCAATAACTTACTCTTTCTCATTCCCCCCCTGGTTAATATGGAGGAAATAATTTTATAAAAGGCATAAAAAGTACAAAGACACATTTGTGAACTGCTAGGAAAACGTACCTAAAAATCAAATTTCCAAGTTAGATGCTACGTTACACCCCTCAGTTAAGGAACCACAGACCCCACTATAAGACAATTTTGCTCTTTCACATCCACTGAAAACTCTTCACGTGTATTCAACAAATCAGTTCAATAATAGATCTGGGCACAAGCTACGGCCGAGGAGTTCCCCCTGCTCTCCTGTGTCTTTTTGAAGCCTATAGGCACGCTTGTGATATACTCACTGGCTCCCAACCACGGCATGCAGCACAGTCAACGTGTTACTCCTCCTGTTCACTGGGCTTGTTGCACTGCCGTGACCATTTGTGAAAAATGGTGACAGCAAAGACTCTGTCTGGCTAATGGGCAACAAAGACTCGCGTTTCAGCTCCAAGACGAGCTACAGTGAAAACACAAGCAAAATCATCTCTTCCCCATGGGTATTTCCTTTATGCTGATAGAAAAACGAGCTGTGGTTGATGAGGGAAAATCTGCAATTGCTTTACTTTGCTAATAACACAAACAGTTCTGAGGATAGGGTATGAAACAGGCTACTAGTTCAAGTCTCTTTCACAAMACAAAGCTCACTTCAGGGTAGGTATGAGTTATAAGGAAATACGATTGAGATGTTCCCCAATTTAATTTACTAATCTTTCCTGTCAGTTGCTTTATTTTTTCTTAGAAAGAGGAGGTTAAGGCCACATAAACATGTGATTAACTTGCTAACTCTCTAAAATCTTAACTGAGTTTACATCTAAGAGGGACATACTTCCCAGGTAAGAACTGAATATTTAAGTAATGYACAGACTTGGAAAAGAGGCTTTCAAGGCCTTTACACTCTCAGATTAAAAAATCAGAAGTTTCTTTAYTTGTTTCAGTGCAGCTTTCACAGGATTGGAGCAGAAGACTGCRTCTGACCAAGAATCACTTATGTGGAAGAAACTTACCGTTAGGTGTGCTTATCAAAAGTAAAAAACGCACATGCTTAGTATTTATTACCATACTATTAGAAAAAATACACCCTGCTCTAACTGAAATGCTTCTGCATGCATCCTCACAGAGTACACATAAGGTGTAAATCATTTTGAAGAAGTTATCTTAGCATCRCTTGGCTATGCTGAGCTACTGGTGTGTAAAGATAATTCAGTTAACATGTATTTGACATAATTTGAAGCAATCTCCTCGGTAAATGCTATGTCTCATCTTGTTAACAGTAGTACAGAAAAGAGACAGTGGTTTATTAAGAAATGAATATGCCTTAAATATGACTTTTTTGTGTGATTGATCCTTTAGCTGGAACTGTTCCTTTAACTTTTATCAATGATTGTCATGTGAACCAATCTAGAAATGTAATTTTCTTGTGCTTTTTATTCTGAGTATTTTAAGACCTGAAGTCAATTCCAATTGCCTTTGTTAAAGATATCAAGAACCAATCAGTGAAAAAAAAAAGGACCAGAAATGCTAGCATCAAATACTTCTATCTAAACTAGTAAAAAGTAATGTATCCTTAGTGACATTCCCCAATATTCGTACAAATAATACTAATATTCTGAAATAATTTCCTTTGAGCAAAGAATAAGAATGAACAGATATTGACGTTAGTCTACAGATTATCTTTTTGTAATGGCTCTAGGACCCCATTCTTAAAATTTACAATGCAGTTCAATGCTGCTCAGGCTGTTACATCTTGTCTCCTAAGCTGTCCCTTCAAAATCAACTGAGTAACCTTGGTAGGGCACCTTCTAAAGCAGGTAGTGATTTTTTCGGTWAGAGGATGGTGGTACATCATCTGTCTTGACCCAAACCAAATAAAACCAAACACACACAAACGAGCAAAAGCTAAAACATATGGGCAAATTCSATTTTGGAGATGAGATCAGAAATATCCTTAAGACTTTGAATAAGTGCATGCTTTTTTAAGTGAGCTGCATGGCAGTGGCCAGGATTGTCTAAACTAGGTGACCAGTTCAATACAATAATCTTATCACTCTGAGACATTGAGTAACCTAGTGTACTTTTATTAAGTAAATGGAAGCAGAGGTTAATGAACATTTATTGGACCAATTTAACACCTTGAAATCACAGGCAGTCAGACTGAGAGGCAGCATACTGATAAGATCAAGTTTTCTTTACAAATCTATGAGCCCCTGTACAAAAATAAAGTATAAAAGGGGCAAACAGAAATGTGTTTCTTCCCAAACCCAGGGCCACTTCTGAGGTCACATTCAGCATAAATTTAGAGAAGTCCAAGAGATACTCCAAATTATGCATGAGTATTTATAGTACTGGGAGGTCCTTTTTCCAATTGGAAATATAAAAACAATCATAATGTCAGCTCTGCATCTGCATGAGCCTTCCCCACACAAGGGAAAATTCTAGTTCAATTTATGGGAGCTTTTTGCCCTCTACACATCATACAGATAGTATCGATGGATCAGAAGTGTTTGGGCAGAAGTCAGAACAGGTATGGATCAGGCAGGCTAAGGAATTCTGGGTTTGGTCTCCATTTTACGGAACAGTGCTGCAACTGGTTCACAAAGTTAACGGGACTATGTGGTTCAGTTGTATTTAAAGCCAAGGTGGATTCTAAGTACGTGTTATTTTACAAGGAAAACAGTCCATGGTAAAGTGAAGGCAGGACAGTACACTAACTGACGTGCTTCATGGTTTTGTCTCTTGGTAAAATGTTTTGCAGTGAGAATATAAGAACAAAAGCTCTCCAAGTCAGAGTTTTCACTGCGTAATATTAACAGAATGAGTAACTTCACTTAGAGAAGAAAAGCATATCAGTTATATTAAATCACTACTTATTTTCATCTACATAAGGCAGAAGCACCCTCATGGGTCTATGAGTTTTCTTTCCTTACAGGCTGAATATACAGATTCTTCAAGAAATTCACATTAACAGAGTGAAAAGTGTGTAGTCAAACCATTTATGGTGGGTTATACCCTAATTATCAAAACTATTTTACCTGTTTAATGCCATACACATTTGAGATGCACAATGTGTCACCGAAATCAGATACCAGCGCTTACCAGAGAAGTTTGTATTTCTAACATCAGAAACACTCCACTGCTTGATTTTCAGCAGGTCTTCTCATCTTTGTGCTTTACTGGGAAAAGAGGTAGTTTTGAAAGTGAATTGACCTTTTACTTGATGAGCTCGGCTAGCTTTTAAAACTACCATTGCAACAGCTGATCTACAAGTACACCTGCTAAGATTCATCCAAAACTAAAAAGACACACTAGTACTTGAGAAAATACCTGTTACTCACTATATAGTTCACAGTTTATATCCACCCCCTTTTAAAGGGGCTAAACCCAGAACAGATGAGCAGCTACTATTAATCTGATAGTTGCCTTCTTATTCACAGGCTTGTTTATGCTTGGTCTATACAAGATCTCATTGTTTTAGTTGCCAGTTCTCCACAAGGTCACACAGGGGGTGGGGGAAGGGCCTCGTTCTGGGACTCAGTCACACAGTGATTCCCCTTGTAGCATCAGTGAGTTCCGTACCCAGGACAAAACTTGGGYTCCAGCTCCCTTCTGTGCTACTGAGCAGGAGTTGTGCTGCGAACGCTTTGCAGAGCAAACAAGTTGTCTCATTTGGCTCTCCTGGAGGCGTAGCTGGACCTAGATTTTCCTATGGATCTGACAAGAAGAAGAGAGGTTAGGTGACCTCATCTGCAGGAGGAGGAAGCGGGACCGAAGCAGCAGCCTATGCACTGTATGATAAAGGCTTAACAGGGAGAACATTTGCTGACTATATGTACGCAGTGACCCCAAATAACAAATAGCAGATCAATTACAGCTGATAGTGTAACTCAAAGGACAAACCCTTCAACGGCACTGTGTAATCTTAACACAAACTCTATGACTTCATGCTATACAACTGAGCAGCCAACTGAGCTTTTAAGATGAATCATTTTAAGGAGCATCCTATTTCTGGCACCTGAGAAGATGTGGGAATGTTTGTTAACCATTGCTGTTAACCATTTTCAGACCATATATATAATCAAATATAAACCATCTGGGCTGGTAAGGGCATGAAGAAGGGAAACAGAACACAACATAAGGTTCTCACATGGTTAAATATTCTTACTTGGCTCTGCTCTAAGTCTAAAATTAGCTCAAACTATGCTCATAAGCAGATTCCCTGGAAAACGCTGAAGGCCGCTACAGGACCGCTGTAGATGCTGTAGACTACTACCAGGGCCCTTTTAGAAGAGTTTTCTCACTTACAGCAGTCACTGATTTGTTCTTCAAACTCCCTCAGTACATCTGTGATGAAATGAAGGACCCAAAAGCATTTAATTGTTGAACACATAAAAGGAAGTATATTTAAAATAAAAAAAAAATTGGTCAGACTGTAGAGTCAATTACCATTTTTAAAGGAATTTACAGGGCTGTTGCAGATGAGTCTTTTGGAATAGTCAGTTCATTGCAATGCCTGAACTGGTTTCTTCATTGCACATTATTTTCTTCTAAAATGTGTGCATTTKTAATCAATTACATACATATTAAAAATCAGCATTTCTTTGCTTCAACTTAATTAAAACGTTAATACTCTCAGACAACACAGATCTGAAATGGTGAAACCAGTAATTGCCCCCTCCCACCTTACAACAAATTAAATTGAGACAAAATTACAAACACATTTCACTACATGATTATTATTAATAAAAATCATTTTTTTTTTATAAAGTTGCCCAAAATGCAAGGGATGTGCATAGGTTTACAACTTAGTCAGAATAATATTTTACTTTATTCCCTTGGGTACTTTTTCCCATGAACGGAATGTACTTTGCTGTAGATTACAGTTTTTTTCAACACAGATACACCAACGGCATGAACGCTTGCGACTGTCCACATGCATTAAGAGTCAAGACCCAATTTCAAATTTCTAAAAGTTTTACAGAGTTCTTCAAAGAGACAGTATCACATTACCTGGATGTTACACAAAGATACTTAAAAATACTATTCTAAAAAAAAAAAAAGCGCGAAGAAAGGCCTTTAAAGTTTATGAATTTGTTTTGTAACCACTAGACTAATTATTTCAAATAAATAAAGGAGAGCAAAGTATTCCAAATCCATAAAATCAGACTCTAAAAAGAATGTAGTGTTCCACCCCCAAGTAAAGGTAACAGAATCATATTATTATTACTATTAAAATAGATTATAGAAAGCAGCATCTATTTTGTGCAGTTTTTAGGGGCCTTCGAAATAAAAAGCTATGATTTCCAAAAATATAACATTCCAAAAGACTGAATAATACATACATTTAAAGATACATTTTATTAAAGTTTAGGAGAAATGATTAAAAAAAGATACTGTCTCTTTAAATTAGCGCTTATTTTTTTTTTTCCCCTCCTCCTATCTATTAGGACATGACAATAATTATAAATTTAGGTCACACTACATCTAGGTAGTCTCTAGGGGCCAAGACCTGTTGACACAAGGTCAAGAACGAAGAGGTTTCTCCATGTATGAGGTGGTTCCCGGCAATGGTAAGGTTTGTTGTTTGTTTGTTTGTTTTCCCCCAAATATCTGGAGCTCGGCCTAATAGACCCAGGAGACGGGAACCCACTGGGATGCTGTACAAACAAGCTCAATGGCTTCCTCCAGGTGCCTGATTGTTTCATCAATCTCATTGTTGATAATTGTTAGGTCAAAGTAGTGTGCATATGTTCTCTGTAAGATTTCAGACTCCTTTTGCAGGCGCTGAAGCGATTCGTCCTATTCAACGAGCAGAAAAAGAAAGAGGTAAGTTGGATCCTTCCACGTTCCCGCACTACAGATTTCTAGCTGCTGCTTACAGAGAAGAAAAAAGGAAAAAAATACACATGGATGATTTAGAAGCCTTCATAATTCTGTGGAAATTACAAGGAAGAAATAGCACAGTCTCTGTCTTGAAGCTCACATTCAAACACAGTTCATTATCTGGCAACACTGGGACAAAGCACTCGCCTAGGATTCCAAAGGGAAGGCACRGGATGAAAGCTTAGGAAAGCAGCACAGACACGGAGCAGGATTGACCATATATGAGTAACAT
The DNA here is from genome assembly GCA_003342815.1 of Eudromia elegans. Taxonomy (NCBI): domain Eukaryota; kingdom Metazoa; phylum Chordata; class Aves; order Tinamiformes; family Tinamidae; genus Eudromia; species Eudromia elegans. The sequence continues at coordinate 2,619,698 of PTEX01000045.1, read as the reverse complement.
GTACACAGCGCACAAGACAAGCCACCCGGCCTCTGTCCAAGCAGGACCACTACAAACAGGATGGCAGATAGTGTCGGGAAGCAGCTGTTCCCAGTTTTGGTAATGTTTTAGTGTTCAGCATCAGTTTTTGGGGGGTGCTTCCTTTAAAGTCAATTCCTGTTAGGCAACTTCTTTTGCGCGTTACGTGGTAGTTCCTATTGCTGTATACACTTCTCTAGCACCTCAGAGGGGGATATTCTGCAGACTAGCTCTGCCATTCAAAGTCAAGCAAGAGGGACAATCAGCTCCATCCTTTTGTGGACTTGGGTGAATCTCCTTTTCTTGTGGTGCTCTGCCTGACTCTTTATTGCTATAAGTGCTACRGCAATGGGCTTGCTGGCCTGGGTTTCTGGGACAGGGAAAGTTTGTTTCTAGGGTTCTGGAGAGATACAGATGTATAAGCTTGAGTGTTCCTGTGCGTAAACCCCATCAGAAATTCAAAAGATCCTTTGTTATATTCTACAGACTGCTGCTTCCAAGAACTCTGAAATWGCCAGAGAAATAAGTAATTCTCTCTTCCCATATGGTTTGGGTTGGAGRTGGGGCAAAGCTACAGATGAACAGTACTCATATGGATGGAATTGCTGCTCTGTCACATTTATGGGATTATCCTACTTGTTCACACAACAAGGACGCACTTTTTGGCTAGAGCACTAGCTGCAGGAAGCACAGAACCGGTGCCTATAGCCCTTTTCAAAGGAAATTATTTTAGGAACAGAACTTTATCTGCTTAATAAGAAACCTGCCTGTTACAAATACTCGGAAAGTTAATTACACTGACAAGCAGATGCAAACCAGTGGGTTTCAGGTCCTCTGAAGGGAATAACCTGCACTGAAACACTTCTCCTTAATTCTCCTTCCGACACGATGAAACCAACCGCTTCCTGTGGAGAAGTTCTGCATCAAARTCACAGTTCTGCTCGTTTCCTGGAGCTGCAGCCCCACATGGGGAGCGAATGTCACCTGCTCTCGCGAATAACCAAAAATTCCATCTAAGCAGAGGCACAYGAGTACTCTTCACACGCACTTATGCATAGAGGATGTTACTTTTACGGAATAATATATAACTGCAGCAGTGCTTGAGGCTTCCGTAGAAAATATCAGTGCCTTCAAATTTGGTTTACACTGTTCTTAGGATGAATAATATGCTAAACACTAATATTAAATATTTCTGTGGAATATTTTAAATGGTTCYGTACCAAATACCTAGAAAGATAAACTGGCAACTTTTCACAGATTTCCAAAGACAGCCAATATTTCATGTCAGCCAAGGATCTGTTTTTTCCTGTTTAAAATTAACATACTAAAAATGGCACTTGTCAAGCAGAATACTCCTAGTGCTTTAAACATATCCCATTAAGATTAATTTTATTTTTAAACCTTGTTCTAGTAATGTGGTTACATTGCACCTTAAATAAATTTTTACCCTGTGGCACAATACTAACGTTGCCTGAAAAGAAACAGGAAGATCTGGAACTCTACTCAAATGTAGCTCTAATTGCTATTCAGATTYCCTGGTGTCCTACAACACGTATGTGTATGAACTTTCCTCACTGAAGCACCTATCTTGCTGTGAACATTCTCCACAATTCATCCTTTCACCACTGTCAATAAATACCAAAGTATTCAGATAAATTGAAACAGRCAAATGACTGGCACTTTCTAAATTTCACATTTGGGTGCAGAACATCTGTCTTTTCACTTCCCCTTAGCTCTCATGTAATAAACTTTGTATTTAGTTGCAGAATGTCATTATTGGGAACAGATCTTTCTTCCCTATCACTAGAACTATGTTCTCCACCATATCTGGGATAGAAAGCTGTGAAACATCACTTTTACATATGAAATCTCTCCTGTATGGCCATCACTGAAATCCTTAGTCTCTTCTGTCTTGGACAGGCTTTGTCTTTTTTTTTTTTGTTGGCCTTGGACAACAGCTGAATAGCTGCCATCTGTGATAGCCAAGGCAAAAAGGACTATATCCCCTTCTAAGACTGCGAGGAAAACATTAAGATGCCATCAAGCCTCTGCCTATTCTGCTCCAACAGCAAAAAAAACCCCTCCTTGATTAAGCAGCTGATGAACTACAAACATCGTAAGAAAAATCCTTCCTACTCTACGGTTACAGGAAGGGAGGAAGCATAGCTGCAAGGGAGAAGTTGTTACACATGACTCTAGATCTTGAAGGTGGTGTCTGTCAGCTCCTCAGTGAGGCTGCGAGAGGAATCACTCCCAAGTTTCCCAAGGTGTCCTCTCCTCTCTGCTTTACTATGCTGACAAACTGGTTTAATGTTTCTTTGCAATGAGACAGGTAGGTAGATGGGAAATTTCCTATATGACTTCAATTGSTTTTGCCCTCTGCAGAACTGCTATAGAGTATTTCTATATTCAATCTGGAAGCAAAATATCTTGCCTCCTGACTCCTACCATGTGACCCTACTGTGTGTGTATTGGGATATTCTGTGTGTTTCATGACAGGCTAAATTGCCTCAAGACGGGTATTTTTAGGGTTAGGCCTTTGCACTGCTGTTACCATGAAGCACAGAGGTACAGTTAAAAGAGCAGCAATTTTATTCTCTAGTTCATTTTTACTAGCAAATAATCCTCATTACATGTAGACATGTACAAATGTCTAAAGTTTTTATTACATTAAATTTGTATTCGATAATGAAAGTTGAATGGGAACAAGCATATCTACATTCTAAAACTACTAAAATAACCAGGACTACCTTTATCAGCTCCTAGCTGGTACTTACAGGCAGTTTTCTGCACCATTTTGGCAGCTATGTACAATTAGTACGAGTGCAGGAAAATGAAAAGAAAAGCAAAGATGAAATTCAAGAAAAAACATGGGAGGGGAAGGACAGTCATTTATAGAAGTGTTTTTTATGAAAAAACTTGTAAAATAAACAAAGTAGGATAAGAGGATAAACAGAAAGGGATACTTATTATGCACATGAAGCTTTCAAAAAGGAAGAATGAATGAGAAATATGAAGCATGCACTCTAAAATTATGTTGCTGTCTCGTAAACTGCTCATACCCAGACATAATTTGCTCATCTCTTTAAGCAATACAGTACATCTTGCAAAACAGGACACTGGGTTGGGGTAAGGACTCTTGCCACTGTTATTTCTTTTCTTTCAACTTAATTGATTCATAATTTAGGGTAATTTATAAGTGTGGTCCTTGTCTGGCAATCTATGTGCCTGAGAGAATGCACAGAGAATGCATCTATATGCACAGAGACTTTAATCACTAGAACTTTTTTTCTTTTTCTTTTTAAGACATAGTACTAAAGCACAAACCTCAATATTTAAAATGTAACACTTCTTTATTTTGCTAATATTTTTGCTATAAATAAACATCTCCCCACCAGTGCTCAAAAAAGATCTATTTCTCTCCTCTTCTCAGTGGAGAACATTTTYTCCCTTACATTGACTATTCAGTATTAGTATATTCAAAGGCAAATACCACTGGCAGATGACTGGGGCCAAGGATAAGACTGTTTGGGAGCTGAAAGACAGGTATGGATTAACACACACAAAAGTGATTACATAATTCCACAGAAAACCTGGGCCTGCTTAGTGCTGCTGTAAGCAGAATGGTTGTCTGATGCAATCTGAGCGATTACGTTTTTAAGGGACGCTATGCCATTTGCTTGCASAAAGACAAGCTCAGTATGGGGTTCTTGAATATGAAATTTTGGAATGGGAATACAGCTGGTTGTGGTGCCTAGGACATGGTGACGTGACATGACATAACTTACTGCTATGGAAGTGGGCAGACCTGTTGCCCCCCTCCCACCTCTCTCTGGCTGTGGGCTCTTGCAGCCTGCTGTGGCTTGTCAGATCCTCCATGAGCTGCTTGCAAACTGTCTGAAATCCACTTCAGAGATGAAGTGGCTACCTGGAGGATCTGGTAGTACCATGTAACTGTCTGCAAGCAAGCTAGAAGAACCACTCCTGCCAGCAACAGTAAACTATTGGCATAGATAGAATTATTAGAACAGATTCATTAGATGCCTGTCCTGCTTCTTATCTTCCCCCATCCTCTGCAGTCATGTCATGATTTTGTATTTGTGATGGTGTGATAAACTTCTACATAAACAGACAGGCTCTAGAGGCAAAGATCACTGTGACATTTGTTCCTGTTGTGATCAATGAAGTATCAAGGAGATTTGGAACAGGTTTACAATCAAATTCAATAAAATACGTTTAATAGCAGGGTTCAAACAAATCTGAGCAGGTTAAGTTTTTGGATATCATTCATATTAATGTGACCTAAATCCTGAATTGCTTGAAATTAATGGATACTCTATAAAAACTAAGTAGGACACGTGGGCCTGTATAAATTCAGGACGTGCACCCACATGAACACTTAACATTATTCCACAAGGAACTATCCCTTTGGTCAAAACTTTTAATTCTTAGAGAACAGTCTTTGAAATTAGTAAGTCTCTGCCTGATATGTGCTGTGCAGAAAAGATATTTCAACATAGAAGTGGAATGACAGCACAGTCCTGCACATCCACTTCTTAAGCTCGGGCCAGTTGTCATCTGGTGTTGGCACTGCACTCACAATTGAGTAACTTGTGTTAATTATCTGTCACCTTGGCTACAGCACTGAAATAAAACAATACATATTTTAAGCATACGTACTCCAATTTGAAGGTCTTATTTCGAATTAGAAAAATTAATCGTTAAATGATAAATACATCTCAGTAAAGTTGTTGTTATGCAACTTTTCTTCAGCCTATTTACAGACAAGGAAACAATTCAAAAGTCTTATCTGCATAGTGGAATCCCATCCTTAATTCTGACACTGGTAAGACATTACACTGTAGTGTATCTTACCTCATTAATGCCTGGGGTAATTGTAGGTGCAGCAATAAAAACAACAAAAGGAGCAAACTCTGCAGTTCTCAGGACTTTCAGTGCCTAGGTTAAAAGAAATAAAATCAGGTACTTCAGAAGAGTCCATGATCAATATGAAATAAACTTAGTCACAAGACCAAAAGATTAGAAAAATCTACCATTTGTAAAAACTGTCATCTGCTTTTAAATGATTTGGAGTCAAGCACTTCATAATGCAAACACTTCACTTTTAGTATTGTCCTGATTTGGGGAGGGGAGGTTGAATTGTTGAATTGTACATTTATCATTAAGCGATTATTAGGATTTGTCCAGACAGTTAAGGCTTTAGCATTTTCAGAGAGATTCTTCCTGTACACAGAGCACAGACTTCTGTTTACAAGTAAATTGAAAGGTTAATACGAGATAAAAAAATACAGGGAGGGATGCAATGCCATATAGAAAAAAAAACTATTAAGAATAAATTTTGATTATATATGTTTTTTTCTATTCAGACTCATTCTAGCTGTTTTCTTATTACTTTTCCTAAAACAAAGAAAAATATTGTGAAATGAGAGGCACAACATTTTAAAAAGCACAAAGGCTAATGAGCACAGCACTAATGCAGTAAATGTAAAACAGAGCTCCTGTGCACCAAACTTCTGTAAAAGTATATACTGCTGTATTCATGACTTATAGCATTCCATCTATGAAAAAAACATAGATGCTTTTCAATAAAACACAGTCCAAGGATTTCTGAGGGTCCCATTTTTCATATGAATTACCTGAGGTTCTACATCAAGTATTGCAATTAGTCCCTGCTCATGGATCTTCCGTATTGTTTCCAGTTTTGTCCCATACATTGCGTCCTCGTGGCTGCCATATTCCAAATACTCATTGTTGGATATATCCTGCATCATTTGGTCATGTGATACAAAGTAGTAATTTTTCCCATTCTCTTCATCTTTCTTTGGAGGTCGAGTTGTGTCTGAAATTTCACAGAATACAAAAGGATTATTAAGCTTAAATGTGGTATTTTGGTTGGTTGTTTTGCTATATCAAATCTTCTTTTTTTTCCCACTAAATTGCCATAAATATTGTTAAAACAAAACAAAACACCTCATCTCTAATTTTAAAGTAAAGCACTAACCTAATAGATAAGAAGCAGGAATAGGTGAGCGCATTTAATAGAGGTTTGAAGACTAAAGAACAGGTTCACCGTGTAACTCCCCTGCAGCAGCACAACCCAAGAAGACTTGTATGAAAAGCACACTGTATGTAAAACATGTACAACTCTTCCTTTTGTAGGACAGATTGGCTGGGTTCCTAGCCTCCATATGATCTTGTTTATACAGGATGACATACATGCAATGTATATCATGCCCTTCTGGCACTGCGCTGTTAAGTATGTAATTCCCTATATTAATATCTAGATGCAGTCAGTAAAGTGGCATACAGTGTAGTTTCACATTACTGCTAAGATGATTTAAAGACTAATGCTTCCAAAAGGTCTGGCTTTTTATGTTTGCCTTGCGCTTGCCATGGGATATCTGACCCTTTAGTGAGTCCAGGGAACTTAAATCAGTGCTGCCTAACGATTCTCCTCCCTCCAAACATGTTTACAGATATGTTCTTAAAAGCACTATCTTTTAGCAATGTTTTTTAGCAACAACAAAATCCTTAGAAAAATGCTTATCTGCAATTTTAAAGTAAAGCATTAACGAAGCATATGAATACTTATACTAATGTACAGTGGTAATCAACGTCATTTTTGAGCAAGGTACGGTGTTTCTGAAGTCAGCTTGAAATAAGAGTGCACAGTTTTAGTTGCTACAGATTCATAATATTTTGTTCTAGAAAAATGGATCCATATCCAGCAGATCGTCTAATAGCATATGCAATTCGTGCAGTGGTATTAGTGGAGACTGTCATCAAAGGCAATCACCCCAGTGYTCCTCTTAACAACCCACTTGTGAGCAGCAAAGCTAATTGCATTTTCTTTTCTTTATTGTCAGGTCTGGAAACATGAAGTTACTTTAATATATTACCAGTCCTCAAGGCTGAACTGTGAAAAGTAATTTAAATCATTTAGGCATGGTACAATTAATAAAAGTGCATTTCAGTCTTCATACTAAACTAGTAGACATTTAGAGAAAAGAGAAATATGTTTAATAGGAAGCTTTGTAAATATTATGAAATATTCAATGTGAAAGTGCTGTTATTAATTACCCCTCCCTCCGCAAAAAGAAAAACAGAAATATATCCAGCACTCACTATCACACTTGACTCATCCTTGCATAAGATTCATCTCAGAACAACTTAACATATGTAATATACAATGGGTATGCTGTCAAAAATGCTATGTACAATTTTGTACTACATTTAATATTGCTACTTACGAGGAATAGGGTATGCAAATCTGTCTGGGTGTTTTGTGATGAGAGTGTTTTTTATGTGTCTTCTTCCAACACCATGTGCACCTAATCCACAACACAAAAATGAATTAGATATCTGCCACCACAAGAGGTTCAAGATTAGCTGTTCAGAATAATAACTCAAAATTACCTAGTAAGACTAGTGTTTTCCTTTTGAATGCTGGTAGTTTTACTACTTCTTCATATGTGACGAGATCTAATTGATCAAACACTAAAACACACAAAAAAAAAAAATCCGCAAGGGTAAGAGAAAACGGCATATTAAGAGCGATAATTAATTGTGCTAAGAAATAACAAATTCACAAGTGTTAGATTTACAATAAAATGTAATACATTAAAGAAAATGAAGTCACTTTATTAAGCAATTTTAACAAAAATGTTCATTAGAAACTGTTGAAAAGCAGTAACAAAGCTACTGAAATGCTCTGAAGAGTTTGCATGTCCTTTCATGCAGTATTCAGCAGACAACAGAAATCAGTTAAAACGCATGCCATTCACATGTTTGCATTCCTAAGGGCTAGCAATACTAAAAAAAAAATAATAATAAAAAAATCAGTAGACAGTGACCAACATGAATACAGTATGAGAACATCTATTTACACTAACGGTAGGGCTTACTTTTGTAATTGTATTTAAACTAGATTTATGACAACGAATAAGAAGAGGGCTAATTCTTTGCGGTATTTCTTCTTCAAAACATCTACCATATTAATTGTAATTAGAGTTCTCTTTAAACACAAGTGCCAGTTAAATTCACATGCTTTTAAAACTTGTGACAGAATGAAAGGTTTTAATGAAAAGTGCTGATGTAACTCTACACGAAAGAATCGCCACGTTGTAAAAACAGACATTATTTCACAAATAATTTCAACTGTAATGTATGAATTCCATCATATTCATCCACTCCATCAAATCAAGCCACTGTCAATTGCCAAGGTATACAATGTCTTCAAATCAAGTTTTGCTCATTAAAATCAGCTTGTTTTCCTTTGTGCCCAATAACAAAGCATTTTTGGCTATTTCTGCAGAATTGTAATAAAAAAATAAGCTGGAGGCATTTAATTATATTTTTAAAGACCACAGCACTCGGAAAGTGTGAAAAGAAGAACTACCAAGAGTTTCCATTTTTTCTTTTTTTGACCCTATAAGGAGGGAGAGGAGACTGCATCTAATGAATGGGATTTCTAAAAGGCTTCCAGGTCCAGGCCTGGTGCATTTGTTCCAGCTACATCTTGTCCATCTTCCAGAGAGAGATGGGGTTCCTCTCTCTTCCCTTCCCCTCCTCAAAACCCCTTTGGGAAGGCAGTAGGGGCACTTCACTTGCCCCATAAATCTTCAATATGTTCTTTGCAGCATATTCTCAGTTAAAGAAATAAAATATGGTAAAGGACTTAATATATTGCCTTTAGAGGGACTTTTTCTTTTTTTTTTCCTTTTTGTATTTGCATTCAACTGCTGCCTTTTCACCCTGGAGAGTGTAACTACTTCACTATGGTCAAATCAGTCAACTAACTGTCCACTTGCAATATTTGAATTCCAACCTGAAGGATAATCTCTTCCAACCTTGTATTTTGGAGTGCAAGTTTAGTCATTTTTTTCTTTCGTTCCACACAACTACAAAGATAGAATTCTTTGTACTGTCCTTTTTGTAACTTCGCAGTATTTAAATTCACCAGTAAGTTTATTTCATATTAGAAAGAGCTGAAGATCTACAAATGTTCAACAGTCCTACCATTCTAACCATTTAGCACAGCAACTACGCTTTCCTGATATATACAAAACGCTTTATATTCTTCTTGAACAAACCTACACTAATGTTAGATACAAACAAGAACAAACACCAAAAATGAGACATATTAATGTCTTCATCACAGACTGGGAGCATGGAGAAGATATGTCTTGGTCTACAGGGAAGTTATCTAATGATTGCAGGGTTTTCAAACACTAAAGGAACATTATTATTTTTTTCTTATACACAAGATAGGAGGAGCACAGGGCACATTCAGAGACTGATCTGTTAATGCTTCTGTGTTACCAGCTAATAAAGAAAAGGAGTTCTTGAAAGGAAACAGTAAGAAGCAAATAAAGAGGCATTGTCACTTGACAGGTTACTTACATGCACAGAGGCCATTAGGAGTAAGACAGCATGAAAAATGTACAGGGGTCATTGAGATATGGCTCATAATATATTAGTAAAATAAAAAGTATATGCACAAAATAAACTTTATCATGCAATAGTCTAAACACAAGGCAAATAAATCACATTAAGAAATGATAAACACATTTCATAAAATAAGCTTGGCAATTTTTACATTAGTTTAAGCATAATATGCAGCATAGTTCTAGTATGTTGTATTTCAGTGTTCTTCTAGGAAATCCTGCAATAACATGCAAATGCCATTATTAGAGTATTTATAAAAATGTCAGTGAACCTAATATGGAAAACTGCGTAGTTTTTTTCTGTGGTCTTTGCTTTAAAACAGACTTTAGAATGCTGAGACATACGATTGTGAAATTGCCTTTTAAATGATGCAGTACCCTAGGGCAAAATATGGAGAGATGAAAAGTGTTACAATGAATTTTTTTTTTTTGTAGAAGAGGAAATATTGACATTTATTTATAAGAAGTAACTGCAATATTTTCCTCTTGGCTTCAAACCCAAAATCTGGTATGTAGAATAATTCTGTTTTTAGTTCCAGCAACATCACGGACATACTATACCACAGTCTTAGCTCTCAAATCATTAGCTAGCTAGAGAAAACTTAACCGAGTGCAAAGTGTTTTACTCTCTCATTTCTCAACATCCCAGTAGAATCTCAACCCTAAGAGAAGTAACTGAAGGCCCCGAAAGGATTATCTATTGCTGAAGTAATAATTACATTCCAATGTTTAGGAGAAAAAACATCTCCTTTCCTATGACATCAAGACTATAACAGCTAGATTAGACTTTCCCATCCAAATCAATTATACTCATTTTGGATCCAACAGAAGAAAAGATCAGTTTTGAATTCTGAGACAGATACACTGAAAAACTGTGCAAAAAGTGTAGTAGTATTTATGGTTAATGGCACCACAAATGAAACACTGAATTCCGTACCACCTCAGTTACTGCACTCGTTAATGTGAGCATTAGATCATTTCAGTGAGCTTCCTGATACCCTACATTTTTCTTCATTCCCTGGAGCATTACTGGCATCACCTGTAATACCTCCTGGAACCTAAGATGAACTAACATTTCAAAGGGAAATTCTGCCTCTAACCAGTACTTTGTTCAAACTTTTGACCTTTTAGGAGAAAGGAGACATGTCAGATGGCATTCTACAGGTAACAGGTATTTTCTTTAATACCCATTCTGATAATTTTTCATGGTAATATTTACAATTTTACTGCAGTGAAATGAAAGCTCTAAAACATCCAGAATGATAAACCAGAAAAAGAATGAAAATAATTTAGATTATCTATCTGTATTTGTCTCATAATCACAGACAGTACAATATGGTTTTTGAACTAATGAGCAAATGTATATTTAACTGTGAATTCACAAATTCACAAAATTCACAAAAGTATGAGACAATTACTGTTCCTTGACTTTCTTAGATTATAACTTCAAACCAGTTTTAATTTAAATGTTGTAGTGCTAAATTCTGATACTGCCCCAAGATAAAAAGAAATGAGAAAATACATATCTGCATTTCTTGAGTGTTTAAAAAAACCTGCAGTGTCCCTATCTTCAAAGTAATGCTATATAAAAATGCTTTCATTATAATTGGACAAATCTGTCCTTTTATTCTGATAATCTTATTCGCTCAGGGCACCACCACAACATGCTTGTCAATCTAGTGTACAAGACTAATGAAAAAGTAGTAAAAGCAGATTGCATATTATTTTATATTACAAAACAAGATGAACAAAAATAATCTTCTTATGAAGAATGGCTTCTTCCTCTTTCCTACTGAACTAATGAATTTTGCTCAGCAAGAAGAGCTTAAGTCTACAAGCTTCTGTTTTCAAAACTTTATAAAACAATACATTTTGTCAGCAATCTAGAGAGAAATAAAACATTCAGTCATAAGTCATTAGGAGGAGAAAAAACTTTCAGTTTGAGCAATTTGAGGGAAAACACATGCTGAATACATCGCAACTCTTAGTTCTGCTTCCAGCTGTAAGCCTCCAAGAACTATGTCCCTTTATAACGTTTACATACACAGCTGGTAACTATATACACTTATTAACAATGATGCTTCCAGAAAGTCTTCTGTAGTGCACAGCACAATATTAAAAAGATCATATCAATTGCAAAATTCATATTCTGTTGTTTCTATTGCTCCTTTAAATACAGAAACCAAAGCAATTTAAGCAAATGTTATGATGCATTTATTTTATGCTATGATGCATTTATTTTATCACAGCTTGCTTGCATTCACTCTCACTGGTTAAGCACTATGGTTAAATAGTAGAGAACAGGCAAAATGGTGTTGGCATAAAGAGGATTTTACGATTTTTTTTCTAAGTAACCAATTAAGCTCCTATAACTGCCAGCCGAGCAATTAAGGCAAGGCTCAGATTGCTAAAAACTTAACCTGTTAAAGATACTTGCATCTTTTTTTTCATACCTGCATTGTGCTTTGCCAAATATTTGTCTTTGTACTGCTTTTTTTTCTTTCCAAACCAAGTACAGCTCGCCTGTTGCTCCTGTTTGGTCTTCTCCATGGCAATACAAGCGACTCGCCTAACATATGGAGTAGAAAATATGTTTTATTGAAATAAATATATTTTTAAATACACTAGAATTAGAAAAAGGCCGTTCAATACACAAAAATACACAAAAATACACTAAACTTTTTAAAACTTGCCCTTCAGTGACAAGCACTTATTTACAGAAATATTCTGCTATAGAGATAGTAGTAGGTCATAAACCTCACAGATCATAGGAACATGGGARGAAGGGAAACTAAAATGGCTGCAGACCATTTTGCAGCAGTCTGGACTGGAAGAGTACAAAGTCTGGAAAGGCCACAATGGTCTGAATTATCGCAGGACAAGCTGTGAAAGCCTCCTCGCRATGACCTTGAAAACGAAGCACTGCATGAGTCCCTGCTGTGGGGTACACCAGCATGTCCCCTACGCCGGGCTTGCACGGGAGCTCGAGATGCAGTGGAACAGCCAGYGAACACCCCTGGCTCCTCTTCTAGCAAAATCTCACTCAGCCAGTATATGCATTTTTATACTCYTAAAGAACTCTAGTTCTTTTTCATGGACAATCCTGCAGGAAATATTTTGGGCTAGACAACCCGTACTGATAAATTCTCTTGAGGCATGGTCATAACGGTTACAGTGCTGGAYTTGGTATTTGTCGTGGCAGACACTAGCAGACACTTTGGAGGTTTACTAAGCAGCCGACCTACCATTCATGAATCCCTGTGCTACAATTTCTTTTTACTTCATGGCTTTCCCAAGAATAAAGAAAACAGGAGGAAAGACAGAGCTCCCTCAAAGACTTTTCTGCTTGATAACTAATAACTGAACACCTCATTCCTAGGCATGTACAAGCAAATCTGYAATATTAGTGAAAACAAGGCTTAGAACCTTAAATAAATAAACAAAAATTGATCCCTTCATATAAACATTTGCACCTAACTTTCAGCTGAAAGTTCTCTGAAGCATATCAGAATGCACAAATATAGTTTATTAAAATAGGTGTTTATTTTTCTGATGTAACTATATACTTGACATTGCATGCTAGTATATATGAAAACATAATCAATGCCACAGAATCTGAGTAAAAACACTCTTTTTTTTGAAAAAAAGTAAAAAGATTACATAAAAACTAGCTGTATATCAGTGAAAAAGTATGAAGGACAGAAATACAAGCAAAGGTAAATTTGTTTCTGTAGAAAACCTAGGTCATACCATTCCTGAAGTTCAGGAGAAGGAATAAGACCTGCGGTACCATTTTTGGAGTTCTCCAGTTTACCCTGCCACCAGTTGTGATCATCTTTACTAATGATCTGGATAATATCACCAACTCGGAATCTGATGCCAGCTTCTTTGCAGGGGATGAGGTCATCCTTTGCTGGATCATATTCAAATTGTGCTCTTACATATATCTATAAAGAAGAATTTTTAAAAGACACTGCCATATTATTAATGGTATAGACATTACTATTACATAATAACAGATGAAAATTTGATATGTACACGTAGCTACACATACTGTTTGCAAACAAGCAGAGGAAGAAATTGAGTGGCATGAGCATACACAAGAGTTGAAAATGATGAGGAAGAAAAAAAATGGTGAACAATGGCGATGTGATGTTATTTTAAATACTCATATCTTCTACATACTGCAAAACCTGAACAGCAACAACAAATATATTTTCACTTTTGAAGACTTGGTTATAGTAGGTTTTGTGAACCTACTATAAACTGGTAGAGTTCCTCCAAATAGTATTACTTGAGATAAATCATTATAAATTGAAATCTAGCATCCTATAACTTGAGCTGTAGTTTATTTCCAACTAAAGTTGCAAAATAAATTAAAACACATTATGACCAGAAATATTACTGAACAGTGCTTGCATTGTGGATCATTAATATTTAGTTTGAAAATTTAATACCATATTTATTTTTTATGTTAAATAGGAAATCCAGGTTTGTGCCTAAAATATATAGTTGTTTAGGGGGAATGTKAAAAATCTCTGCAGAGTTTTTACARTAACAGTCTACTCCCACAGAAATTAAAACTAATGGTTTGAGTAAATTATTCTCTAAGGGACATAAACAGTAAGAATGGGGACTTTGACTTCATTATTTTAATAACATAGCAAACGTTGCTTTGTGTATTATTGAGGTCCTTGACACTAGGAAATAAACAACCCTTGGAAAAAAAAAAAAAAAGAGAAATCCAGATTTGGTTGCTAACTACAGTCCTGATGTGTCCAAGGATCTTAAAAATCAGAGTTAAATGTCATGAACACTATGACACAGAATGAAGAGGAAAAATCAGATGCTCTTTTCAATCATTACRTTAGCTAGGAGATCAGATGTAAGGGTTTGAGTAATTTATACCATTTATGAGCTTCACACATTACCCTATAGGGACTCAAACAGTCATGTGTACTCTGCTGATTTTCTATCTAAAAACTGACTAGACTTATTTTTAAAACTTGTTTTATATCGCAAAGAAATCTTAAACTGTACCAGTTTTCAACCTTGCTCTAATTCTGCTCCACAAAAAAAAGCTACCCAGTATTAGCACTACTCTGACCCTTTAAAAAGTTCATTCCTATAGTAATCCAAATACACTATAAAACTATAGGAAATTAACTTAAAATGACTAATCTCTACTATCTTGTACCTGAAGTACTATTTAAAGCAAGGGCATCTGATGATAATACTAACACAGAACTCAATTTTTAATAATCTAAACCTGATTTTTGTTCTGCTATATATTGACATATTGAMAGTGTGATTTTAGACAAAACACCCAATCTCTTTCTTCCTTTATTTTTTAAATTTGAAAACCATGGTATTTTAAAACCAGGTGCTTTTACTTACTAATTTGCTTTCTATGAAGTGGTCAATACTGCTTTTCCCTCAGTCTAATAAAGGAATAAAAAAATATACAGCATTTTTACCATTTAGACACTATTCCTTTTAAACTGCTTGCTCTAGTTTGAATCCTACTTATCTTTCCAATCCCCCTCTAGAGATAATAGTGTCTGTTCATGGAGCATTACAAGCTTCCTTACATACACAAGTGTATCTGTTATCCAAGCCCTTATGGTCTCAGGAATAACAAGCTACCAGAAAAACATGCATACTCGATGGGAAAAGTATCTTTTAAAATAAATAAATAAATAAATAAAAAGGTGTAGATGGTTTAAGTCTGAGGAGAAACATAATTTTGATACTGTCTTTAACTAAGTCTTTTCCCCCGGGAGAAATGTTGACGGTGTGTGCGTGGAGGGAGCAGGGAAGCCTTCCAAGGRCTATGTTCAGGCAGCCTTGAAAACCTCAGAGCACATCAGAAACATGAAGGAACGGTGTAGCTGTAGATTTAAAAATGTGATATTACAACTGAGCTAGCAGTACAAAAAGATGTTCAAAGACTACAGAAGATGGAGTCCACTCTTTTGCATGAAGAAAAATTGCAAGAAATACTACTAAAGCTGTTGGAAGAGTAAGAGCTTGGCTCCATGGTTAAAGATTTAGAGGCAGGTTCTAGAAATGCTACATATAAAACGAGTAGTTATTGAAGATGAATCATATGCTATGTACTCATTTAGAAGCTGCAATTAAAAAAATCTTAAAATTGTTTAGAGAATAACTAGGAATCATCTGCAGAGCCCTAAAAGGGATTTCCTGGAATTCTCTGGAAARGGAAGACCTTTCTTTGGTTTAGAATGATATGCACAACAAACATGCAGGTGAWGGTTACACCATTAAGGGATCTTTGTAAATCTAGTCCTTAGGATTGAAAACATAWGAGATTATATTCAGCTCTAAACAGAAACTATCCTGAGTTTATTCTTTGAAAAGCTTTGTAAAAGTAGTTAAATGTGAACTACTCAAGCTTTAGAAGTTCTGTCTATGCAATGCTTTAAATTACTACAAACTTTCCCTTTCAGTGTCAGTTTGAGCTAAAACATAAAACTGAGTTTTCCTCTAAAGTGAAAATCTGGAGAGGTCACTATCTGCTTGTGCAACAGTAAGTATATTAATGCACTCTTAATTAAAACAATGTCTCAAGTTAAACTTAAAATGACTTTGCAACTGTCACATATATGGACACATGAAAAATGATATTTTGGATTAGCCACATACAAATGAGTTAAAAAGAAAAATGGGGAAATGGAATAAAAATTCCAAGCTCAAATGTTTTAGTCCAGCACATACAGGATATGGAGGGGGAAAAGATAAGCAGGGGTGTTCACTAGCAGCTAAGTTTATAAAAATTCCCGTGGAGGATATCTATTCACCTGTCGTCCTTTTGGTTGTGTTGTCGATGGCAAGTCCTGCAGAATAAAGTCAACCCAGGAAAAGAAATTTTCATTTTACTTTTTAAGGGTATACAGCATCATTTGTTAGTGATTCACATTACATAATAATAAAATTGTAAGTCAGACAAAAGTATAAAGCATTGACCCATTTTTAGAAATACTTTTTTCTTAAAGAAAACTCAAACCCAGGCTGTTTAGCAGCAAGCTGAAGAAAGCAGGTAAAAAGTTTAAGCAGGTAGAAAATGTGCTTTTTAATAAACAATGCAGCATCTTCAACACAAAAGCACCTGTAAGTGAAAGAGGCTTTTCATGTGAATGCCTTTTTCCACTTAATGCTTAGGCTTGATTTTAATCAGAAGGATGCTATAAGAAATATTGAAAATTTATGATAGAAAATATATAATGTGATAAACTGTTCCAAGGAATAAGATAAATACCATGAATCATGTTACAAATTCAAACGAATTTACCAAAATTTCTTATTTTTTTCATTCATGTAGCTACTTTTCATTGGAATAAAGTACTTTACCTTGCGGCAAATAATTTCTAAGTTGTAATTTTCTCATTAGTTCAAAGGCTTTTGTTTTTTAGCCAGTCCCAAGAACTCACAATATTGACAGCACTGATTGAAGGAACTTGCGTGTACAGTTACCACATTGGTCAGAACAACGACAAATGATGAACAACACAAATTTTAACATCCACTACGCTTTCCCAATCCAGGAGATCAAGAGCACCTTTCTACCTGAATACACACGAAACAGGAAGTACTTTGTGTTAAAGATGTGATGAGAGTAGCTCGGTTCGTAGTGCAGTTTAAAGCCACTTCCTTTGCTTTTCATATCCAGGCAAGGCTCATGTTGTCACACAGTATGTGCACGTACCACAAGAGCAGAGGGCACACCAATTCATTAACTCAGATAGCGGAAACCAGGACACATTCCAGAGGTCTCTCGAAACACAAAACTTAAAATATCTCCGAATACCAACTGCACAATTATTCTTTCTTCAAACACTGCTTCCAAAGTTTAGGGTGGAAATCAGACTTCCTTTTTACTTAGCTTTGTGGAAACGGCTAACAAATGTTTTAAGGATGACTGATGTGGCACTTTACAGTCATTAACATTTAACTTACTACATGGGTTTTAATGAGACGACTATGTTGGAAAAAAAACCCTTAAAAAAAGAAAATGGGGAGATATATACGTAGT
Source organism: Eudromia elegans (assembly GCA_003342815.1). NCBI lineage: Eukaryota > Metazoa > Chordata > Aves > Tinamiformes > Tinamidae > Eudromia > Eudromia elegans. The sequence goes on along the minus strand of PTEX01000045.1, from coordinate 2,602,160 downwards.
AACCTTGGTTCTATCAGTAGAACATAATTTTCCACTGAGCACACAAGAAGTAGAACAGTAATGGCAGATGAGCACCAACAAAACTTTCACACTTGCTCTGTGTGGAACTGGAAATCTTACCGAAACAGAATTGTTAGTGCTGCTATGACCATTAGCTGGGGACTGTCTGGATGTAGAGGGGGAATCTCTCTGAAATAAGACACAAGGTTCATTAACAACACAACACTATCACAGGAACACAGTTATATTTAAAAGAACAGTTACATCCACAGCCTTATAACCATATACTTAACTGCTTCATCTGTGAAAGTTTCCACACAACAAACTGCAGAAATCTGAACATTTTTTGTAGTTGGAGATTCATGTTTGACATTTTGATCTATCCTATAGAGTAACTACTTTTCTATTTGCCTCAGCAATCAAACAGCCTTTTATGTATTGAATGTCCCAGAGCTCTTAATTCTCAAGTGCTTGATGAGGCTAAACGTAATTGGCCACATTAGAGTCTTTGCTAAAGGTAGTTACCTAAACATTACACACTGAGTAATTTAAACAGAATGAGGCAAATGTTGCATTTTAATCTTTTTTTTTTTTTTTTTGGATACACTGAGATTTAATGTTGTTCAGTTTCTACTCTGTGAGATGGGTCTATATGCAGTGTCTGAAAGTCAGCAGAAAAATCTGAAGCTGACATTTGAGAAGCAAGTTGGATACTCTCTTCTTGCCCTTCCTCATCCATTCTAATTTGCAATCTGTAATTTTCCTCCAATAATCTTTCACGTGTTAGCATTAGACTTTGTAAAACATATCAAATATAAAAAAAAGGCACCTTTCTTGACTCAGACTACTACTGGCATATCCCTACAAAGAGTGCAGACTAGAAAATGTTATGTAAAGGATAATAGAAATTTGTGACTGRGTCTTACAAAGGCAAAAAGCCTCTTCTTGAGCAATCTTTTCCCCATTTTTTAAAAGTATAGTAAAACTTAATTGCTGTAAGATCAGAAAATTGAATTTAATTAGCCACATCTTCAGAAATCAAATACTTAACTACGCATTGTTAAAAAAAMCCCCTCTATCCTCCAAAGGAATTTTGGAATAAAACATTCCACATGAAAGTTCCATTGAAGAGTGTTTGCTATTGAAAGACTGAGAGAGTTTCCAAATGAAAAGCTATCCCTGCTRCATTTTATCAACACAAAAAATGTATCAAATTGAATATCAAAATAGCAGATAAATTATTCCTGTGAAAACATTCAAGTAAAACTCCTCCATTAATATTCACTAACTTTCAGCAATTATGTGATAGAACTCACAGCTATTTTAAGGCACCAAAAACCAATTAAAATAAAAAGCAATAATTTATCACTTTTGCTGCCCATGTATTTGGTGTGTAGCAAACTCACTTAGAGCTTCTGGACTTTTTGTCAAACTAATGAGGTCTGACTTCATATGAAATCTGAAACAYAGCTATGTAGATGCATGCTTTGCTTTTAATACAGCCTGACTACAGATTTAGTAACATTTTGGCTGTAAAGTCTTYGTGGTTCAAAGTAAGTAGGTCTGTATACTTCTGCTATGTGTCTAAGAGTAAAATGGATGCTCATTTAGTTCTCACAGTTATTTGTGATATATAACAGCTTGGGGRAAAAATCAATCCCACTTCTGTTAACAAAATGATTCCCACATAAGAATTTCAACATTCAAATGAGACCACATAAGCTACTTTTTATTGCAGAAAAAGATGATATATGCCTACAGGGACTGTTGCTTTGTGTGTGTGTGTGTTTGTATACGGTGTATCATTGGAACCTTTAACATCAAGTAATGGCTGAGGGCAGTTTTTCTCTCATAAATAATTCTTCCACTTATACCAATCCCCTTCACAAAGTAGTTGAGCCTTCGGCTTAATAATTGCACTTTTGCCCATTTTTCTCACTTTCAAGAGGAGGATGAATTTTACTTTGGTGGCATTTTTTAAATTTATTTTCGAAATCTGGTTTGTTAGGATCTACATGCTGTGATCTCGTCAAGTGGTGGTTTGGCATAGGGAGGCTTTGAAAGTGCTGTAAGTTCCCAAGCAATGTGGAGAAAAACAAGTTGAAAAAATACAATGTATTTCTGAACTCTGCTGGTTTTTCCCTTTGAAGGAAATTTTCTTGGTTTGAGAATATTTTGATTCCTACTCCTCACGCAACTGTCAGGAGGCAGCATTTTACTTATAGCACATTTTTATCATGACAAATGGGGGGGAAAAATCTACATTTTTACTATTCCAACTTCAGTTCTAATTCCAATAAATAAATAAATAAATAAATAAAKAAAGAAAGCTAGTTAAGAAGCATCCGTATAGCTTTTAAAAATAAAGTCAAATAATGCTACAAATATATTTCAGTCCCTGATTTGCTCAAGGAATCTTCCCAGAAGTATTTATAATACAACTGTAAAAGTTTTACAGTCTCAGTGCCAATCGAAACACTGCAAGGCTACACAAAAGCTACATAAATATTAATCTTAAATCCACGATGATTACCATTGGATTTTTAAAAATCTTACGCATATGTGTATAAAGTCTTTTCTTCTTAGTGAAGCAACAGAAATGTTTCACAGAAACACTCTAAATTGTGAGTTGCTGTTTATGCGGAAAGCTCCTTGTAAAACAAGTGTATTTCCCTCGGCATCTTTAGGTATTCAAAACTATAAAAAGTTACTCATTTTTTTTCAGTGGAAAGTAAAAATGAAAATGCAGCTAGAGCAAAATGTTTATTCATCTAGATACCGGATTAGGTAAAATGTTTGAATAGCATATAGCTATCAGCCATTAGAAATCTGTGTTGTAATAATTACTTATTGTCAACTATATGTATCAGCCTGCAATTTCCTTCTAATGTGAAGCAGAAAAGAACATCTAGGCTAAATGTGTTACCTAGATGCATGAAAAACTAAGGGTATGTACACCATGCTGACCATTAAACAACAGATGTTCTCAAAACAGATCAAGAAACCACTGATCAAGACTCTAACAGAACTCATAAGTATTATTTTTTCAAGTGTGACCTGCTATACAAAAGCAGTAGTGTGTGTTAGTGATCAAAAGCTTCTAGGTCTTAAACTGACTGTCAAGATGACAGATTATAAATCCAAACCTAGCCTTAAAACCAGTTTCTTGTGACGGTTTCTACTTTCTTTGTAGAAATTAGAGCAGGGACATGTTTTTAAATTTTGTGGAATAAAGAATTATTGTGGCTGTTTTGAAAACAGTAAGTCAAAGAGCCTTTTTTGAAGTACTAAAGTGTTCCTAAATAATCTACAGGAATATTAGTGTTTCAGTGAATAGTTCACTTAATTAGTATCTCCTATTTTGCATCGGAGATTTGCTAACTAAGTTTTCAGCTTTTAAGAATATCTGAACTGCTTCTCTTAAAAATTAACAAACTATAATTTGAGAAATTTAAGAAAATTTAAGAAAAATAAATTTAAAATAAAGAATAATTGTGATGTATGTTAACACAGAAGTTAAAAAGTGAAAAACAAAAAGAGCACCCTAACCCCACCTAAACTGCTTCAAAAGAGCCTTGAGAATGCCATCAAAATCTTGATGACTGAATGGAAGCCATGGATGCATGAATACCTCCAAAAAAAGGGTTTTTTTTTTTCCTTTTCTTCCTTGAGATTTTGAAAGCTTCCTAGTGAAAAATGGGAACAATACTCAAGTATTTTTATATCCTGTAAGGACCAGACTCTCTATATCTGCAAAAGTGGCTTTATATTCAGAAAGTAACCCCTCAACACTTCTCTTAAATGTCCACAAAAGAGAAAAAAAATGACAAGTGGGATGCAAATCTCAGTTGTGTCAAAATAGGTTCTTCTAAACCCTTCCCCATTACTCAAACACAATGTCATACAGGCAGATTCTGTATAAAATAGGATGTAGGCAGACTATCTCTGATTCCTCATCTCTGATATTTATTTCTGCATATTTAAGATTAACGAGATATATTGCAATCCTATGTGATTACAGTAGGAGATGCTGATTCTATTTTATATTCCAATGTTGGTATAAAACTATACTATGTTAACAATTGTCCATAAAGGAAGGCAGGAAAAAAATACCCAACAGTTCTAGAACTATCTGAAGTACTGCCAAAATTAGCTCAGCTAGTAAAACAGCAATACACTAATGATGGCCAACTATCTCTCTATATACCTTGCCAGAGAGCACTGGAAGGAATGCTTTTTGGGGCTTACTAATTACATTCAACATCCACTTTTGGCCTTGGTGAATTGCTAAGAACTTGTTTCTAAGAACTTGATTCCTCATCTGAATCACAATCCTTAAAAATTCTGCAAAGAAAATTTTCTATTTGTAACAAGAACAAAGATCATTTAATAGGATGAATCTAAAACATCAGTTTTTTATGTAGCATTTGTAAAGCTACTCTTAGCATTTGTAAATCTACTCAAAGTCACAGCCACAACAGAGCAGCTGGAATAGACTTAGGTGCCTGTGATTGAAAGAATTCAAATAACTACAAATAACAAATTGTGATAAATAAATTTCTCTATTTTGTCCACATGAACATAATAGTCCATGTTCCTCTTTGCTGTGGAACAAATATGGCAAAGAACATAAAGACAGAAGACTAAGGAAAATAGATGACCTGCTAATACTAAAAGGACACTTAAATGGAATTAATTTAAATTCATAGGTTGGACATATTTTTCTCCAAATAATCATCTTCTCAGGATGTTTGCAGTCTTGTCAGTTGCTGAATACTAATACTCAGAAGTGAGGCACTTTTCATCTTATTATTGTTTACAGAATAGAAGTCAATGCATAAACTCCTCAGCATTCTAGAATTCTTGCACATTTCTTTGAATTCTTTTTTTTACAAGAGCMTTTCCCCTTCCTGAAAAATGTTTGCTTTTATATCTGTATTTATATCTCTTAAAGAAATTAGACCTCAGGTGGAAATCTGTCAAACATTCCTCCTGTCTCTAAAACCTTAACCTTTTATTTCTTGATGACTTCTATTAAAAGGAAGACTATTCTTTTTCCAGAAGAATTGTTTTAAAACACAGTAGTACTTTCTATATGTTCCAGCATCTGCTGAGACAAAAGCAACTGAGATGAAATCCCAGCTCTAATTAACCTAAGGTGCTTGCCTTCAACAGGGATTGTGATTTTATGCTTGTAATTCTAATCTGGGAACTGTTTACGTAGTTAGGTATGTAGCACAGAAAGACTAGCACTATCTACACAAGGCATATGCCATCGGTCTGCTTACACTGGAAAAGTATCTCTCARGTAGCCATTTTCTAGAATTTAATTCCCTTCAATGCAATCTGGAACATAACTTTGTTTCTTTTTTTCTCACAATCTCAATTTTATTGTGGAAAAAACATCCAGTTTCTAGCTCAGTGAGAGTTAAACTCAAAGTCTATTTTTCTTTCATAATGACAAAATATTAATTTTGCATGGAAACATAATATTAAGCCACATGTAACTGTTACAGACAATCATCACAAATTTACCTTAACAGGGTTATACGGAAACACACTCTTCAATTAACCCTTAACAGCCCAAAGCAATAAAATAATGTTTTATGCTTAAAAAAGGAGGAATGTTCCTCAGCTTAGGAATGCTAATAGACATCCTGAAGAATGCATTTTAAAATGCGATTTTTAAAAGGGCTTCCTAAATGCATGAGTTGAAGGAACTCTAGATGACCTCCTCCTTCTCTTCCTTTTTAAAAACAGGCTGTAAAGAGTTAGGTAAGGTACTGATGAGATGAATATGAAGGCAAGGCTGAGTAGGTAGGTGGGACCTACTCATGTTCCGTTATCTTTGTTGTAAAATTGGTGTGCGTGATCTAACAGGACAGGCAGAAACAATTTCCCAGAAAGCAGTAACATTCAGCCATCAGCAGGCAGTTAGTTACAGGACTGAGGAAGAAATGGGAAGGTTTATTAAATTCATTACCTCACATGATGAAGACTGCGTGCGATAACTTGGCACAATCTTGAAGGTGATGCTCCCTCGCATTTCCCTCTGCAAGAAAAGGAGCACTTCTTTAATGACTAGAACATTGAACATAAAATCCCCAGATCACTAACRTTTGAAAGGAAACAACCCTTGAAAGGAAAGGAATTGAAATCATCACTGAAAATTGAAACTGCTAGTTTAAGAGTAGCAGTACTTTTCCCTAATGTAAACACTCACAAAAGCTAAAATACCGTGGCCAATTTGTAATTTCACTTGGAAAGAAGCTTTTAGATCATCTCTTAATAATCTAAAAGCCAAATACACATTACCAGTTTGTTCAATTGACTGTTTTTTTTGAATGTTTAGAAAACAGAATTGAATTTTCAGTGAAGAAACACACACGTTTGTAGGCTTCCTCCATACCAACCTTTTCTTTGTAGCTTTATTCTTGTGATTTGCACTGTTGTTACTACAAAAGTGACATTTTCTTCCCTTCTAAAATAATATGCAGACTTTCGGAAAGATTTTGCATATCACTCCACTATGGCAGAATCAAGGCACTCCCTCATCAAGAGAAAAAAATGGGACCTGCTAGTTTGTATTTATTATCCTAAAGAATACTCATRAAAACTAGTAACTGCAGGATAGCTGTGCATTGTGGCAACATATTTGCACATCCATATTGTCAGGTAGCATATAAATACCACAACATGGCTGAGAACTGCAGGATTTAATTTTTGCAGAAAGGAAAGCAGATCGCTTCTGGTGAATCCTTGGTCCCTTTACCTTTGTCTCTCTACCTGGCTTACWGAAAGCCAACAAAATAAGATTTGCCTGGACTGACTTTGAGCTTGTCTGTCTGATTTTGGACACAACAAAAGGAATAGCAATACCATCCAAGATCCCAGGATTAGGGTTGTACACAGAAAAAAAATATGCATATGCTATGGAATACAAGACTGACCATTAGCAAGGTCCAAGATGAAGTTTTTCTGCAAAGAATCAGATTGAGTTTGAAATATTTTTGCCGYCTTTTTAACATCAATAATCACAGGCAATCATCTTTGGAATCTGTCCCCACTTTACTTTATGAGACATGATAGGCCATTCTGCATACAGCAATGGAGGTCAGTCAGGAAGCCGAAAGTCAGTTGAAACGAGTAGTCTAGTGAGCCTTGACCTTCTGAATTCAGGATTTATGTAGATAAGGACTTATTTTTACTCTAAATGTTACCAACATAGAAGAAGGAATAATGGGAYCATATACAGATGTGAGAAACCTGTCCCAGCTCATATGACAATTTATGCCTCATATTTTCTGGCTACAAATATAAGTGCATCCTGCTGTTTAATCCCACTTCACAGTTTGCTTCTTTCTCTCTCTTTTTTAAAAAAAGTCATTTCATAATAGGTGCTGTGAGAGAAGTAAATTTATAACTTATCACACACACTGCTTTAGGGCAGGATTCCCAGCCAGAGATAACGAAGCAGGCTGGAGAAATTAGCTGCAGGAATCTCACAATATTCAACAAGGCCAAATGCAAAATCCTGCACCTGGCAAGGAAGAAACGTTTGCTTTGGTAATGACCGGGGACTCACTGGACCAGCTGTTAGATAGGAGCTCTGCAGCAAAGGACGAGGGAGCCCGGTGGACAGGGAGCTGCACAGAAAGCAGCYGTGCTCCACGGCAGCCATGGTAACAGCACACTGCCATTGCACCAACRTGACTGCAGACAGAGGGAAGCGATTCTACGCCCTTTTCTGACAGACACTATCCCACGACTGAAACACTGTGCCCCCAGTTTTGTGATCACCCTCTTCTCCGTCCCACCCTCGTCCTCAGTACAAATATGTTGATAAACTTCAGTGAATTCAGTTGGGGGCTGCCAAGATGGTCAGAGGTCTGCAGCACATAATGTATGAGGAGAGACTCAGGGAAATGGCTTGTTCAGCCCGAAGAGGAGAAGGCTGTGGGAGGACCTCATAGCGGTCAGGTAATACCTAGGAAGAGGCTACCAGGAAGATGCAGCCTTGCATCTTCTCCTTGCAAAATGAAGACTTATGTCAAAGGACAACATTTTATAAACAACATCAGCAAGTTTTCAGTCACTTACAAGCATTTTTTGTAGTTGCTCTACAGTTTGATTTGCCACACTGATCCCATTTATTTCTCGGATTTCATCCCCTACGTGTAGTGTACCTGCAGAGTTAACAAAACAGATTATCAACACATACCATTATGAGAAAATTGTAATATAATACAAATACTCATACAAATTCATAATTACAAAATAAAACTGAAGTAAAAATTTGGCCTAGATTCAGCTAACCACACTGGTAGCTATGCATTAGGAAGCCACCTTTCAGAAAGAAAGTCAATAAACCTGCATAAGATGCTCTGACACCATATATAGCACAAGGAGAAAAAAATCAGTCCACTTGTAAGGACACTCCAAAAATCCATATGTTGAATAGACAGCCACTTGAAGCTTGTAGTTGAAAATGTTCAGAGATATCTATCTGAAACCATTAAAATCAAATGCAGGAAACAAGTACTTTATCAAATGATTGCTTAATGCAGTTTGGTCTCTGGCCACAGCCTATTTTATCTGTCAGCTGTTGTATTTATCTCTGCAATTTTGAAATGCATTTTCTGTATACATACTGAATTTCAGCTTGAATGTAGACGCCTGGTGTGACTGCCTACAACCTCAGACCATGAAACAATTTTCTGCTCATCTTAGACGAGTCATAAATTGATCTGCTGAAGCAGAAATGGGAACGGCAGGCCCCAAGTTAGAATGACAGGACTCTTAAGAGATCTAAACCAGGTCAGCAGGGATGCACCAATGAATTACATGTCCTCCAGATTAGAAGCAACTGAGGAGGCTTTTTGGACACAACTTTAGACCAAAGTAGTTCAGAAAACTCCACAACATTGGTAGTCAKATAATATTTTTCCTCTAGAGTGAAATAATGTGACAAGACCATCTTTCTACACTGATACAACATTATGTTCATATACATTATTTTCTGCTGTATGACCTATATCATTTAGGCAGCTATTCCTTTCTAAACAATGTACCTGATACAATTAATTTTATTTCGAAAAGAAATAGTTCATGATTTTTTTTCCAAAACGTATCTGCAGATCTGAAAAAGCAAATCAACTAGAATTCTGAAAGTTTTTTGAAATGTCTATCTTTTTCTGTATTAAAAGTTACTTAACCAAAGACCACCCACACTAGCAAAACATTCAGCTTGACAAACATAAAATTCAAACTCTGTGCCTGACAATCCCCTCTCAGATAAAGTGCCTGAATGAAGGAGAACAATCCCAAACTGCCTTGTTGCTGTGCCAACCTCACATGGTAATATTGCAGAAGAGAGCCCAAAGCTTACAAAACTTTCAGTATATTCAGGATTAAGTCCTTCAGTCACATTAAGTGCTCTGAGCAATTCTACAGAAGCGAATCTGTTGATAGTGATAAAAAGACTCATTACAATTCTTCAATTCTTCTACTTTTTGGCAGAAAATTTACTGCAATTAATAGTTTACTGAATGTGAATGCAACAGTCCTGCATTTGAATTTCAAATTATTATCGTTCACGTTGAGAATATTAATGACCACATCTCTAGTGAAACATTTTGAAAATTCAGTTTTGGCAGATTTTCTCAGGAAGCTACCATTCAATACGCAATTCTTGGAAGATACTCTAAAAGAAACATGGCCTTGTTTTTACTGTATCATGACGTACCTAAACTGTATTTGAAATGAGTTTAATTGTCACGGAACAGTAACACTGAAAGACAAAGAGCACATGCCCTGGAGTACTAKATGGACGTTTTAGCCTTTTTCAAAACATAAATCTGACATAGTTTAATATTAGGTTGACAATTGATACAGTTTTGTATCAAATCATTGCAATAGTGCAGTTAAATAAGATCTTCTCTTCTGGAATATTTCCCATTTCAGGCAGAAGTGAACTTTGGTCTGTATGTGACTGGAATGTAGCAGTATTCACAGAAGCTGGGAACAGAGGATGGCCATTTAACAATAAGGGTCGTAAGGGGTGGATGATTTGGCAGAACATATGAAGAAATTTCCAAACTGAGAGAAGAGGGTTTGAATATTTGCAGAATTATTTTGTTTATATATATTCCTGTTGGAAAAGAGTATTCTTGACATCTGTAAATAATGAATATTCCCCTTTGCTGCTCCTATGTCCAGTTGTTACAGATATGCTTCACCATCTAATGCAAGTTCCTTTTGGGTATATTGTGTTTATTTAGAACTTTTAATATATGCTATTCATGATTTGTTCATGTAATAATAGAAGATAGATGGATTCATGAAGTAAACTATTTCCTTCTTTATATGCCACAGTTAAGATGTTTTTAGTAAGTGTATGCCCACTTGAGACAGAATTATGCGAATTCTCATCCTAGTAGGGAGAAGAAGGAATAAATTCTCAGAATTTCTATTCAGAAACATGTTTTTACAGTTAAAACAAAATTCTGTAGCTTGGAAAGCATAAGGATATGAATAATACGTCATATTTTCATCAAATTAGCATGTGGATTTTCTTAGAATTGAATAAACCTTACCTTTGTCTATCAGTGTCTTAAAAAATCAGTGTGATTCTATTTTGGTGGGATTGATATTAAGTTGCTTTGAGCTGTGCATATACAATGCACAGCTACTGTTTTTACTGTTGGGTTAAATAGGCAATCAGCAAGTCCTCCATCTTGGGAACTTTTTCAAAAATGCCACAGTGGGATCTCTCTAAAACAAATCTTAAAGTTAATTCACCTTTTGGCATGCACATCTCCAAAATAGTCAGTCATTGGGAAAAAAAATCTGTGTTTTTTGACAATGAGACCTGCAAAGAGCTTAGACTATATACAGCACATGCCCTGAAAGTATATTTACAATATAAGGAATCTAAATGGATTACACCAATAATCAGTGGACAAACACTTGCGCTAAGTTAAAGCAGAGATGTGAGAGTGAAAATCAAGATGTACTTAAACCTAAACTCTAAGATACAAATCATATGCTTACCCTATAAAAGCAGACATGTTAATGAACTGACAAATTTTAAMAACTAAAACCAGCATTTCATATTAATTCAGCTGAACCCTCTAGAGTAGGAAAGCAGACAGCATCTTTACAATTCTATCTTCTTACTTCCTCATCTTTTCAGTAAGCTTAATTTTAATCAGTAGAACCAGATGCAGCTGGCATATAGATAAGCAGCAGACTTCACAGCAACTACTGTTATTATGTGATTTGGTATCTCAGAGTTTGCTCTTAATCGCACTAAGTGAAATTATAGTTACTGGTATAATGCTCCCACTATACCTACKGAGTCACTGCCATCACTGCCTGGTAGTCTACCATACAAAAAGAGGAGAAAGCAGAAACATTCTGAAAACAAAGTAAAAAAGCCACAGACTCTGCCAATGAAGTTCAAAAGATAYATTGTGCCTGAGATCACTGTCAGTTTACATTTATGCTTTTCTATTCAGTAGGAATATTTTAGATAGAGGCATTTTGACTGAAGTGGTGAAGTAACAGGAATCTAAAAATAAAGATTCAAGTTGTATGCACAAAACATACTTCTCTTTCCTAAATCTTTTTTATAATCTTCAACACTGAATGCACAGAGGTCACCAGAATTTTTGTGAAAAGACATGGAGAAACCTGTTTCTTTGCTGGACAAAGCTCTTTCACTTTGCAAAGATGAATATTGTAACTATCTAAAAGATTTTTTTTAAAAAACCAGAATATTATGTAGATATGGCTTAAAAAAATGATAATACTTCAATCGCTTGATCAGCTATATTTCCACTCCCCTAATTACGGCCTAAATGAAACAYATGGGCCCTCAGCTGAAAACACTGACAGACCTCTAAAGCTGCAAGATGATAAAGGGCAATAACATGACTYCATTCGGACAGAGAGGTCCACTGCTACATAACAGCAGCAATCAAAAAGAAGAAGGGGTGTTGTCACATACTTGTTACAGAATAATCTAAATAATCCCATTTGAAAATAAAACTACTTACGACACATGATTACCTTGCCTGTGAATCATTCCTCCATGCATAATTCTTGCTACAATGCAATGGTTCAGCTCATTCATTTTCAAAGTGATTCCCTAGAGAAAGAAATTGTTACATTCTTAAAATAAAACAGTAAAACATTCAGCATTATAATTCTTCAGTGGTTAAGAATGGTCACTTTTGCTGTAAGTCTGAAAATAGGWTACGTATTTTAACATAAAAACTTTTGCTTAAATATGTCATTTAAATACTGACAAAATGTATATTTATCCATGTATTAYATTTTATTTTACAGATAGCTTACCTTGTAATGAAAATAGATGCTATTTATCCGATGAAGATGCAATAGTTTAATATACAATCATACAAGATTTTGACTTTTAAAAATGTAATTTTGCATTAAAGCACAAACAGTTCAGCACAGTTTTAGATTTTAAAGCTTGATCTAGTATAACCACTGTAAGGCTGTTTTAAAATAGCTATATTTGTACAGCCTTTAGCGTGTATGAGTAGCATTTTAAACTGTCTTCCTTCACAGAAGGATATACACAAGGGGCTARGTATATATACACTGGATGCCAAATTATTCCAAATATAAGGGCAGCTCAACTTCAAAGTGAAGTTTGCTTTGAAATCAACATAACACTGTTATTTATGAACCATAACTGCAAACAGTAAAAACAAACAAACAAGAAACTATAGTTCCTTCCATACCATTGGTTCATCTGTGTTCTTCTGGAACTGTACCAGTCGAACCCGTGTTACATTCTCCATATCCATGTCGCCGTTGGCGCTTTCTGGAGAATCTCCGTTTAAGTATGGAGAGGTGGGAGGAGGTGTAACTCTCAGCGCTTCATCACTGTAAACTTCATGTGCCACTACATCATGAGTTTGAAGTAAGGCCTAGAGGAATGCACAGTAACAAAACACGAGACKTCCATAAGCTTCCATAAGCTCAGATGCCCTTGCTCATTCTTTATAAATGTCTTTGGATTTTTCTAAAACATAGAACTAATCCAAGATATTACTGCCTCACTTTCTATACAGGAATGTATCTCTCCACAGATACTAAGACAAACTTCAGCAGACTACAAATGCTTGTGCCCACGCCCAGCCTTTGCAACCTGCACAAGCTAACCTTTGTAACGCWGATTCACCAGTGAGAATGATGCTGCCCTACCTCTCACTCACCTTCTTAGCGCCTGCAAGGATTACTGAAAGTAATGAGAACTGTTAAGGCCAGATTTAGGCTACCTCTATTTACATGCCTAGACACAGAATTTAGGAAACTAATTTTAGAGCAAACTGTTCTATAATGAGCACTTGTAAAATGMAAATCTATTCAGATCCCATGGCATTTCATTACAATAAAGTATGAGTCAGTACTGATTGAAAGAATTAAATACTGTTTTATTTTTATTAACACTTCCAAATTCTCCCTCTTTTCTCAGAGCGCAGACCCAACACAAACACAGTTGCAAACGCCTGATGAACATTGGTATAAAACAATAAATTCCTCCAGTGTCACTTCATTTTTTTTACTCTGTTTCCTGCTGTAATGAAGAGCACAACTGATTAAATGTGCTTAAATATTCTTTGATAAGTACAGCAACTATGTAAGCATGCTAAGACATTAAGGTTATACAAAGGTGAAAAATGTAACACATTATTTTGACAAAGTGTTAACACTTGCAAAGCAGTATTCAAAGAGTACTATCCTAAATTTGTTCCTACAATAGCACTTCTGACGTGTACCATTTTCTAAAAGATAACTTCATAAAWTTATCAAAACTATTTAGTCCTTATCAATAACACTTTTATAGAAGAGAATTAAGACAACTAGTTTTAAATTTATTAAGATAATCAGTTGGATGGAGAGTTATCTATAAAAGATGATTTCAGACTCACTTTTTTTGTTGCTTGATTTAGCATATTAAATTTTGATATGCCACATTTTTTCTGATGCCTACTTTGAAAATAATTTTTTCTTTTAAAATGGCCTCTTTCCATAAGGTGCATATACATATATGCATAATAAAAATATGTACAATTCTGTGTAGCGCTTATACAAAAAAATAAAGAAAATGAATCTTTCAGATTCCAAAAAAGGAGTCAAGTATCGCTTCTGATTTCTTCTTTTTTTCTTTAAATCTTTCTTAGAACATGTCTGAACACCATTAAACTTTTTTTTTCTCTATTTCAAGCATGTATCCCTGTTAAATGTTGAACATCATCTGCTACAGAATCAGGATTGGAATTATCTCCAGGCAGTGGCATTTGGTGGGTTATACAGAGAATAGAGAAAAATGACCGTAACACCCACATTAGCAATTAGTGCAATGAATTAGGAGSGGTGAGCAGGGTGCACAGCTCTGGGTGCTGAGGAGCTGGTGTTCGCACTGTATGTGTTTCAGGCTCTTTTAATTGTGACAGCTTCCATCCTGTCCTGTGGACTGAATGCCCATGGGCAGCTTGTTTGCATAGCAGCTTCTGGAGTACACCTTCAAGTTTAATTTTATCTGAGGGGAGTCTAGTTTGCATGCTTTGAGATCTACAGGTATGTGATACTAGCCAAAGCATTGTACAGGGATAATCAAAAGTGTCAATTAATTTTGCACTGCAGTCATGACAACAGATGCACCCAAAGCTTCTCCGGTCATCAAAGGAACATACTGGGTCATGCAGCTATCCATATTTCATCTAATACCTGAATATGAGGGTGGTTTCAGCCCACTCTTTCTTAGGTTTATCCTTCAGGCTTTTTACAAGACAGCAATTCAGCTTTCAGGTGAGCAAATTCCACAAAGCCCACAGCATAAAACCCTTGGGTTATGGAGAGTCACAATACATCACTTTAAACTGACAATAACGTATATCAGATTTAAGAATGTTTTATTTCTGTTTTATTTCTGTTTTATTTCTGAAGCTTGTGAACTTTATCCATGGCGTAAGCAAAAGAAATCCTTCAGCTAATGTCAAAAGATTGCGAATGTCAGTGATTTGAATGAGGCTATTAAGTGGTCACATCCCTGAGCTTAAGACCATTACCCTCCACAAACCAAGTTTGCAAAACAGTTGTTGATCTGTCAGACAAATTCACTAGACAATGCACACTATTGATTTATTGTAATGTAATGTATAAACAAACACGTTCTTCAGAACAAATTCACTTATTTTTATCCTATGAGACCTGGGGGAAGAAAAGAAGAACAAAGAATCCYAGTTCTGGCTATGGAGATCCAAAAGGCTTCTTTGCTTTTTTCACAAAGAGCATCCTTCCCAGCTAGCTCCAAGAGACCATGAGACTGTAAGCATAATTTATATTGCTCCAAACTGAAGCACTGAACTAGAGGCCTTTGGGTTAGTCCAATGAATTTTTAGTTGTCTAACCATTGGCATAAGCATTTCACTAACCATAAAGARTTAGTGAAAATACTGAACAGTGTTCAACCAATACAATATAACATCTGTTATCAGCATGATTATCACGTTTGTTTTATGTTGTCTTCTCTTCTAGTTCCTTTTTGGAAACAAAAGAACGGAAAATAAAGGAAAAAACCCCCAAACATACACATCTGTCCTAACTGATGAGCACTCGTCCTCTGGACAAGCATTCCTAAAAATCTCTTGCTTAGCCTTCTAACAGCTGCATGCTATGCAATTACTTGCCAATATATTGGTCTCATGGTAACTGTAGCTATTTTGCTAGTTAGCAGACTAGAAATATTTATGAGGAGGTATCTTATTTGTGCAAAGTTTCATAATTTGTAGGTTTTAGGGATAACTTATATTTTAATAATGACGAACGTATTTAAAAACAACAAGAGTATCATAACTTACCATGAAATGAGGTTGTGTTAAAATACGCTTTAGCTCCTTTGCATCATTATTCTCTGGGTAACATGAAATTTCTTCCAATACCTGCAAAGTAAGCAGGAAAAAATAAATCAGTAACTTTCCTTTAAATAAAGCTATTAAGCAAATAAACAGAGACCTCACTGGCTGATCAAAATACCACACCTCAATACGAATAACAAATATCTCACTTCAATTTTCTTTCTGGGAGATGAAATAAATTTGGAGGAAACAGTCGTTGTCTTCCTCCACCCCACCCAAACAATAACATTCCTCTAACAGCTAAGTACCACTGAGACTGAAACGAAGCACTAAGCACAGTTCACATATCGCCTCCTCAACATACACTCTCGAAATTACTAAAACAATGTTTAAAAGCAAATTTAAAAATGCACATAAAATACCCTTTGCAAATTAAACTGGACCATCTACAYGTCATGTTTGTAACATCTGCTGCACCACCTCCAAGCTCCAGATTTTATAAAAATCTGGGCCATATTTCAGCTTACTATTGGGGGAAGGAGGRAGAAGCAAATGTTTCAACTCATTTGCTTGCAACATGATATATTCCCCTACATTTTCAACATGCAGCTATTTGGGCAATGAAAGTAAGGCATGTTTTGGAAGCACCTCTCAGGATACATGGCTAGGAAATTTTGCGTAATAGAACRTCAGGACTTTTACCAGGGTGATTCCAGTTACTATACACTGTTTTACAGTCGTCCTGTTCACTCTGTTATAATAGTACTGTAAACAAATTTTTCAAATGACATCATCCTGAACAACRGTACCATTTTTATTGATGTTATATAATACAACTGTTTATTTATTACTTTTCCTGCATTTGTCAGGTTTAAGAATTAAGAAATTCTGGACTATACTGCATGTCTATATTCACTGTTCCCAGGACTATTATTGATATTCTATTTTTTCATTTGTAAAAGTTGATATATAGAAAAAAAATTATATGTACTTTAGGAAAAAGTAATACAAACATCAAACTTTTGCTKCATGGGATTATATTAAGTACAAAAGACATTGCATTTGCCCAATAGGAATATTGCTTTTAATACTGCTATTGTCATATCAAAGGTTAAATGATGAAGCTATATAATCCTTGCAGACATAATGGAATTCTGCAAGTTTATGCAACATGTTATATAACTTAAGTAAACAATGTTAAAAATCAGGCAAGGGATTAATTAATATAAAAAGCCAAAATACCTATCTTTAAATGATATTTTAAATGATAATGAAAATGTTCCACAATAAAACCTTCCAAGTCAGAACTATATTTTAAAACAATTACCTCTTTGGCTCTCTGTACAGCATCACTTGGAGGATTCCTGATTTGCGGTGAAGATTTTGTGTTAATTTTGTCATAAAGCTGAAATAATAAGAAATCAAACTGTTGAAATCATATGCTTTGTATTGCTATGACAAACCCTATCAAAAGTCTGTCTGTATAACCATGAATAAGGTGAATTGGCCTCCTAGTCATTCGATGGGACAAACTGTGTTCTACATACATTAAGGCTGAGCAGCTGGTTGATGTCAAAGTGGAGTGTACAGCTTTGAGAAATAAATTATACTCAACTTCAAAGAAAGGCGAGGAGAGCTCACGTGTTTATAAAGAGTCAAACTGTGTGTTTTCTTCTATGTTCACAGAAAAGAGACAAGCCTCTCCAGAGGGTAACTGGAGCCATTTAAATCGCCTGCTGCTTTGAACAGCCCCTCTGTTAAAAGCATCTTCCCTATATTCCTTGACTGGATGTGGCTAAAAGAAATACATGATTTTGTATGTTATCAAATCCACCAGTGGTGCTCACAGTTCATTCATTACTACGGAAGTCATTGCTGGAA
Source organism: Eudromia elegans (assembly GCA_003342815.1). Lineage (NCBI taxonomy): Eukaryota > Metazoa > Chordata > Aves > Tinamiformes > Tinamidae > Eudromia > Eudromia elegans. The sequence continues at coordinate 2,584,386 of PTEX01000045.1, read as the reverse complement.
TCAAAAAGTTGTTGATTTTTCTTCATGATCTATTCTACTGCTATTACCTCACAGTGGGTGACATGAGATGATAACAAGTGTGTGGTAAACACACTTGAACTTTGTATTTGATGTATAATAAGAACTCCAGCAAATCTTTCCTTTTTATTATTGTAGCTTTTATTAACACAATTTCAAAGTAAACCCAGAAACACAAGCTGCATTAGTACTCCATAGTACTTTCTTTATGTGTGTTTCAACAGTACTTCCATAATTTTTTGCAACATTTAAAAAGTCCACTTCTGAGGCATTTTTCATTTGGTATATATTCTTTTTTTTTTTTCTTTTTTTAGCAGTAATCAAGTTATTTGAAAAAAAAAAAAAGCAAAATCAAAAGCTAACAACAAACAAACCTCCCCCCTCCCCAATTAACTCTACCCATAATTAGTCTAGACTGATTATAGATGGTAAGAAGATTTCAGCTAGAACAAACAAGGAGCTGGCATGACAGAACAAACTTGTACCATGCATTAGCACTACAGGAACTGGGCAAGCACTCGTATCTTCTTTACAGCCTTCTAAAAAAGAACTGTTTTGCAATATTCTTCAAGTAGTTTTATGCTTAAATTATGGTTACAGCAGAAGCAGATAACTTTTAAGTTCATGTATACACAGCTGGAATTTACAACCTAACAGTCCACCCAATTTGAATTAACAGTGTTTCATGTATACACATTACCAAGAACTTTGTTTCCTTGAATATAAAGGGAACTCTCCTCTCTTCYTCCTGAAACTCCTTTATATGTGCATTTTGCAAAATGTGCATGAATCCTTGAAGGGAACTTGCTTGCACACTACGCAGATCAAAGTAAACATTAATGCCAATCACATCCAGGCTTCATGCACATCCTGTGGTACAGAACACGCTGCTATGTGCAGCTAGCTAAAAGCTTTATTCACATAAGAAAGACTTTTTCCAGCGTGCTGTATTTCAATAGTCCTGCAAACCTAAGGTTACTTTACAGCAGGCAAAATCCCCGTGTACCCCGCTGACGGGCTTTTCTTTTGCTGAACTGCTTCGGTTGAAGTAATAACAACTAATCTCTGCCCATTCTACCAGCAGCCCAACTCCAACAATGTCACCCAGCAAAAAGCATAAATATGGCAATTCAAAATCTACAGTAATTAAGAAATTATAAAACCTAACCTACATAAGTCATGAACAATTTGGGACATTAAATTATTTGTGAAAGTATAACACAAAGTGATAATCTGTATTTAAGATTTATGGGATACAGCATTCTTAAAATTTTAAGTCACTTAAACTATTATTGCCGAGTAGTTCATTTTTCTTTTACTGCATAGTTCGAAACTTTGAAAAAGAGGTCTATTTATTTCAATATTATTTTTAAAATAATCTTTACCTGGCCCCTATTATTTCCCATTAGTTTTGACCTGGATAATTCCCACTTCTCCACCAACTGCCAAACATTTTTTTTAATAGAATTTATCTCTCCCCAAAGGACTTAACTATGCACTGCAGCCTGGTGTCCTATTTTTGTTCTACACAAATATAGTGTCTAGTATATGGACATCATGATCCATAGCTACAATTCTCAGCTGTAATGAGATAAAATATTTTTTTTAATATTGTGTTAAAATTATATTGAAAAGACTTAAAATTATATGTACATATATAAGTATAAACACACTATATATATGAATGAGCACATAAAAACAAGTATCATCAAATATAAACAAATTACTTCATAAACATTGTTTCTATATTAAAAAAGCATACAGCTTAAAGCATCTCAAATTACAAAGACCCTCTTCTTTCAGAGACTACAGCATAGGATAACAAAACATCCATGCACATATTGTGAATCCTGGAAATCACAACTGAGATTAACACAGAATTCTCAGAAACACAACTCCGAATTCTCAAATTCCACACATAAAATGCAATTTCTGTTTAAAACTCTTGACAAACTTTACTTTTTCGAAATTCTGTTTTCTGAAGCTATTTATACTTTTGCTCTCCAACTCTAGTTGATCACCTTATTTACTTTCCTCTATTTTTTTTGATATCAAAACTACACCAAATTAACCAAGCAGTAACGCTCCTTTAAATTACAAGTGTTCTTAAATTGTCTATGCTACAACACAAACGTTAAGAGAGTACCCACAACAAGCCAAGCAGYCGAGCAGTTCACTATCAGTTGCGCAGCCTTCTTCGTAGGAGTTGAGACTTTTTACCTTCTGCCTGTATAAAGGGAACGTGTTTCTTCTGATATTTAAAAGCAGACTACGCAAAAGCCTATTCCACAATCAAGCAGGCGAGACAAAACAAACTTTTCTCCTCTGACTAGTTTTTCAGATGTGCACAAATTCCGTCTTAACTGTTTCCTGTAACAGGAGTCAGAACACTATCTGAATGCAACCCCCTTTTCATGGCACAGTCAAACATTTAGATCCTTAACAAGTCACACACATTTAGTCTTGCTGCCTGCTCCCGTCTTGAATGCAAACAACGTTAAATTACGTGATGAAATCAGTTACTGCTTTCTCTGCCAGAATCTGGGTGTTTCTATGATGCAAAGGAGAAACTTTTTTCCTTTTTTACCTCAGAATAAGAGCTACTGAACAACTAGAGTATAAATAAACATGATCTATCAACACAAACACATATTGGCAGGATTTATTTATAATTTAGATGGATGCATACAGGGCTGCCAACCTCAAATATTAAATCACAAAATCAAATATCTAGAAATAATTACTAAAAATGCATGTCTCTATATATTTGACTTTCGTGCAACACAATTTGCAACTGTCATATTGTAAGTTTTTTATTTTACAATATTCAGGTTCTGTAACACCTAAAACTCTCCAGTAGAGGTGCTGCCTCCATTTCCATCTACAACACCTCAAGATTTACTGAAAAACAAGTTTCTTGATCTTCGTTAACTTTCACAAATCCTCAGAATGACACTCCGTTGATCTCACCAGCTTCCTGGGTTGAAAGCTGAACGAAGCCTGTGACTAAGAGAATGCAGCAATATCTACCGGCAGAAGCTCTAAAAATTCAGAGCCAACTAACTTTGGATAAAACTTTGCTCTCTCACTTCAGTTTCACAATCTCTTATTCCATGCAAAATACTCTAACCTTCGATGCCTGCTTGTGTCCTTGTGGTTCTGCTCCTCATGGAAATGCTTTTCTGACAGTAACAACTCCTAGATACAACATACTAGATAGTGAAGGTCACAGTCAGCTGGGCCTTTATCTTTAACTTGTGTTTAAAGGCAGTTTGCTCTTCTAAATCCCCTGCTTCTCACTGCTGAGGACTGTGAAGTTAGCTTTTTGCATCAGACAGTCACCACTCATTTCCCAGGACAATTCATGGTGCATATTACTGCCTCATTGCGGATGGAAGCCCAGCCTGTGCTTAAGACTCTGCTGGTTACAGCCCTCCACTGCTTTGACCTTTTTCCTCTGCAAGTATCACAGTATATGAGCAGGAGCAACCTTTATACTCAARTTCCTCATATTGTAAAATGCTGTGTTATTTGCTAGCCAACAAAACGAGTCCAGGATAACGTTTTAAGAAGTATTTTATTAACTACAGCAAAGGTTTCCAGACAAAGTGCTCACACAGCACAAGGTAGTTTTAAGGACCACACGAAATCTGTCTGAAAGGACAAATGTTTCCTTCTGCTTACCTCACAGTGCAGAACTGAGAGCAGCTGTCATGGTGGCTCATTCCTTCAGGCACTCACACTTTTGGTTACCAAAATCATTAATTAGAAGTACTCGCTATCTTTCTACACTCATGCAAAACAAATGACCTGTATTGTAAAAAGATATTCTAGTAGCAAATAGAAGCCTGCATTTTCACTTTATTCATGATTGTTCATGTAATGGAACTGAGAAAAACATATTATTTTACTTGTTTCAAAGGAACTTCTACCTGCAAAAATTTACAGACAAATTGCAGTTGGCCTACAAGTCTCTTGTATTCTCACAAATGCTTAAGTTGTGACTTTTAGAAGGGAACTGCACTTGTTGCTACCTGTCTTGGAAGTCAATGTTAAAATGGGTTTTGCTTATCCCTTTCCTAAAGCAACTGTTAAGAAGAAATGGCACTGCATAAACTCAATCAGTTCTTTTACGGAATCATCCCATATTTGGGCTTTTTCACTTGCTTTGTTTTAAATCAATAATTTAACCACTTAGATGAGGGAGGAGGAACAACTCAAGCAAACTGAGGCAAAATATTTTTCTCCTGAATTTAGTTTCATTCCCAGTATATRCAATTGGAAAACATTGTCTTCTATGGAGAAGAGTGACGAATTTCACCTGCCTACACAAAAACTGAAATTCTGACTGTGCAAACTTGACGCAATGATGAGGCTAAGTGTCAGTTGGAAAATGTATAATAACTGTCAGCAAGTTGACTGCATTTCTCAAACTCAGAGGATATTCCAAGCTTACTAGTAGATAATGCCTTACCATTTGGAGGAGGAAATACATTAACTCATCTATTTAAAGAGCTGCTAGAAGAGAATCCTTGATCCTTCAGTGAGCCAGACATGACAACAACCCCTGCCTGTCAGATGGAGTCCTACTGAGTTGCCAAAACAGCGTCTCAGGAAGTCCAGACCATAAGCGCTCTTTCCTACTGAGGATGAATACAGCCTAAAAGGCAGAGGATGACAGGTATCCTAACATTCTTATTAAGGTGGAATTCTGAAATTATCACAGACGTTTGAAGGGAAAACATATCTTCTAATCCCTAAAAAGTGCAGAGTGAAATGAATGCATATCACTGCCTTGTATAATCTGCCCACGAGTTAGAGGAGCCCTCCTCATTGCATTCACAGGGTCTATCTATTGTTAGCAATTCCATAATATGAGCAGTTGGAAGGAAAGCATATGGCCCTTTGCCAGTGTTGCCAACAGGCAAAGATGCCAAATGGCATTACATTACCACCCAGTATTTTGTCATCTAAATCTTGCATTGAAATCAAATTTTGTATTAGTACCACCTGCAAAGACAAGCAAGTACAACATATCCCAAAAAAACATGTTTCTGAAACTGTTCAAAACACTGGACTAAAGAMGCTGCAACACAGAGCTGTGTGCTAAGATCTGCTCCCAGGAAATCTGAGGAAACTCTAAAATAGTTAGAAGTTTTAAAAATTGAAGAAGTTTTTGCATTTTGCTATGCACATAAATGTTGGGATATCTGCTCCATTTAAACTATCAAAACAGAAACACTATTTTTATATTCTGTCAACAATCCTGCAGTAAAACTGCAGCAGGCATAAACAGGGAAATTGTACACAATTCTACCTGAAGCCAATGTATATTACGTGACACATTGCTTTTTTTCTGTCTGCCTTTGTTTTTTCACTTGGTTCTCCTCTGACCTATCTTTTAGGCTGATATATAGATATATGTTAGCTGATAAGAGCAGCTTCAAAGATGCTCACTTACCCTGGCTTACCACATGATGAGGTGCCAAGATCCAGTAAGATGTTAAACTTGAGAAATAARAGAGTTGAGAAAAGGATTGACATCATCTGGAGTCTCTCAGCACACTTCACTGTGTGTTTTATCATGGAGATTAACTTACAGATTCAATAAATTAGGACCCTAACCTAGTAATTAGGGTAAGTTGAAAGACATACCAGAGAGCCCATGCACGTAGCTTGCTAAAGAAAAATATGGGTCAATTAAACATTCTACATTGTATATGACACATATGGGCAAACATATATTCTTTGGAAGTGGAAAGTGTGGTAACAAAACCTGGACTAAATAATCTCAACTAAATAATGCCAAACCATAAAAACACTTGGATTCAAGGAGACTAAGGGGTTTTCCGATCCCTAAGGAGGTGGAAGCACTTCAATTCCTTCTACCCTGAGCTCGCTGCAGACATCCAGAGTATCCTCCATCTCTCTGCAACACTAGATATTTTCTGCATGTCACCTATTTCTGTTTCAGGGACTTCCTGCCAGCAGTCCCTCCAGCCATTTTTTATGTCAACTCCACTCCTATTCCATATCCCAGTGGTTTCTTTGTTTGTATAGTCAGTGTTTTAACTTCTGTTTGAGAGATGAAAGAATTGAAATTAGGATGAAGCAAGGGCACTGCTATGCACAAAACACTACCAGCAGAGCTGGCATAATTGCTCAACACAATCAGTACAACAATGACACTTATGGTCCAAATTAAAGAAAAAAAAAAGAAACAGTCATCCTCATTCTAGGATGTACTAGAAGTATTTTAAAAGACACAGGTGATAATTATGTTGTTTTCAGAAGTATTAAATTATGCCCTTTCTACATTATGGTTTGGTTTTGAATGTTATCCTTTAAGACAAATATCACCAAACCTGAAAGCGCCAAGTGAAYAGCTGTTACAGAGACATTTACAAAACCTGATTATTGGAATTATTCAAAGGAACCAGATTTCTCTCATGTAACAAAAAAAATCCTGAAGGTGTGAAAAAATACTCACATTTTGCAAAAATATTAATGATCAGTAGCTCAATGTTTACTAATAACAAAACGATAAGAAATTTGCTTAACATGCAGCAAAGATGCTAGAGGTGCTGGAGAAAACTGTGTAACTAAAAAGTCAATTAAATATTGGAATTGGTTACAGTAGGAAGGGAATTTCCTTTACTTTAATTTTAGTAACATAGGAGCAAAGTATGAATGGAGGCCCCTTCCACTCTGTTTCTCTGAGTTCATGTGTTATCATGTTACCTATTCCAAAAGCATTGGAACTTGATAGTCAAAAAATGAGAGTTTTAACTCTAAATCACCCTTAGTTTTTCCTTGATTTTGAGACTTATATCATGGTTTAACCAGATATTTTAACATATTTGCAACATCAAGGCCTCAAACAATCCTAATACTTCAGTAAAGCTATATAGCCACCTAATTCTATTAATGAAATAGTAATCTGAATTTATATGATCTTAGRAACAAAAAACAAGGCACACCACTTTCTTAAGAAGACGCCTAGCAGTTAAACGTAAACCTAAGCAAAAACAAAATAAAACAAAACAGRGAACGCTATAAGAGAATTTAGTTTACATGGAACACATCTCAAATCCCTGCACAAGAAGCCCTCCTGTCTGGCTTCTATCCCCCAGATATGACCTACCGCCTTAACTACAGACTCAGGCTAAGCTAAACAGGCTTCAACCCCTCTTTTGTCAGTTGAACTCAACCCTTCAGGGCTAGATCATCATCTTGAACACAAGGATGTCAAGAACCACCAGTCTCATTCCAGACATAAGCCAAATAAAACTGGATAAAGCCACAATGATGACTTAGGGTCAGCAAAGGACACACCTTCTCATCAGTTACGTGACAAGGAACACATCTTGCGCTAGGAGGTGGGAGTTGCAAGTACTTTTTGTTTCTCCCTACTCAGGTAAACTTTACCTAATGATATACTGAAAATGCACTGCAATGAGCTCTGCATACCCAGATAAGTCAGGCTGCACCAGCCAACTACTTGAGTACCTGGAAATATGATGCAGTGAGGCCTGACTAACTTCAAAGACAAGAGTGTATTCAGCTAGGATGTTTCTATATTGCCTTTGGGTATTTTAATGTAAACTGTGCATAGTCTGAAATTCCATTCTGGAGGAAACTCCCAATGCCAGCAAACCAGAAATGTTGTTTAATATTTGTGAACTGTATCTCAGGCACTGCAGCAATTATTTTTGTCAAATATGCAAGCTCCTGCAGAAAAAAAGATTGTCTGAGAATTTCAAGTCTTATTAGAATAACACCAGCTGGCCCTCATAATTATTTAAAAAAAGTACTGAAGTAAAACTTGAATTATATTAGAAAAAATTAAGCGTATGAAGTTAAATATGAAAATTTTTGTTATACCTTAAAAAACAGTATCAGTGAAGTTAATTATATGTCCGACAAGTGCCAAGAACACAATTTTATGGTTCTTTGTCAGACAGATGAGGACCCAGTTCTACAAAATACACTGAAATGAAAGGAGTTCTTTGTTTCTATATGCTAAAAATCTTTTAGAATAACATGCACATATAGTAACAAAGCACACAGATTCACACCCACTCACAGTGATACTATTGACAGAGGGAGGATAACACAGGCCAAGTAGAATAGGCTAAATAGTGCTATTTTCATTTAAAATATGTATTTTATTAAACTGAATTTCCCTTGATGATTCACTGTATCAGTACTACACCTGAAAATATTTGGAATGACAAAACATTAGTACCAAATTAGAATAAAAAAGTTAGGAAAAGAAACAGATTAAAGACAACAAAAAAACCTATTACAGAGCCATGTAACTTGACCCAGAATTTTGCATTCTTGCAAGGTGGTGGATACATATATTCCTCAAAAAAGAGTATCAATCAAAGTTAAGTATTAATTCTTAATTTTATCACTTTTGTGTTTAACAGACTCTCTCGTAAACCAGTATTACAGTAGATACTACAAAAATGCTGAACCCAAAATTGCTCCTGCTCTGTAGTCTACATATAAGCAAAATCTAAATACATTTTTAACAGAGAGAAACAAGAGAGAACAAGGAAACAATTAAAGGATGCTGACTAGCACAGTGGTCTATGCTGGTTTCCTAGGAGAACAGGAAGTAAGATTGAAAGGCATAAGTTGAAAATGGAAGGTATTTTAGAGAACGGTATGAAATGACATACAAGACATTACTCTGGAGTTGCCTCTGCTTTTTAGCTTTCTTTCAGATATGGCCCTTCTCAGATCAGTTACCTTTTAAAGAAAAATCATAGCGTGGTGGTGATGATGATGATGATGCAGTCCACCTGCTGAAGGGAATCTTCAGACAGCTCTCTCTACGGTTTGCTCATTGCTCCCTCTGTACTACTTGGGAAAGGAGCTTCCATTGCAGAGCAAGAGACAGTCCCTCCCATTCCCTGGGGTTGAGCATGCTGCCTCTGCTGGACTGGGATAAAAGCCAGATTCGGTTCCCCAAATAGCAAGGTGCTTTCTTGCCAGCAGAGTTCTGTCTTTATTTTTTTCAACAAATATTTTCCACTTGCTCTTGTCTTAAAAATGTATCATTAAAAGAATAATTAAAAATAGGAAAACAAGGTGATTTRAAAATGAGAGAGGTTTATTTTGCATAAATATAACACTTTCTGGGGGAGGTTAGGAAGACATCTAGTACAAGTTCCCTTTCTCATTATTATTGCACAAGAAGTGGTTAATGCTTCACTAAAACGTGCTCCATTTATTAGTTTTAGTGTAATCAGTATTCATGACAGTAAGGGCAAGTGTTGATCCAACAAACTAGAATCACACTGATCTTTATATAAAAAACCAGCAACCATTCTTATTCAGACCAAAACACAGAAAATTAAGACAATTAATAAAATGTTAAAGGCTCTTACAGACATTTTTTTTTTGTTTTTCTTTTCTGTATTACATGATAAATTAAAATATTTTCAAGTACAGAATTACAGTATAAATCATGGCTGGTCACTGTTGTTTCTTTTGTAAAAGACATTGAGATTAACCCTGCCAACATCTAACATTGTCAGAGTAAACAGAACAAAACAAAATCAGTAAAAAGTTTTAGCCAACCATGTCTAAGAAACTGAACCAAGGTTTCAACAACATTCTTCTTAGGAGAGGAGAAAATATGTTTCCTTAAAAGTCTGGATTTGAGGACTGAATTTGCTCGGGTGACTGAGTTTAAAATAAATACTAAGGGAACTCCAAAGTGTGTCTGTATGCCTGTTCCTCTGAAACATTAACATTAGCCACAAAGAGTAACAGACATAGAAACAACATACTCTACAAAAATCAGTATGTCTTGAATATATGCTCTACGAACATAAATAAATCTCTTAAAAGAAGAAGTGACTATACATATAGACAGAATTATCAAATCATCAAGATTTATGAAAAGATCAAAAATGATCTCATTTGGGTTAAACTATTTGTGTGTAATGTACTGACAATGTAATGTAATGACAAAAGGTAAAACAAAATTTTTCAGAGTTCAAAATGCTCCTATTTCAAATAGTTTTTCAGAAATAATTACACTTACCTTAAAGATTCYAGCTATGGAAATAACATAACAAACTTCTTAAACTAACAGCCAAAACTTAACTGCCTAGAGAAGCATCTGACTCAGGACAGACAGAGACAAAGCTCACAGCATCGAGAGGCCCCAGTCGCACAAAAGCTGATATTGTTCTCCTGCTGAGTGAAAATTTCCCTTGTAAATTGAATGACATCTGCATTCAGAATCACTCACAGAAACAGTCCCCAAAGAGGTGACTAAACTACTTGACTCAACGAAAGATTTCCYTTGTTTCCCTCAGTGTAGGCAGCTGTGTCCTATAGCAGCTTCTGTTTAGCAAATCGAGCTTCCCTTCATGTTTTGATAGAGATGGAACACAACTTTTAAGACTTTCCCATTAAGTACAGCCTTGAAGGCTGGTATACTTTTCAAAGCAAATAACCATTAGAGTAAAATCTTCTGTCATGATACAGAAAATAACCAAACACCAATGCCTCCAAAACCAGTAATCTCATTTATACTGTATCAGCATTGCTGACAGAAGACAGCAATGCCTTCCAGGATTTCTTTCTTGAAAGTCAACAAAAATAATCGCAATCAAAGCACTCGATAACGTTTCTAACAATCTATTAGTGGTAACAGTAGAGTTTTTTTTTTCAAAATGTAAATCTATCTCTGCCTTTCTATTAAATTACTTATATCCTATACTTAACTTTATTATGTTCTTTATGATCTAAATTGGATACAAAAATGAAACAATCTATAAAGTTTTATATCGGGAACAAACCCAGGAATATCTGAGACACATAGAGGAATATCCTGCAGGATTCAACAAATTTTGATGACATTTCTGAAATGTGACATGCTTGTTTTGTCAACATTTCTGAAATATTGACGAAACTGGCTGTTGCCCAACCCAAATACACTTTTTCTTTACAAGAAATATGAACTACTAAATAACGTATTGCTTTTAGGTATTGAGTATTTGCAAATGTTCTTAGAGGGCCCTTTTCTTTACTTCCTCTGGTAAACAAAACTGAATTTTTAATAATGAAGCATTTAGATTCTGTAAATTAAAACCCAATCAATATAAAAAAAGGATTCTGCAAAATTACTAAAAATCACACAGTGAAACTGTATGCCCACACGCGAATATGCTGGTTTGGATTCAGAGTGAACATGAATTACTTAGCATGCAGTTGACACTTTTTCCTGTGCAAAAAAAAAAAATAATAACTCTTATTAAAAACAGTGTATTAAAAATTTTTTACTCGAGTAAAATCTGAACAAATGGATATTAATCATATCATTCCTTGTCCACATAATCTTGCTATTAAGCATAATCTTGCTTGTAAATTACAAATCTTTTTGTAATAACTCAACTATATACAACAAAGGTATACTTTTAACTTAAAACAATGATTGTAGTGAAAGGAAAAATATGACTGGATGCTGATCAGAAAAGAAATATACTATTTGAAGTAAAAGATAACTATTATTGTAAAAGTATTTTGCTTGTAAGGATTACAATATTAAATCTTAATAAGCATCAACATTTCAAGAAATGTTCCTTTGAACAGTTTTGGTGCCTAAGGAAGGTGGAAGAGAGTCTTAAGAGCTATCTAAATAGATATATAGAAATGAATCAATTTATCAATGGAATGACAGGAACTCTGCTTTCTACAGCCCTGAGAGATAACACCTCATAATGCCTTAACTAACACATTACTCAGTCAATACATTTCTTTGTTAGAAAGAAAGAATCTTCTAGTTTGTGATCTATATTATCTGGAAGAACACCCCCACAAGCAGGTAAGTTGCAGTCTTTGAATAAAGGCAATTCTCTCTTTTTTTTTGCTTTTCAGTTCTGAAGCAAAAGAAGGTATTTAAGCAGCAGATATCARATATCATGTGCCTAATCTAAAAATAAGAACGACTCTTGAGACAGAGGAGGAACATGAGAACAAATTTAGCTGTGGAAATGGGCCAAGAAAAAGGAACAGCACTTTTTAATACAATCTGTGAGCCACAACTTCATGACAGATTATGAAATTCTTACTTATTGTAACAGAGTGCTTCACGGGTAACTTGTTCTGGTGGCCTCAGTAAACCCCAATATTGCRAAAGGAATAAACAGTTTCCCTGGAAGAATTCATTCAAGCACAAGAGACGATTTTCTAGAGTTCTCATAGAAAAAGGAAGGCATAGCTTGATAAAAGGTATAGATTGACAGATCTACAGAAACCAAGCAACCTCATCCAAGCTATGAAATAAAACACTTGCTCTTTTGAATAATACTGCCAAAAACTTCCTCTAGTTCTTTCAAATACATGCTTTGTAACATTGGAATCATTACAACTTCTTTTTCTGTTAATGTGATTATTGGATATATTGGGAAGACTCTGTCATTCCTCCCTTCAACATAGCACAATAAAACAAAACTGTTTTTTCATATTGTTTTGTTTTCACAAATATACTCCTATATCATGCATTTAAACTGATCTCTTTGTCTCTCTAAGAGAATGACCATGGCTTCTTTAAAAGTATGGTAATATTATATGACTTTTTGCAGCTTTTCCTTCTTTAAAAGTCTATGGCAGACCATTACACAAATATTATATCATTACTGAAATACTATGAACAGACTGGTACTGAAAAAGTACAGAGTAAAAAAAAGTGAAAATATTGCAGAAGCATGCTTTCACATCCAGAAGATGTGAGAAGCTGTACCATCCAGCGAAATAGTTAAACTATAACCATCTATTTTAACAAAACAAGTCTTTATGGAAGAAGTTACAGAATGACCAAATAATGATTAATAAATATCTGAAATGTTTCTCCACAAGTGATACAAATCTTTATGTTCTTATATTATACTTACATTATTCTTTTTCTGTCCAGACTTTTATATCTTGCTTATATTATATGATGACCTTTCTACAGTGCAGTATACAATATAGAAAGATTTACCCATTTAAGTGTCTGTAAAAGCAGCTAAATGAACTCGCATTGGATAACTGATATATATATATATATATATACACACACACACACACAAATAGAAAGATACTTCTAAATGAGTTGGTGAAGATATCATTCAGAAAAGTCACATGGAAGGTCTTCCTAAGTGTCCCATGATTGTGATCCAAGGCTTGTTTAAYATCAAATGCACAAACAGTTATTGAGAACACAGATGAGAACTGCGTAGAATTCCCCATGCCAGAGGAACGTCCTCATCGTTTAACATCTAGCTTGCTATCTCTGGCTCCTGGACTCTTGYGTGGTTAGCTAGGTCGTGGGAAAGCTGTACCCAGAGGTTTATACTTCACACAGGCTAGTTCAAACCCAGTGATTTGAGGGCTCTTCTGGAAGGAAGAACATGTGGATTGGAATMATTTGAAGTTGGAGGATGTATAAAATCCAGACGACCCACTATTTACTAAAAAGTTTTTAAGAAATATATACGTATATCTATGTTTCTGGAATTGCTTAGAATCTCCACTACAATAACCATCTACCTAAYGAGCCTATTTCTGGGTGCCTTTCAATGTGTCAAGCTTAGACATCTTTTTAGAACTGTAGTATTCACTGAGGAATTCAAGCTCTTATATTTAAGATAYAGTATCAAATTATTCATCATCAATATGGTTACATGAGCATTTTGGTTTGTTTCATGAATACATTTTTGAAATGAATCCTCTGATTATCCCCACCCAAGAATCGTTGGTTTTCACAGTAGAGAGTTTCCAGAGCAYATTAAATTTCAAATGACACTAAATGAGAAAATGTGTTTCAGCCACTAGTGGTTAGTCAGTCCATAGGACTAGAGTACAAGTTGTGTAAMGTAAAACCTCTGAAACCCCCCCAAAGTGTAGAAGTCCTCAGTGTTAGTCTCCTTTGCTCTCTGAACACCTACTACTGCTGTGTKACACAACTTGCTAATGCAGACGTAGCCTATGTCTTTGTGAATTCAGCTTTATCACCCCTTTCTTTCTCTCTTAGCAGTTTTCCTACTGAAAGTGCAGAATGTTTTAGACAAAGATTGTCTTGCCTGGAAAGAAATATTCTATCTTCAACATGAAATAATCCACATATGCCAGACTYAAAGCTGGAACACTCTTCTGTTTCTTTTTGACCTTTATTTTAGACTTCTACGTTATGCAGACGAAGTAGTCAATTAAAACATGATATGCTTTTGAATTTGTCCTTAGAGGAGGGTTGTTCAACCAAAAGGGAAGGATGGAGAGTGAGCTCACAGTGATTAAGCAACTGTTTGATTAAACAACTACTGATAATCATAAACAAAATTTCTGCTAGTGAGAGGAGAGCAGGAACTTGGAAAGCAGCAAAACCTTGAAGCATACGAAGATAAGTAGCACATTCTTCACCCAGAACATCACACTACTTGTTTTTCAAAATGATCCTTGCAAAATAGACCACTTCGGCTTTCAGGAAAAAAAAGAAAACCAAGAACCATCTGATGCCAGTTATAGCCACTGTTCCACACCAGTAGTAGCTGTGCTCCACTGCTACCGTGTAGCAGAAGAGCGAACTGTGCTTATAGATAGTGAGGAAACAGGAGCTACATCCTGAGGTCTAYGAGAACACAGAAGGTTGTAACCTCCAGCCTTGTAATTTTTTGCACTCATTTTTGTGAAACACATATTGTGTGTGTYTGTGTCATCTTACAGATTAATGATTCTCACGAACCATGCGTTAATAATGATCTAAATGAGCGAGCCTACCACCTACTGTGTCCAAGCAAAGGACAGAAATCAGTTCATTCAGTTGCTTTACACGGGAAAAAAAAAAGGGTTCTTATAAGAATATCCAGAGATTTTGTCTAAGGTTACTAAAAAAGGAGGGAAAAAAAAGTCTATACACTGAAATTACAATTCAGATTTTAAATGAAAAAATAAAACGTCGTCTTTCTCAAGTCTATTCTAGTAGCAAATAGTTTTAAAATAGCTATTAATTCAAAACAAGCCACCAAGCCATAAGCTGCTTACATATGATTAAAATAACATTACACACTTTCCAAAATAGTCTGTAAATAAAATACACTAAAGTTAATTTTAGTATACTAGATAGTTAATTTCTGCTTTCCATACTTAAGTAAATTCATTTTGCTAAGAAGCAAGATAATGTAAGATATGCAAAAGAAAACAAAATAATGAACAAGAGATATGGAAACTTTTCCAAACTGCTTGTCATGGGAAACTTACATCTAGCAGCGTGTGGAGATGCTGATCCTGGAAAACACTGTGAAGAAAATCTAAGTCTTTTTCACTGCAATCTGTAAGTGCATGAATTTCCTCCAGGCTGTCTAGCACCTGTGAAACTGCTCCTATGGGGCAATAAACAGAAGAAAAAAAATCAATAGAGCAAAGACTCATGGTAAACTGAACTTTGGAAAAGGAAACTTTCACTTCATACTTCTTCCAGTATAACAGGAACAGGAACTTTTTTAGAAAAACAATGTTTCACAGGAAATTTCACTGAATAAACATTACCCATTTCAACAGTGCCCATATGTATTGTGATTGCTTGTTAAAAAAAACAGATTAGCTTAAACAAGATTAAAACATGTTTGTATTACGCTTTCTTTGGTTCAGTTTTAGCCTGTTTTCCTGAGGACATCTAAGGTAGTCAGTTGGTTTTTTGTTGATTTCCCCCCACCATTCTCACCCCTACCTCCCTTTTCCTCAACTTTGAACTGCTGGCCAATTTCACCTACACCTACCAGAGAGGTAAAAGTCACTGAAAACAATGATGCTCTCACAAATTCTTTTGAAACTTGGCATCTAGATAAAAGAGGGAAAGACCTGAACTGCTGCATCAGCTCAAAAGAAAAAGAATGCTGCAACACAAGCTTCATTATTTGTTCTGTTTGACCTGTTTGCCTGGTTATCTCAAAGTAGTTATAGCACTTGTTACCGTTTGCCCAGTGGGTTGTTTTGGGTAGCAGGAAAATTAGGGTTATTTTTATATGGGATCAGGGTGAAAGGAAGAAATGAAGGGCATGGAGACAAAATGGAAAAACAGGAGGCACTATGTAGACTGAACTCCATGAGGAGAGCTGAACTCATAGCATAGGAAGGTAAGGAAATACAAATCAAATTCAGGGTCAACTTGTTTTAAAAGGTAGTTATCAGTGGCCATTGACACTTGTGTGCATTACTTGAATGTTTGCAACGACTTATCTAAACACCTACAGACCACAGTTTTTCCATCATCCTGCAATAAGCATCTGGAAAGATGCTCACCTTATCCTGTATTAGTCTGCAAAGATGCCAGTGCCTGACAGTAGAAAGCTGAATGCACTTTCATGAATAAACTCTTAATTCTGGATAGAGAATTCTATACAGCCTGTATTATAATAACTTCTTCATATATATATATGTTGTTTATTTTGGCAGTGTCCTGCTATGAAGATAGTCAGCTCATATATGAGGTTCTTAAGACTGCTGTGTATCTTGAAATTCCAGACTCTACTGTATGAGAAACTTTTACCAGCCTTCCTTCTCTCAAAGCCTTTTGTAATCCACAGTATTTGAAGAATTTAATAAAAGCAAACAAACCCCAACCTCCTCAACCACAATGAGACAACTTAAATCAGTAACTTCCCTGCAAACCTTGAAAAACTGGAATAAAGATGACAGAGCACAGAAAAAMCACCATATGAGAATCATGACCTCAGGGCTTAGGAATAAATTACAAATCTAGAAAATTTTGCAACACATTTAGTACAACTCTCAACCTGAGATTCGCCTGCACATACTTGACGGAACTGTGGTATTGCACTGACTCATCACTCACAGGTCATTAGATGACTCCTTTGTTCTCTGCTGTGAAACACAGCTCACTACTTCAAAACATGGTGGCTGGACACTAAAGAACAAGACTAATTTTTTGCCTTCTCCTGGTGCTCATAAGGTCAGGTGCTCTAAAAAAAGAGAAAATCCTGCTCCCCATGTGCCCATGTGAACAAGCTGAAGGGAAACTGTTCCCCTCCTCTGCCTGCTCCTCCTCCAGCAGACCATGAGACAGAGCACAAAACCTGACGACACTGTGGACACTGTGAATCTGCAGAGAAGGGCATGGGTGGCGCTAAGCCTTAAAAGTACAGAAGAAAATGATTTTGCTGACTTTGTTGACTCAGGGTTTTGAAGAAGGAAAAAAGATCCAATTCAGCCCCAAGAACCTTTCAGAAGAGTTTCATATGCAGATGGAAGAGTACATAAAATAAAATTAACCATTTCTTTTTTTATAGCTCAGCATTTGGATGCATGGCAGGGTGAGTTCCTCTGCAGGTGACCAGTTCTCAAGRAAGAGATTTTAAATTTCTTTTAATTTTCCTTCCATGTGCCACCATAGCATCAGCACAATATGTGACAAGTCTGTGTAATGTRCACATTATACCTCTCGGATGTTATTACATGTCTACACCTGGATGCAGATGAGAAAATTATCCTTTTGTTTAAGAAGTCTCCCCTTTAATTGATAATATATAGAGAATCATAGAATGATAGAATGCTTAAGGTTGGAAGGGACCTGTAGAGGTCATCTAGTCCAACCCCCCTGCACACGCAGGGACACCTAGAGCATGTGGCACAGGGTGATGTCCAGGCGGGTTTGGAAGATCTCCAGAGAAGGAGACTCCACCACCTCTCTGGGCAGCCTGTGCCAGGGCTCTGTCACCCTCACTGTTAAGAAATTCTTCCTCAAGTTCCTGTGGAACTTTTGGTGCCTCAATTTGCGGCCATTTCCTCTAGTCCTATCGCTGGCCACCACTGAGAAGAGGCCAGCCCYATTCTCCTCACTCCCTCTCTTGAGGTATTTATACACATTGACCAGGTATTTATACACACTGATCAGTGCATTACGTTCAGGATGACACTTTGGACCCTGCATAGGAGATGGGTCAGATCAGTGTAGCCTTAAAAATTTTACTAGTATCTGATTACAGCTGACTAGATATGGCTGTATGGGAGTGTAAAATGCTTTTACGAGAGGGAGCAAATAACAATTCCACTTGCTTTGGGTGCAACTTCAGGAATTGATAATACTGAATCATCTTCAATTGAAAAATTTGACTAGAAAATACCAGTCTGGTCTGACTGAAGATAATTTCTGCTT
Organism: Eudromia elegans; assembly: GCA_003342815.1. Lineage (NCBI taxonomy): Eukaryota > Metazoa > Chordata > Aves > Tinamiformes > Tinamidae > Eudromia > Eudromia elegans. The sequence continues at coordinate 2,566,190 of PTEX01000045.1, read as the reverse complement.
GTAAACACAAGTCTTCTACTCARCTATGTTTCTGGAACTATCTGGTAACGAACAATGATTCTCAGAAGTCAATAGTTAGTCAATCAGATTCAATCACTGCCAGCTTGGAATCAGTATCTTATGCTTCTGGGATATCATGTCTGGGCATACTGAAGAATAGAAACAACAYGACAAAAACAAGACATATGCAAGGGATTAAACTGCTGAAGTGTCATCTCTTAACTATCGTGATTAAGAAGATTTTAATTTCTCTAATACTAGAAAAAAACTATATAAAGCGGCCATATAAAGATGTATATCAGAAACCTACCACCTTTTTGATTGCACCATAAAGTTGTCTGCAAAGGAGTTTACAGTGGAGTTTTCCAAGGTAGTCCGAAAGCTTATGATAGTCCYATGCAGTCATTACTAGTACCTGAAATGCTTTTACAGTTAATAGAATTACTTCTTAAATGTAATTGTTTTTAAGACGGGGGTGAGGTGAGTACCTTTCTGCTTACTGAGGCAGAAGATTAGTAGGCAGTTAATTTAGACTTATTTTCTTTATTAGGCAATAACTTGGTATTATTTCTCCACCTAGTGTGCTGCAARAGTTATCACTGTTGTGTACTACAGAAACTGTTATCTAATTCATACAGAAGGCAGTTTAGGAAGAGTTCTCTGTTATGACTGAATTCTATCTCTAGAGACCTTGCAGTTCTCACAGGAAGCCCTTGAAATGAGTTGATGTCATCAAGTGTCACAGCTACTGCTTCAAGTTGCAAGCAGAACAAGCCCTGGGATGGTAATATAGAATGCTTTTACTCTGGCGTTCAGTTATTCTTATTTGGTACAGATGATTTGCCTAGAGAAGCTGATCTCTACAAGTGGAAAGGAACTGTTTACTTATTCTCTTAAAAAGAAAAAAATCTTTTAAGTAATATTATATTCAAAGATAAGAAGCTTCCACTGAAATCCCATGACCTGCATGCTTTTATAAAGCTGAAGGACATGCTGAAATCTGCTTTGCATGTGAGACTCTGAAGAACAYGACTTTATGTTTGCAACAAAGTCAGCTGAACTCAGGAGCAGCAGGATGTACCAAATCTAACACACTGAGAAACATTTTTGGGGGATGGGTTTTATCTGACGAACAGGGCATAAAGCCCTGCCTGACCAGACTATTTGACTCAGATGTTTGCAGTGATCCTGTGCCYTCTGACAAAGGACTTTTGAAGGTTTCCATAAAGAATGTGGAACTGGCAGGCTAATTTTCCAGATTACACCTTGCTTTCATAAGCAGGAGAAGAGATTTGAGGAATCTATCTGAAATTCTGTGGATATAAGGATACATGTAYAACTACATCACATACTATTAAAAAACTCCCAACTGATCTAACACACATCAAGGTTCCTTCAGCATATACAGTTCAAGGGATGTTCATCTCATTRTGATAGACTCAAAATGTAGGTCATGAATACTAATTTCAAAAGCAAAACTTCTGAGCACTGTGTGTGGAATAAAGTAAAAACTAACCAACAGAGAAATTAATATTTTACTTCATCTTTTGAGCACAGTATATTATATCTTAAGTAATGCAGCGCTATGTTAATGCTTCATTGAATTAAGTTTCATTTACTTCCACATAGGTTTTGAGTAGAATGGATTCCCTTGAAATCCATGGCATTCAAAGACTTTGAAGTAGAATAAAATAGGCAGCAAAGAATACAAACTAAACACTATTAGCCAGAAAGCATATGCATATTTTAAAGGGGATAGGGAAGAAAATGTAGCTCTTTAACTACCTAGTCCAAGTACGCCATTTAAAACRAACCAGTATGATCATAATTATACACTGGATTCTTCATCTTTATGGCTTTGATACTATGATGCTGCTGAAAAAAAYGGACTTCTGCTCATGCTGTATATAAAATGTGTGAGACCAGAAGTCCCTAAACATTTCCAATAGCTGTATTATTACAGTTGCACTTCTGTATGAACTACACACAAAACCTCAAATTAATAATGTAGACGTAGAATATATATGCTGCAATCAAAAAGCAATCCTAGCCTTTAAAGCCTGGGCATTTCAGAAAGCAGCATTTACAACTYACTTTGTTCATGAAGAGGTTTGAGACTAGCACATGCAGCAAGGAGAGTGAAAATTGTTAAGATTTTAGAAAGGTTAAATCATTAGAGAATCACTGAATAAAGACACTCACAGTCATATGAAAAAAAACACCCACGTAATCTTTGGGCATTATTATAAAGTGCAGGTCTTTGGAGAAGTATTAATTTATAGGTATTTTGCAATACTGACGGAGCACATCTGATGACATTACCGTGACTTCATTTTTCCCAGTTTTGTAATYTAAGATTTGAAAGTTGCATTGGATTTTTTTCCTGCCACATATTACAAATAATCAAAGAATCTTTGCTTCTGCACTAAAGACCAAAACAACCCTTCCATCTTTAAATTACCTATGTAGTGCTAACTGTAAAGAATCAGTGCCTCAGTCGTTTTGTTTAGATGACATCTGATTAGAATATATATATATATATATAAAAAAAGACATATATGTTTAAATTGGTAAAACTGCCATGGAAATGATGGAATCTGTTTGCTGACGTTTTAAAGTTACACTTGTATATACATGTAAAACTGCCTGCTTTAGTCAAAAATGGCTTTCTACACTCAATAGTAACAAAACTGTGAAGTTCCCATATTACATACAAGCCCAGATTTGCTTTGGTGTCAGGGAATAGGAACTAATACTTTGTAAGAAAGAATGCTTGTTGGCCCTGCAAAGAAAATATAAAATATAAGCTGTTTTGATGAAACAAAGGAAAAAAAAAGGATCTTTTATATAAACACTTGTGCCAATGTAACTTTACATTTTAAGAGAATGTCAATTGAGGACTAGGTCGTCTTCATCAGTACAAACCACATCTGCATGAATGGCTGGAGTTGAGATGTCTCCAAAGCCACAAAACAATTTGTTGCTCACTGCTGCTCACTACACTCCAGCGCAAATATCTTTGCAAGAATGGATAAGAGCCCAAGCGTATGAAGATATACACCTTTAACAGTTCAAAAATGGTAGAAGATGCATGTTTTACATATATTCACTACAGTGCACTTAAAACTAAAGACACATAAAGATCCTACCCTATCTTATGTCAAGCTATGCACTGTTTCCCAAACTCCTTCCTCCTGGTCAGAGCCTAAACAGTCAAATTTACATATTTACTACAGTTACAATTACAGTCTTCCATGGACACAGATCTATGAATACTATGGGAAAGCAGTTAAGAGAACAAAATATGTGTATGTGTGCGTGTATGCACGCACACACACACACACATTTTATATATATATATATATATATATATAAAATATGAAGTGACATATATATATATGAATTTATAAAGTCAGGTAAAGTCTAAGAATAGAGCTAGAAGGAGAGAGGTTTACTGCGACCTGTAACGAAACTGCACCTTCCTTTTCATGGCTTGCATTTTAAGAGGCTGAATTTGTTGTTTTTAGAATTGTCATTTATATCTAATTGGAGAATTTCTAGAAATGTAAAGTTTCACACTCCTTTCTGCATAAAGCTACTTCTGCCTAATACCATACTCGGGTATAAGTATTTGAACTTTGAGTCTCTCACAAAGCATGTAGGAATGTCAGTAACACTCCTTCACTAAGAAGAGTTATTCAAATTAACTGTATGCATATACACAATTAATATGCATATATCACATCACATAAATACACAGGATGATCAGGAAAGTCCATGCAAAGGTATTGCAAGAAAATAATATGTGACTAATAGTATAGAATATGCTTAGTATACAAGAGAAAAAAATAGTCCACAAAAACAATAATTCAGGAATTAACAGGCAAATCCAAAACACTTTATTCTACATTAATTTAACAAAAATTAATTTTATATCAGTTGTGTTGCAAGTATTACCGGAGGCAACAAAAAACGCAGGTAATTTTAATACTGCCTCTAAACTAGAATGGAAATCAATCTACTTTTGATTAACCATGCTTTGGACGTTAAAGAAAGAGTAAGTCCAAAATGGACAGGGTATTTTTCTGGAATAGGCAGTATTAAAACTGAAAAGTGCGAAGTGAGAGGGAAAAGCTGAACTTTAAACATGCAAAGACACAAAGCATAGCTGAATTATATGCCTTAAAGGAAAACAAAGGGATACCTACTTTCTGCTGCTAGAAGTCCTAGTAGGAAGGCAGCATTTGGACAAACAACAAACAGTACGAAGATTTCAGAAAAGCAATTTATACAGCTGCAACCTTGCACACTAGTTTAGCTAGAAGATAGTATGAACAGATGCCCTCCCCCCGAYCTCTTCTTAAATAGGCTTTCTGTATATGAACCAAGAGGGACTTGTGGAGTGGGATGGGAGGAAAACAAGTACTTGGCATTACAGCAGATGGCAGATAGCACATTTATATTCACATTGTTAAGCATCTGTAAAATCAGATTTTTTTCCAATACTGGCTGCACCATGTTAAACTAATGGATATAGATAAATGACTAAAGTGAGAGGTTTTTTTTTGTTTGTTTGTTTTAAAATTGCTTGAATATATCGGAAAAATGTTAAACAGCTGAAAGAAMATAAAGATAAAAATAACAATGGATCACCGGAAACATTTGAACCTGTAACTACAAAACAACATGGGTTAAAAATTTTCTAGTAATCCAGTACTTAAATGCTGTAAAAGAAGTTACAGAAGTAGTTTCAGTGAGTTGACAGTGTTAAACTTTTTGTTAGGTTTCTGTGATTTTGTCCCCATTTCAGAACTTTCTTTCATGACCATAAGCAAATCTGGAGAGTCAGTTATACTTACAAGACCAAATAATTTATTGATAACAGTATGCAGGAGAATGTAATTTATTGTGTTTTTCCAAATGCTGATGATTGAAAGTATTACACAAGGTCCTTAGCAAATATTTGCAAAATCATCACTAATTTTGCCATAATAGTATTTCTTGTTCTTTCTCATGTTGATGATAATATTGACAGTTACAAAGATATGGGCTTATTTTGTCCGTATTTCAAGGAATCTAAATTCCATGGAATTACTTGTCATTTAAGTTAGTTCCACACAGGTTTGCAATCGTGGAGCTTACAACTTGGATATACATTTGTTCAATCCCCCTAGGAAAGCCTGCTTTTCTGATCTACCTTTCTTTTACATTACTATCATATTTGGAAAACAAATCCTCATCTGATATGAGGAAATACACTAAGAAAACCAAAAACCATGAACTACTCAATTTACGTACAGCAATCCTGATAAACATGTCAAAGTGCATCTATAAAGACAGCATATGAAACTTGCACCTCAAAATTCAAAACAAGTCAGAAACTGTAATATAGACTTAAATTTGCACTTTCCGTGCAGTGAAAAAGTACTGCTTCTATATTTATCATGTTACATACTGACCGCAGAGTTCAGAAAACATAAATATTCAGGAAACCCTGCAACAGTGCTATTTGGTAGCCTAGGTCAGTCAGTCTTACAGATAATGKGCTGCTCGATTTTTTCTGTGGTTAAACTGAAACACAGCATTATATGGTGCCTTAAAAGCATCCAAACCCATTCAAAGCAAAACACTAATAAGCTACCCTGAAATAGTTAGCCCAATTTCAAAATATGAGTACTATAAACCAAACAGTTTATACATGTGACACAGAAAAAARTAATTTGAAATAACAGGTAAGATTTGTTTAGACTAAAAATCAAGTATGTAATGCTCCAAAGATGATGGACTGTCCACCAACCTCACTCATACAGTGCTGAAAACAAAGCTACGGAAAATATTTTGGGAAACATAAATTTGTTGTACAACAACAACAACATTTTATAAGTGTTTCTTATAATTCTCAACACTTTTTGAAGTGTYGCCCTAAATACCTATACATCCTGAAATGACCTAAAAGTCCCAAAYTGAATAACTACTGCTCAGTTCAGCTTTCCAAGCCAACATGTTAACCATTTCCACAGCCTTTCCTTGTCCTGCACAGAGTGGGCAATGCCCCTTCTTTACCCTGRGGCACATATCAAAACTACACATCTTTGCTTTTCTGTCATATGATGGACACTCACCATACGTCCTAAACAGAGGTAATCCTTTGCACTGATCTGATGTGCAACCATGTGATTGGCAGGCAGGGTGCTGAAGCATGGGGGGAAGAAAAGGGATGGGCCACARAGAGCAAATGGATGAATGAATGATAAATGATGAATTTATCACCTGACTCCTAATTCACTTTGTGGTCCRTCAAGTGCTCTCTACTGGGACAATGTTTTTCAGGTGCCAGATCCAGTCTTTAGAGCTAATAATTAATTACTTCTGATTTAGATTTGCTTCACTATATGAAAAAAAGATCTAAAATAATATTTAGTTTGGAAACTTGACTTTCTACAAGGTCTTGAAGAGATGTAAAGTAACAGTTGAATTGGTGTTAACTTTTACCAGAAGAATGTCCTTTGAGTTATTGTCTTTACAAAAGAAGTTACCGAACACAAAATATCATTCAACAGTAAAGTAGTATTTTAGTTTAATAAATATTTACTGCATTTTTCAAAAATYCCTAAGGTCTCTGCTATGCTCTCTCAAAATCCATCACAATTTACTTCTGCCGTTACCTATAAAACACTATAAATTAATACCAGCTATTAATTAACATCTAGCAGGATTAGGAAGGGCCTTCAGAGGACAATTGCTGATAGAAAATTGATTACCCAGAACAAGCACATGATAATCTGGTTGGATGCACTAAGAGTTACTAACATTTGGTAACTGAGAAAGGAAGATGTGTACAGAAAAATATCTGATTATCAGTGACATTGTCTATGCTAATTGCCATCAAATTTAGTTATTCACTTTACTTTTCCTTCTTGGAAAGCTCTCTAGTCATGAAGACAAAATATCTTTTGGAATTCTGCACATGAGAAAGTGGTCTACCTTGCTACCTATAGCACCTTCATACTGCAGACCATTGCTTTGATAGCACAGGAAGAGTCTCAAAAYGTCCAGCAATCCCAGGTTCACTAACTGACGAAGAACATACAGAGATTAATCTGCAAAAATGAGAGAACTAAAATTTTGTCCTTCCATGTTCAGAAAGACCAAGAGCAAGACAGCATATAAGATTTGCATGATCTGATAAATGTCTGCATTTCCAGATGTTTACCTCAGTTAGATTTCTATATTTGCCTGTTCCTGACAAAGTATTTAATTTCAATACTAAGCTTCTCAAATAATGAGATTTRTGGGAGGATTAAATAGGTAGCACCAATTAAAATATTAAAGTGCTCTTCGTTAGAATTCATTATCTGAAATAATACAATGACCTTTTAGGAAAGGAACTTTAATTACTTTAAAACAGTCACRTTTTCACTGCAATTTGAGAATTGTATTCCTATATGCTAACTCYTCACTTTAGAATCTTAACAGCCTAATCTTTGTGAGCCATAAATATTTGGAAATATAACMGGTTCATTTCTGAAGAAAATATAAGTTTCTCTATCTAGCTATTTCTTAAGATGAAACATGCAATATCTTTTCTTGAGAGCCTTAGTATTTTTATTCTCAGATATAAAGTATTTTATTAGTTAGTTTAATCAATCAAGGTGGCATGGAAACTATTTACTGAATATGATTTCTTGATCACCATGGTTTCCGATCAATGAGATCCACAATATTTTTTTAAAAAAACAAATATAAAGCTTTCCCAAGGGAAAATGAAGCTATCGGTTTAATTACTGAGGAAGTTAGTAGAAGATAATGATGAATCCAATTTAGAGATTGTGCAGAATGTATGGAAAGTGTACTGGATTCATGTACTCTGTAAGGAGAAAAAATAGAGAACTTGTACCTTTAGTGCATACTGAGATCTGCAATTATATCACCCATTGAGGAAGAGACATGTCCTGTTGATGTGAGACTGAAACTATAAAGAGGAACTGCACTTTTTAGATCAGGAAAGCCATGACTGCCAAGCATGTCAGTGGCCTATTCATTTTACTGAAAAGGAGGAAGTAGCTGGAAACACAAGTTAAGGTACTGCAAGTAATCCTACATGAGGTCAAACCAATTTATTCTTCTTTAAAAGAATATAGTGGCTCCCTTACTCGCATCAACGATTCAAAGCTGGTTGCCTAAAGGTAAGCCACAAAACTGTAATTGCAATAAAAGATCAGGGATTCCCGATCATTTCAGTGGAARTTAAGAGCAGTAAGCTTCTCTAAGAACCAAACAATGCTTACATTTAAGTGCTCAAATGTGAATTTTGAKAAGCGAGATTTAAGGCTTTCAACAAAAAAAGTCTGAAAAGAGTTCAAACATCCCCCAAATCTTATATTAATCATACTGGAATAATTTATAACAATGAATCAATCTTRCGAAAGAGCAGAAAATGGTTAGAGMATACCTACAGTCCATAACTGTCTCATTTATAAAAATATTAAGAGAGAATTCACTATCACACAGCAGTTCAATGTACATAATTAAATTCCTGAAATAGTTTTCTAGTGAAGATTTAAAGTTTTATGCTTACAGCTCAAATATTATGCAACCACTATTGTTTAGGAAAGAGGAAAAAAATGGAAAAAAGAAAATTTTTTAAACTAAAAAAAAATCAGCCATTGGAACAGATAGACTACATCATATTTCTGAGCTGCAACTTCTGCGAATCCAGATAAGTATGCATGCTAAAAGTAGGATACATAACCATGACAAAGGTTGCGTTAGAACAGGGACTGTCAGATGATGTAAATGCCTGAATATCAGCTGAAGACAAGAGGACTGCAACGACCAATGTAACTGTGTGGCCTCAAACTCAGCTACACAGTGCAGCAAAGGCATTATCTTTCCCTTTGAAATATTCTGGGAGGTCCCTGAAGTATGTGTATTTTGTCTCTTCACTCCTGAAGATTTGGGGATTTGGTTCACAGTATTAGAAATAGTCTACCCTGCTTTAYAAGACAAGACCTCTTAATAATACTGTTCTCTAAAACAGCAAGTCAAGAAACTATATTTATATATATATTTTATACAAAGAAACTACATTTATACATATTTATATATATATTTATGCACAAAGTGTATGACATTTTTTCCTCTTTTAAAAATAAATTAATAAGTAATTCATAAATAATGCTGCTCAGAATACAGGCCACAATTCCAATACGCTCTCACACTCAAGTAGTGTAAAGAGAAATTTGAGGCAATGTAGTATTTGTATTTAAATGCACACTCWTCAAATTAAAATCCAGGTAGAATTTCTGTAGAAATTTAACACTCTGCAGAATAGCCTCTTGATTCTCTCCAATTCCTAGCAGTAATAGGACTAACATTTTCATATTTAAATGTTATTTTAATATGCAGCTTTATAAATTTGTGAGAAATTAACAAATATTTGCTACTCTAGTCAGCATAAATTTAAGGCAGGTTTACTGCAGTACATACACTTTCTGTTAAAATACCTGAGGAGGTAGGGTCTTCAGAGAAGTCTGGCAGCTCTTCAGGGGGATCACCATAGAAAGAGTTGAATTTGTGGCTTGACACAGCTGCTAGCACTGCCCCCTGAACAGAAATACAGTAAAGTCTAAATTACACAGAGGTTTAACCATTCCCARACACTCTGTACCCATACTGTACAGTACTGGAGCTTCCCATACTGTCTCCTATGCTGACCTTCTTGGTTAAGAGTAGATAGAAAATTTTATTCTCTCCAGCTCTACTTCACAGTTATCACTGAACTCATCTAGCATAGCTGGCCATGCTATGCTCTAGTGSACAGTAACTTTCTTCTTTGTAAGGGGATGCATGAGAACAATTCTTTCTTACAAAGAATTTGAGAATCCTTTTAAAGAAGCAGTAACTCAGGAATTAGGCTCTTAATTTTAAATCATATAAAAGAAAGAATATATTTTCCTTTTAGAAGGACAAATTTACCATTCCAAAATTACCAGTTTCTAATAACGCTAAATAACCAAATCAAAATTTTTATAGAATATATTCTGCTCATATTCTATTTTATAAAAATCAAGTTAAAATCATTACAAGTTTCCTGAGACAGGCGTCAATCCATGCCAGTAAGTACAGATCTGTGCAATACACAGAACTGACCAACAAGTAATATGACATAATATGACATTTGTACTACAACAACATCCACTATTTTTGGAAACYTTTTAGATCCAGCATTTTATACACTATTCCTGGATACTATTCATACKGAAGGGATGTAAGGAGAACAGAAGAGAATCTGACAAAGATCCTTAAAACCCCTTAAAATGTTAGTACACTTACAAAACAAAATAAAACACTTCCGGACTGTCTCAAACTAAAAAACAGGGTAGCTTTCCCCCCCCCCCCCCTTCTTTATTCATGAATTCTGGAGGGAAAAAAAAAAAATCAAATTTATCATTATTATGGATTTCTTTTTCCAACTCCATTCCAACTACCAGTTAGCTTTTGCAGCAATTTTATMTAACCTAAAAATTACAGATGAGTTGAGAACAAAGCGTAAAGCTTGAAGTCTGTCTGCTTAGAATTCAATGTGTTTTACAAACAGTTTCACCTCCAAACATTAAGCAGGATTAGTTCTACGGAGCTAATGTCCAATCGCACTGTAACTTCATTTCTTTATTAGCATTCATCAACTGTTGACTTGTTCAAGCAAAATGTATGGAAGAAGGGAAAAAAAGGAGCAGACAAAACTATGAAGAGGCAAATGGTTTTAGGCATGAAGTCTAAAAAGCCATTAACCACATATTACACAGTTCAATATTTTCCAGACTCAAACGTATTTTTTACATGTTAAAAGAAAAGCTATCAAAAGTAAAAAGTATTGTCCTATTTTGGCAGGGATAARGGAGAACACTATCCAGACACTATAATAAAATGTCCAGGTAGCAGAAGGCAGGATAGAAATTTTAGCAATCTCTCTAATCAAGTCCTGGTTGAGTTGTGCCATTGCCTCAAACTTCTGAAAGATACATATATATATTTTTTTTTTTTTTGATTACTATCTAAGAAGATCAGATTGTGGATATGCCTTCTATTTGCCTTCTATTTTCTTTGCTTTAGGAAAGAAATAGCAGTTCCTTGTCTCATCACTAGGAAACACAAACACCTTCAGATAAAAAAATAACACGAGCTATAAATTCCCAAAGCAGAAAGTTAACAAAATAAGTACTCTGATTTCTATTTCCTCTTATCCCGATTGAGTAGATTATCAAATATAAAGAAACACTCTTTAAACCCAAATGATACGYTGAAGGTCAGAAAATTATCAGGATGTGATACAGAGAGCATTAGAATATTCGATATCCATGACACATCTATGTGAAAATGTACATCCTCAGGCTACCAGAATGAATATTATGTGGGATGTTGCAAAGAAAATTTTAGACAATTTTTCTGACTTGACATGCATTTTCTTGTTCAATTAAATTATGTTTTAACCGCAAATTTTTAACATTTTATGGGTGTAGTAGACAAAATAGACAGTAAATAGTTTTAGAAGACTTTCGATAAAGTGCTTAAAAACAAATAGTAGAGGCTATGCTCAATATATAAAAGTTCTCAAGAGGTTAGAAGCAAGGACTTCTGCAGAAAGAAATACGGGAAACATATGAAGYTGTGTTTAGAGTAGGAAAACAGGTCATTTCAAAAATTCTGGCTAACATTTTAATTAAAGCACCATTTAAACATAAAAATRTAAGAGAGGGTGTTGTTTATCATTAATTATAACAGTTGGTCAACCTTAATCATTACTTAATTTTACAGCTATAAAAAGGTTTTATGAAGCAGTAACTCAAAGTATATCCAATTCTTTATTTTATTTACAAACCATAAAAAAAAGGATTAAGAAATTGTAATTCCACATTTCTGTTAAAATTTTCTCATCTTTTCAAGAAAGTAGTAACACTGTTCTAAAAGGCAKATCACGTCTTTTTTGGCTAAAATATTAACAATGACTTTAAATAATGAAAAATGCCCCTGTGTACTCTTAAACATAACGAGGGTAAACTGGAGAACACTTTTTTTTTAAAAAAAAGTTTTTTTTTGGTTAATCTTCAGTTCAGTTTAACTTAAATTCAACCAAAACAACTGCAGTATCCTTCTCTCAATGTATTCATTTAAGATGCAGACGTCTTATCAAAGTCTTGGTTGATAAATTTGCACACAAATTTAGTTTGAATTAAAAATATAAAAGATCACTGATATTAAATCCTACATTTTTCTTAGATCTTCAAAAATGTATAAAATAACACATAAAATGTAATCACATTGCTTAAAGACTACATTCATTTTACCTTTAGTTTCCTTCTTGCATTGAATTTTCTCAATTGCTCTACTGTTTCTGGAAGGTGAATCTTGTATGCATAGCGATCTCTCTCCTTTTAAAACACACAAAAGCAAACAAATAAAAAAATTAAATGCAAGCTCTTAATCTTCTCTGAACATGAAAAAATGGAGAAGAAAAGCACTAGAATTGTACTACTACTGCAAAAAGAATTGGGAGGCTCAGTGCAACTTAAGGAAAAGCTGAAAAAAMTGAAATAAATTAAATTTTGATTGCAGAATGTGAGAAATATGTAGACAGTTTGCATTTTGTGTTTCTAAAGTTAGTATTCATTGATGTAAAATTATGTATACCCTGATGATTATAAGGACTTTTKAACAGTTTATCTATGCCTCCATCATACATAAATAGCATGGTTTATAATGACTTTATGGGGACTTTATTTCTTTTAAATGATAGAAGCATCTAAACAATTAACCCTAGATGCTTTATAAACAGCTGAAGTTAGGTAATAAYCCTAATAAACTGAGGGGCAGAGATATTTTAAATTTGAGCCTTGCTGTCTTTTTTTTTTTAAATTTTGGTTCCCACTTTGCAATACAAGCCTAACTTCTTGTTTTCCTGTTATGTTGCAAGTTACTCAACAGTCGGCAAAGCACAAAGTAGTTAGTTCTGCTGCTTTGGATACCCAAGTCCCAGGAAAGCAGCATACACAAGTACTGCCTTAGGAGGTTCCTGAAGCTGGTGGTACGTTTGGGAGTGTGTGCTACACAGAACAGCAACTGTCAGCTCAATGGCTGGTGATACCAGGAGCTTGGTTACGTGAAGAAACCTCCATTGTAGATGCAGAGCAGAAATCGGTTAGYAAACAGCAGGCAGTGGGGTAAAGAACTTAGAGCAGCTGAGTGCTTCCTTTCCCTCTCCTKGAGTTTGAAGGCCTCAAGAATTACTTCCTCAAATTTCACTCCATGCAGCCCTGACCCCCAAAATCTAATGCTGTCTAAGAGGCACAAGTGAGCTTGCTGTTGTAGCTAAGGAATAGTATATTATCAGATATTTTATACGATGTGATGTCCACTTTGAAAAATTCAAATCAGCAAGCAAATTTGCTTGCTTTCTTGCAGAGGTAACTGGCATTTAAAGAGCTTGACTTATTACCTTTAACCAAGGATGATTCAGTGCTTCATAAACTGTTATCCTTTCTGCTGGATCTAGCATAAGCATACGGCGTACCAGATCTTTGGCACTTTCAGAGATATGGCTCCATTGTCTAGGATTCATCTGATTTTAAGCAAGAAATTAAATTAGCAATAAGAGTACAACATTGCTTTATTCTTTATAAAGGTAATCACAGAGATGAACATTAGCTGGTACTTATCAATATCTTATCACAATAAATGCAAAAAGTAAGTTATAAAGTAACTCAGAAAAATACTTTAATTGCTAAAGAAACTGCATAAAGGGATGTAAAGACAGTGAGCATTATACTACACATAAAAGCCAAATTTTATCCTTAATATTGTGATATAATCACAGTATAATTTTCTAACACTTTTCATCTTACATTTCATTTCACTATGAAAACCAAAACCAGGTGGGCTTTGTCCAACAGTTACGTTTGTGTATGATAAACATGGAAATTAAATCTACTTCAGAAATCAATGTAAGGAAAGACAAGAGTCTATCCGTACAATGCCATAATGTCACGTCACTGATTCTGAGTAAGAAGGGAGTTGGTTAATGTGTCTTCAGAACTATTTGGCCCACAGCTGTCATGGGCAATGCCTCTCCCCCAAAAAATTCTTCACAGCTTTACAACAGATTAAGAAGTAATACAGGATCTTCGGTCACTCAGGCCAGTGTACTGATATATGATCAATAAAACAAGCAGTCATGGCCTTCATGCTTTTTAGAGCAGAGCTCTATCCTTAGAAAGCAAGGACATGAAGGATGATTTAGAATATATTTGCATGTCTTGCATACATGCAGGTTTCAGTAGTGTTCAACTATTCAAGAGGATGGATAACGAATAAAATCATATGAAACCAAGAAATCTGTTTCCACATTAAAGGATTATATCCTTAAGCTATTTCTATTATTTAATTTATGAACAGCTTAARTTTTATTTAAATGAAACACTCTTAATTTATGAGGTCCCAAGTGAGAATTCAAAATAGTAACCAGACTTTTTGCAATATCTGAACTRTTCATATAAGGGTAAGTATTTTATTTATAATCAACCTTTAGTAAAAATTAACCCTTTAAATTAGAGAACTCAGGAATACTTACATGACTATAAAATGCACAGTTATAATGAACAGGAGGTAATGGCAATTTTATAACAAGACTATTTTGAAATCCATAGCTATTTTCACTAAATAGACACATTGTTGTGGTAACAAGAACAGAAAAGGAACTGAGAAGGCACAATGTGATGGCAATAACTTAAAGAAAAAAAGGAAGAAAAAGAAGTTAACTTCTAAACTTCTTGTAACTTGAAAGATTCCACAGAGAAGTCTTCCAAGGGAAGCTGAAGCCTCTAAGAATCTAAGCAAAACCCAAAATCCAGTGCCTTGAAGAAATTCTGCTGCTTTACGAGTATGAATGCAAACAGTTAAAAATTCCTGGCCAAGTGTGGTGCCACAGCTGTCGCTGATGTTTTACTGAACAGCTGTTAGTATATATTAAAAAAAAGTTCTTCATACAACACCATACAGACTGTCAGACAGTTTTGTTTCTGTGTTTACTCTGCGAACGCAGAGAATATGTATGATCTTTGGAGAAAAAGTTCTACAAAACAGTACGTACTTGGACAAAGCAGCAAAAATAGYACAGTAGTAGCTTTAAACTTGTCTCTAGGTTCTCCTGGCTCTCATGCTTATCTTGCATGCACAGCAGTTTGATTTCAGTTGCAAGGATTTCCTTCTGAATAATCAGCTTTACTACACGCAACACTAAAAAGAATTGCTAACCACATTTTTACAGCAGYCTGCATTTTACTTTAAGGCAATGTAAGGATCAGTTTTTATGAAAGTGCTTTTATCTGGTTAAAAAAATAAGATCATTTACAAAGCAGAAGAAACACACGGATTGCTGTACTCTGAAGGTATATTTGTGCAATCTTATTGAGCACAATGTAAAATTGGAGCTAGTGGTTGCACTTCATCATTTCATCTCAGCAAATAAATTTGCCTTCTAAATGCTACCACTGATACAAAACACAGTAAGAACAATACTGATTGGAGAGAGAAAATATTTCCTTCTGAGTAAAAGAAATTGCTTTCTATAAACTTCAAGTTTAAATCAAGCTGAATAAAGTAATCAGAAATTTTAAGAGCAGAGTTCATCTTACTGCAAATGAACTCAGGCATACTGTCACTTACCTTGTATTTTCCTTTAATAATGCCTTCAAATAATCTTTCCTTGGTTCCATAAAAAGGTAAACAACCACTTAGCAGGATAAAAAGGATCACTCCACAACCCCAAACATCTACAGGCTTCCCATATGGTTCTCTTTTTACCACTTCTGGGGCCATAAAATGAGGTGTTCCTACGCGWCCTAAATAGAATAAAAACAAAACTGAGTCAAAGCAATGGTCATCAAATGCAGAAATAAACAGTACTGCATTAAACTATAATAATTTTAATAAGCTTTTTTTGCAGATTAAATTCTCAAAACTCTTTTTTCCTCCAGTTCATATTTATTAAATGTGTCCATTTAGACCAGTTAATAGTCTCTCTTTTGCTTGATTTATACTTTTGTAAATTGAGTAATCTTCTACTCTACCCCTGGAAAACGCAGAACAGCATTCATTTAACAGTACAAAGATTCTTCAGTGGAGCAGTCTATATACAAACATAAAAATATCAACTTGAGAAATCRTATCATATTGTCTACAGAGATTATTTGAAAACCTTCCTCTAGTATGTGAGAGCAAGTTTGGTGTGTTTACCTGCTCAAACCTTAGCTGATTTACCAAAATTGTCAAAAACAATACAAAATGCTAGCAAACATGCTGTTTATTTTCTTACGAGTACACAGTACCTTCCAACAGATAAAAAGTTAATAGTGAGGTGGTTCACATACTGCATTTAATGGTTGCCACATAGTAGTGGTTCTAGGACATCACTGATTTTGGTCAGATTTACTATCAACTAATCTTTTGAGTACATGAATTCCAACACTATGCAACATTAAGCCAAATAAAAGAAATAAACATTTTCTATCCCTACAAATGGCATCCCACGGTAAATAGGTTTCCATTGCAGAGGATTTAAAAGGGAACAAGAATTAAGTTTTAAAAGATTGAGACGTCACTCTTTAATATGAAAAATGAACAGTCTATGGGGTATAGTGATTCTTTTCAGGACCAAAAGAAGAAGAAAAAAAAATCACAACTCTAGCGAACTGTTACCACYTGCATGAGTTGCACTCATTATTCTTGCCTCATTCATGGCTTGCAGTACCATTCTGATGGCTAGGAGAGTTTACTATGAGCCTAGAGAACCAAAGGGATTAGCACAATATTCACTCAACACAGAGCTGTCTGGCAAAGAGACTCTTGCTGGACTAGCCTATCCCACACAACACAGCAATGTGAGTTACCTTAAGGTACAGCTTTGGTAGGCAATGTGTAGGAGACTATTTGACAGTAATTTAGCAAAGAACATCCTCCATTTGCACCACCTGATGCAGGAATGTGATCTAACCATGCCCTCTCTACTACTTCCCACTTCTTTTTTATCTGTTAGAATTAAGAAATTGACAGAAAGATGGTACTTTTTCACTATACTATTCYCAAGGAGAAACAATACCAAGCTCCAGGCTATTTTGTGCTAAATCTTTTCCATTTCCAGTTTACGAGGCACTCTTTCTATTGAACGACTGCTAGGACAGAGGAATATTAACAGCCAATAAGTTAGAGTGGCAAATTAAAAAGTCCACGCAGTCTAAGCTGATGCAACAGTGAAGGGGTAATTCTTTGCAGACTAAAAGAGCAATTACAAGATTTTGCATGTCCTGCTAACCCATCATATCAACATGGATAGAGAAGGGAAATTTACCCTTGGCAGAGGAAGTTATCTGGGCATAGTCAAAGATTGCTATTTTCTCTAGTTGGTTATACACAGTTGAGAAGTTTATGCAATACCTTTCTATCTCAGTGGTAATCYAAAAACCTCTTTCCTCTAGCTCACAGATATATCCCTAGATGCCTGGGGATGGGGAAGGGAGGGTCCATACAATCACTAGGTATAAGAAGTTGCTGAGAACTTGTGATTATAAATCTMTGCTATAAATCTCTAAGAGTTTCCTAGCTGTATTTTATTAAGGTGCCAGTGGTGACAGCAGAAGCATCCACAATATTTGTATACAACACAAAAGCAGTTTTGTTTACTTCAGCGGTAAATCTACCAGCATGTGAGAGAAGAGATCTCACATGCAAGCTCAGAAGAGTGCAACCCTTCTTACACACTATAAAAACCCCTTACTAACAGTACAGGTCCTATTTAAAGCTTATATATCACTATGAATGGATCAACATGGATACTCTGAAGATTCTGCTTTACCATAAGACTTTCTAATTGCTGTTATGAAATCCAGGCAGTTGAGAAATAGAGATTACTCTAAAGACAAAGCAGAAATCACTACAAGACGTGATATCACAATGATACAACTATTAAAAAGAAGCATTAAACTGGATGAACACAAGCAGTTATGTGGATCAAGTAGTTAATGACACTAAGAAACATGTACTGCATGATACTCAATATATATTATAAATATACATTAAATCATGTGCTGCTCCCCTCTCAGCTTGGGCTTCTTTATAAGYCAACAATTGCTAGAGACAGAATCATGTTTTCAAAATGACTGCGGACTGTAAAGGAAGCGAGATTAAATATTTCTTTTTTTTTTGCACCAGTGTGTTTATGTCAGCTGAGTACTTTTACTATATTGTACTATATTGAAGGCCCATGTATAGAACATCCGTTTAAGGAAAATGTCTCTTGCAAATAGCTATCAATTCTACATTTTCTTTGTACTGTCTAATAACATGTGCAATATAATAGCATGACTTGGATATCCTGTTAAGAATACCAGATACATGGAGAATAAAAAAGGTAAATCATTTCAGTTTTCAGTATAAATTGTCACCTTACCTGATTTAATCACAGTTGTATAAAATAAGCAGCCTACATATTTTTTTTGTTTTTGTTTTGTTTCCTGTTCCCCTTCAGGAAACATTGCAACTTGAAAGTGAACTTTGCAGAAATCAGTGAACAAGAAAAATCCTTCTCCTTTTGATCTCATAAATATATGCAGAAGAAAGCACTGACTTAAAAGTGAACATTAATCAGCTCTCTAAATTTTGAAAGGAAGTGTCTTGATGGTAGACAGCAATTTCTAGTTGCCCTCTCTGCTCTACTTCTCTTCCTGACTAGGAAACACAAAAATACTTACAAAACTATTGCATATCAACAGAAAGCAAACATAAGTTGCATCAATGAACTTATCAAAGCTGCAGACAAAACATAATACCTGGATAGCACTATGTTCATTATCAATGACCCTCGTACTATCATTTTACTCTCCATATACACTTCTTCTATTTTTGTTTAAAATGAAAAAGAAAAGCTTAGTGGCTTCTTGAGCTTCTCTGGGCTTAGTCCCTGCTGGGTCTGTATGACCTGGGGCAAACTACAGCCTCTTGATATGTCTAAGGTTCCTTGTTTACTTTATCTGATACATCCCTGGACTGTAAGCCTGCATATTACTTAGTACTCAAGTTTTATCAGAGACAAACTCTGACAGACTTACAAGTTACATTTTGAAAACAACTGTCCCTTTCCGAWCTGCTCCAATCCTTTTTCTCCTTCTTAGGAACATACAGATCTCAGATGAAAACTAAAAGGATGAGATCTTTGCTGACTTAGTTCAAAAGCAACATATCATAGACAAATCCACCTTAAGGAACTGCTTAATGTTAAGCAGAAGGACTAGGCAACTTAGGAAGTCACATCTTATGCATTCTTAAGACCCTCAATAAATTCCTGCTATCACGATATGAAAAATGAATGCTATTTAATAAGTTGTTGACAAATCAGTATTACTAAACYTTAACACTTGCTTTTAAATTTTAAGTAAGTATATAAAATCAAATCAAGAAGTGAGAGAGAAGGGTATACTAAATTAAGCCCATCCATTTACCACTATTTACAATATAATTTATCAGAAGTGAATGGTTAATAATAATAATAATAGGCTGTTAACAAAAATTACAAAATATTTTCATTTTGCAACCTTTTTTGAGTGCAGATTTCAAGATCCTGATATTTTAAGATATGGAAACAGATGAAAATTCCACCTCTATGAAAGAGTAAATCCAAAACAAAAAGCAACATGATCACCTAAAATCTGCACTGTCCAGTTACACAGGATTAAATATATCTACGTATTATGAACTCTATTAAAAAGGCTAAAATCATTTATGGGACTGCCTGACATCTTCTTCATGACATGTTTCATGTTTATCACAGGAGCAAATGATATTTAAATGAAAGTTATTCTAAAAGCTATTCTAAAAACTGCTGTCCAAGAGAAAGCTTATATATTTTTCTCTACAAAATGAATGGAAAGTATCARCATACAGATAGGGAAATTTCCTACGTAACAGCTACAAAAACTGTAAAGTGTACGTCATTAATAAATGTTAATTTATTATATGAAACCTATATACAACAAAATTTGCTGATCTTTAGTGCTGATCTACTGACTGATCTTTAGACTGAAGTAGCACTTGGCTTATAACCTACTACAGTTTTTAGTAAAATGTTTCAGTTTCTTTACTAGTAGCATCTTACCCCTTGCCTAGACGTGTAATAATTTTTGAAAAAGCAGGCTAAATTATCTAGTGGACAAGTTCATATTCTAAATATGTCCACAGTATAACATTTTAAAGTACATATTTTTCACWATAGTTGAATTATCTTTACATATTTTAGAAGCTTTTGAAGTTTCTTTGGTGATTTTGACAGAATCTTTGTATCTTTTTGGAGGTAGGAYGAGGCAGAAGAGTAAGCAAAGACACTGCTGTCTCTCTGAAAGGACACCTTCTGCCTTCTACAGGTTCTGTATTCTTGCAGATATAAGAACACTCAGGAATATATATAATGATTGCCCCTGATAAACTTTATTTACATAAATATTGGATGCATACGCACAAATTACTTTAGATGTGTTTGTGTATGAAAAGAGGTCACATGAAGGACTACAATCATGTTTTTACCTACTTCTAGGCTCTTCTTACTCGTTCTAAAGTAGCAGCCATCATTTCCATGCAAACTCTTCACTGATGTGCTGAATGCGATACTTGCCTCTGTTCAATTCTTTGCTAATCAATCAAAGTGCATGCTCTCTGAAGAAGCACTCAATGTCTGAATGGGCTTAGCCTAATAGATGTTTTATTTCCAGAAGCAAGCTTTCCTATCAGTCAGATTTCAAGTATGTTGATACTGTGAAAATGTGTAAAATTGCTATTCATGCTGTTTTCTCCTGTGGCAAAGACAGAGCTTCAGTCCTCAGTGCTGTCAAACTGCTATCACTTACAAGCACTAAAGATAAATTTTGACTTACCTTTGGTAATTTAGTTTCTATGACTCTTTCCATATTATTCCAGACAATAGGGCTATGCTTTCCACAAGAAGAAGAGTTTATACAGAGACCCAATCAGATTTTGTCATCCCTAAGGCAGGGGACTGATGATCAAGATATCAGAAGGAGAGTCTTTCAACAGCAGTAGTATCTGAACGATGTATAAGGAAACAACTGGAACAAATAATTTTTAGGAAAAAAATGTGAGGTACTAATAAACATCACCATCTGACCTCTCACATAGAAATATGTTTCTTTAATTAAGAAGTTTCTACAAGAGTGGAATGTCCAGAATAATGTGGAAGAAATCAAAGAATCACACACAATTGATCAGATTGATCATATTTTACCACTTTTAAATTACTTTCCACATTACTCCAGACAACAGAGATGTTTAAAGCTGGTGTACAGGGCAGATGACTAGATTAAAATCAAAAACATTTCAACTTCAKCACAGAAGACTGTCTGAAGAAAATTTATTTAGAAAGATGTATCAGCAGATACCTGGATATCTGGATATTAAATGCTCAGAAAATGAACAAAGACCACATGACAGCCAGACAAATTATAATAATTGATCCGCTGGCCTTTTTTAGCCACAAAATGATGACAGAAGAAGCAAATCTAAATCGATTTTTAACCACATTATCTTCCTGTAAGCCCTCTCAAATTGACCTAGATGTGAAGAGGAAATTCTGAGAGATAGCAAAACACAGTTGTATCTGTCAAATAAAACAAAGCATCAGAGAAAAGGCTTTGAAGAGACTCAATTACCTATTTAAAAAAAAAAAACAAAAAAAAATACTGAGATAATCTTGCTGTGCAGAAGAATAAAACACTACTGCTTAAGCAAAAAGAAGAATACTAGTGAAGGACATCTATTTACAAATGCTTATCTCCCCTTGGAAAAATGATTTTCTGTGCCATTTAGATACTAATGCTGAACAAACAAAAAAGTCTGGTCAGCATAAAAATACAACATTCCCCAAATATCATTTTTGATATGGGGTATATAAAACCAGCAAGAAGATTGTTTCACATTGATAGAAACATATCACTAATGAGGAACTTTGAGAGTTATTTCCTCAATTCAAAGGCCTTTGGGAAAGAATCAAGGGAAACTTATGGCAATGCCTTCCTAGCCATTTTTGTATAATGCCAAAAGGCTGGTTGATGAAGCACTGGCAACACTTGGTGTCTGTGTGATGTACTTCTATGAAGAACATAGAAGACTAATCCCAGCAAGATGATGATGATGGCTTTGTTAGGAACCATAAAGAAACTATGTGACTCTAAAAGAACTCTGGGAAACTAACGCGTGGTGAAAAATTGGTTTTTGACTAGACTGGTGTGATAGTTCCTATCACATTTTGCAGCTAATAATAAAGTTGAATAGAAAAGCAATCAGCTATCCATAGACAAACGCAACAGCGCATAATCTTACATCATTCAAATCTAGGCAGATTTTCTACTAGATGAAACCAGTAGAATTAGAATTTGTTAAGAATTCTAGTACTAATACTAATAGTAACTATTAGTAAACTAGTAACTAAACTTAGTAAACTATTAGTACTAGTAAACTAGTAACTAATACCAGTTTAAGTTATTTTTATACTAAGACATAGTTAGCACTTAAAGTACATCTGATCAGATATATGCGATATATCTGATACATTTGACCACCACATTTAAGAAAATACTGTGAAAATACATACTAAGTGATGGAATAAAATTCCTCCAAGGAAGAATGAGATCGTAATAAGAAACTGCTCTATTAACTAACCCACTTGCTGGGCTCCATCAGCTTTCCAACTACATCATAATCATGCAAACAAGTTGTACTGTTTCCCGTCTACACCTCGTTAAATAAAATTTTCATTTATAAATTATGATAACTATCGTCTATATTGAGATAATTTAATCTTAAATTACCTACTTGAATACATCAAATGAATACCACTTTAGCAAGATCTTCTTGTTGTGATCCTAAGCACCCCTCCAAAAAGTGGTATTTCAGAGACTGATATTTCATGAAAACAATTTTCTGTAATTTAGGATGATATATCTTCATTCTTACACATTGCATTGCAGCTTTAGGAAAATATAATGGAAGAAAAAATATTTCCTTACATTTTCCCTTTGGTCTTGTGCAAAATGAGTTATTGCTATGTCCATTGGTTTTTTGCTTAATGCTTAAACTCTCTTAAACTCTACTGGATTGTTTGCTGATAAATTACAGCTTTTCATAAATTGTATCCCAGAGGTATTTTTGTTAATGACAACTAGTATTTGCCGTTTAACATGGGCTCCCTAACACTTCTGTTAACCCTCTAATTTCCTTGAAAGGACACTATAGTTTTTTTATATTCCTCAACAATGCAATTTGACTTGTATCTCAAGACTGGAAAAAAGACCATCACAAATATTAGGAAAAAAAAAAAGGAAAAAAAATAAGGAAAGGTARGAAGCATTTCTGTCCTGAAATACCACGGTAATCTACACAGAGATTTACATGAGAATTGAGCATACTCTCCTAGGGCATTGTGCTAATACATTTTAATTACCTAGATAACAGAAAGGTTAATAAGTGTTGCAATTTTCTGTAACTAGAACAGATCATTTCTAGCCTTGGTAAGATTTTTAATATCTATTGAACACCAAAATAAATTAGGAGCAAAGAGATTTTTCAGGTCACTAAAAGAATCTTAGTATCATAACAGCTTTCATTCAATTAAGCATTTCTTATTTGACATGTTTTTATGCCTGAAAAGAATCGCCAAATACAGCAAACTACATGCTGCAGAGGAAATAATTTACTATATTAAGCAAAATTAATGTTTTAAACTAATAATTAGGAAAAGAATGTGACAGGGAACAGGTTGGGTATTGCACTGATCATAAATTTCTGCTCAAGAACAGCATTTCTATTTCATTCACTACAAATAAATGCTTGTGAYTGTGACTTGCAAAGTACTTGTGATTTTAAAAAGTATTATTACAAAACGCAACTAGCCTATATAGCTTAGTTTTATGCAAACATGTAAGCAAAGAAGTTGTTACAGGAAATTTACAGTTTGATTCAGACAACAGAGTTAAATGGACAAAATATCTTGCAAGAGCTGTATAGGTTTCCCAGTAACATGCCCTCAGAAAGGACTCGGGAGGAGAAAAGAATTGCTAGACGGAAGATGTAGTTTTAAGTGTAAAGCCTGCAATGGAAGATGAGAAGAAAGAGAAAAGGAGGAAACTTGAAACAAGAAGTAGAACTGAGACTTCCTGTGGTATATAAATGAAATGAAATTAATCTGAGCAACTCTGGAGATAAAGAAGGCAGCTGAAATTTGAAGCTGAAACTGCTAAAGAAAGGGCCACAAGTGGAAAATGAGTGCGAAAGAGAATATAAAGGCAGACTTATGTGACAAAGGTTTACATAAAAGAAAAAGTGACCAACACGCAAAGAAATATTGTACTGGTGCAAATTAAGAAAGAAAGAAGATTCTACAAATACTGAAGAGAGAACTAAAAAGAAATAAATATATTTTTACATTATATAAAAAAAGGAAAGATAAACAACAATAGTGCATAAAGCTTGAGTAAGTGAATGAGCAGGATCACAGAACTGTAAATAGTATTAGGAAAAGAAGGATATAACAWACTTAGGGAGAAAGTTAATATGACTTTTTTCGTTAGACAGTTGGTAGTCTCAGTGTACAATGTGAGTGACTAGCTCCAACAGAGCACCTGAAACAGAAGACATGGGTCAAGTTGCCCAGTGAGAACATAAATCAAAATGAGAGAATTATAAGAAGTGTAAGAACTATCAATAAAAAAAAAAAGTATAGAAAACAATGTTGGATGAGAAGAAACCAAAATAACATGAAGAACAGCATCAAACAACATAAAGGAACAACCTTCTTAAGAAAACAATAGCAGCTTTAATGAATGGATCTTTTCCTAGTTTTTTTTTAAAAAATCTAAGTACCTAGGTAATAAGAATATCCAGGATATTGGACATATCTGGAAGAGAACTAGAACTGCTGGTGTGCTTATACTGGGGTTGCCTTTTATTTTAAAGAAAATATAAAAGCCAAAATGACATACATCTTACAAGAAAGGTTAGGAAAGCTGAGGTTTTGCAGATGCACTGAACTGAAAGGGAAGTTGTTCTTGTGAAGAAAGGAAAAAAAAAACCCCTATTGAAATCCTTTCTTGTGGTCTCCTATTCTGGCAATGAAAGCATCAGAAAACTGATTGGGTCTTCATCTGTGCAGGATGAGTAAAGCATAACCCTATTGTCTGGAACAATATGGAAGGCAGCTAGAGGAAATAAAATTCACAAAAAACAAAACACAGTCAAAAATATACATATGTATTAAGATAGTGATGTCTTATGCAATATTTAGAATGAAATATAAAAACACAGAAGTATTACATGTAATAACTAATTTTTTCTGCTAAACAGGTTAGTATTCTGACAGAAATTGCTGAGAGTCACAGGGGAGTATAAAGTCCTTAAGCACAYATTTTAATCTTGGTATGACTTTGATTTTTTTTTGGTTTGTCATGTGCAGACATGCTCAAGGATTATATTAATATGTGAAAATCTTTTCATTTTTCAACTTTATTTTGATCAAACCTGTGTAAGACCTTGCTGAATAATACTGAAAAGGATTTAACACTCTGTATATACAGAGTATATAGGTTATGTACATAGAACAATGAAGTACAACTGATTAGCTGTTTGGATTTACTGTATGCATTTATAAAGACTACAAAATCTTTAATGAAACATTATTTTTGAGTTCTGTTATAGGTCAGGCTGTATTGGAAGAACAGACTTCACCAGTAAAACACACATAGTATTTTACTCTGAAAAAAAATGAAGAGAAGCACTAAATTTCTTACCTCCGGCAACTAATCCAGACTCTCCTAACTGAATTGCTACTCCAAAGCCACCAAGCTTTACGGGAGCTGAATTCTCTTTAGAGGCAAGCAATACACAGTGTGGCTGAAAAGAAAAAAAGATAGATTTATTGCAATAGTTGAAAAATATCATTTCTTTTAAAGGGAAAATCATCATAATATAGCAAACAGAAGTTAGACTGTTTCACATAGGAAAAAGTAACAAATGGAGATAACGATCAGTGTCTGGCAAAAATTTCTTTCCTAGTATTACTTTTCCTTTTTACCTTGCACACTCAAGCCCTAAACTGTTCCAAATCTTCAGCTGAAACCGTAACACTGTAAATATTCTACTGATGAGAAAACTGTTTAGGTCTTTAAGCTGGATCCTCTGTAAAATTGTACATGCCTTTAATTTTCTACATTCTTTCCATCAATAATAGCAAGACACAAAATATGAAAACAGAACAATACTATACAAGGATAAACAATGGGGCTAGGAGGAAACGATACATACATCTATTAATCACAATTTAGTATTTAACACACATAACTAAAATACTGTAACTCATGTACAGCCACTTCCTACATCTGCTCACAGCATTCTTTGCACAGTCAGCAGTAATAGAGCATTTTAAAAGGACAAATGTCAACTCTGTACACTGCTTCCTGAGAACACATTACCACATAGGTTACAAAACTAAGAACTCAAAATAGACAATGTCTCTGTATTGGTGAACATTATCAACAGACAGAAGTGGGCTGCCTTCAGGGAGACTCTATTTTGCACTAGTCCTCCAGCCACGAACTTCTCAGAGAATTTTCTGTTTCTGCAGAGAATAAAGCAGCTACCCATCACRCAGTCACTAAACTACAGAGCTTTTTTGGTTAAATAATATTAGGCAGTGACTGAAGTAAACTGTTCAAATATGGACTGAAATAAACTGTTCAAATATGAAAAAGTATAATTGCAATCTTCATGAATAATTAAGTAAACTGTGGAAAAATACATATATGAGTTCTATATATTCGTGCACACCAGCTGAACAATTCAAGCTGAGGGGCCATCTCATAAAAGCTCCATATATCTACAATAGCTTTTACAAAACAATTTACTAGATTAAACATTTGACTAGAAGAAAATTATAATCTTATCAGAAGACTAAAAAAAGCTGCACTTCTGCACAATCTATTCCATATGCGCACAGCAGATAACTTCCTCTGACACTTCTGTACTTCTTGATGTAGGAGAGCACACAGATTTTGTGACATTATATAAATAACCAAAAGAAAATACTTCAGCAAAATGAAATTTAGAGTTTTGGKCCAGATTGATGAGAAGGAACTACATGGCAGAATCTGACTACCTGCAAAGTCATCATCTGTAACCAACTATGATTTCCCTTAAAAAAAACATCCAGAGCTGTAAAGTAACAAGCACTTTCAAAAAAAAAGTCACAGACTCTCTAAAAATCAATGAAATCTGAAGAATACCATACAAAACTGATTCTTAGCCAGATGATATATTAAACAGCGTCAATACAGGAATTTTCATTCCAATGACTAAGTAGAATATTAAGTCAAGATGATATTCTTAAATAATCAATAAATTTAGGATATATTATTAGCACTTCTAGAAGCTTTTAAATTTATGATTTATCAATATAATTTTCCACCTGTTGAAATTCACCTTGTTCAAAATGGTATTACCTCTGAGTATTTTACTTCAGCCTGAGATTATTAAAATGTACTCTCCAAATACTTTCATATTCTATCAGTATTACTAGAATGAAAAAAAAATTAACTTCAAATGTCTCAATGCGTGGTGGGAAGAGGGACTGGGGGAGGGGGACTACTGAAAATATGTCTTTTTAATGAAATGTTGATATATTTTTACTCTACACTTTAAAAAAAGTGATTATTTCTTTGGGAGTATTAAAAAGAAGATGGCTTGTCCCAACATCACAAAGGAAGATATTGAAACTGATCACTAGAAACAAAGCTCCTATGAAAAAAAGAAACTGTTTAATTAAGAGTGAAATGCAGAGATTTTTTTCCTTAAACAGAACTTCCTCAGCAAAGTCCAAATTAACATAAAAATCAGTATTTTCAATAAATTGAGTTTTGCTAGTTAAAAATACCTTTAAAAATACAGCTGCAAGTAGTTCAACTTCCCCTTGTTGCTATTTGCATTATGTCAGCTGATTCTTATCACTTTTGCAGAGCAGCTGGTTCTTTAACTTTCTAGTAAGGGGACACGCATGTTACTCCTTCCTCCCTTCACCACTGGTTTTGAAAAATCATCAGACTTTCTTAATAAACGGTAAGTGGTTTCCTCTTAAACTACAGTAAAATGGAATTCTATTAAAATTCAAATTACTGACAGTGACAAATTACCTTCTTATTTGAGCCACATGTGCCTCTTGCTTATAGGTAAAAGCATTTATAATATATTAAAAACATTTTAACTTTTAGAATCTACAGCRTAATTGATTTTTTCATCTCTCATTCACTAGAAATATCTAACTAGCTATATAAGTCATTGTATGTCAAGGGCTTAAAAGCAGTAACGTTCTTAATGTAATGAGAAATTAAAATGGAAGATAGCTTTTTTGAGATGTGTTTGAAAGCACTGACTTCTTTGTCAGAAGAAATTTCTAAAAATATTTCAGATAATACTAAATAGCAAGTATACTAAGGTAGCGGTCTTCTTAAGAGTGCTAAGACAGTGTGGACATACTGAAGGCAACTATAAGATCATGCAGCATGGAAGGTTTAGATTCCCCCTCCCCCCCCCCCAATAATTTGAATTCAGTATACATAGTAATAAATCTCTACGACTTTGCTTAAAATGATGCCATTTTTAGTGCTGTAGCTATAGTGCATATTTATGCAATGTGCATTTTAAAGTGCTAGTACACAGATGAAGAACTCTTTCAAATTTATGCATATGGCAAAGATTATTTTTTCTTGTTACTGTTTTGCAAGCCTTGTATTAACATGAATTGCGTTTATTTTTTTAATGAGATTAGGGGCACAAAACTTACGAACTTTAAAACCAGTTAAGACTAGTTACTGTTAGTATGAATTCTGTACTTAAATTGTGTAGCATATTGATTAAAAAAAATTCTAAACATACTTTACAATTTCTTTTAAGGGACAAGTTTTTGTTGCTCTCCTCTCTTAACCACGCTTATTCTTTGATTTCCTGTTTTGGTCAAGGCTGATTTTTATCTTATAAGATTATACTTTCCTGTGCAAAAGCTAGCTCACTTTAATCAGAAATTTTATGAAAACAAGAGAAAAAAAATCTGTCTGTCACAGCCTTCATGTGGTTTGAAGATATTATCTTTTTTGCACAATCATGAACAGTCAAAAAAGAAAGAGTGTTTTAATTTATATGAAGATACTACTAAAAGCAAGGTATTAGGAATTCACACAGTGTTACTCATAGCAGATTACACAGACAAGGAGTTTTCTTTTAGAGAAGAAGCTGGCAGTTGATAACCAGTGACTTGCATGAAAGAGAGACTTGGGTTCCTATCAAAAATTTATACTGCTTAGTATTGTTTTGATGTATTTCTAACTATTTTCTAACAACACACTGAGAATACTTCAATAAACTCTGCTTCCACATTTTTTTCCTTCCACATTTTTTTGCATCTCAATTAAGAAATAATCTAATTCTCACAAAGTCACTGATCATAAAAGCCAATTTTAACAAGACATTATGTTTTAAAAATTAAGTATTATAGATGAGGTAAAAGGTAAGTTTTTACAATTTGCAGCAACATATATTTATTTCAAAGCAAGATAAGAGTTTAAAGAGCAGTTATTAGAATCATTATCTGAATGTACTCTGAAACTGTCTTCTCTGTTTTTGCCCATTTCATATAAAAACAAACAAACAAAAAACCCTAAAAGCAMCAATTCCCATTTCTAGGATTACATCGTATTGTGAGATCTGCCTAAGAGTCCTTCTTATTCCACAACAAATACCTCAGCTCACTTTCACAATTCACTTTCTTACTRCACTTATTTCGGATTGTATATGCCATGAAGCATGAAGTATATGAAAGTGTTTGGTGGTTAATTCTTGTAATTTCTCTTTACAGCTCTACAGAGCAGCAAAGAAAATCCCAACAGACAATGGCTGCAACTTCAGCTGATTTTTTGAATGTTCCTCCATACAGGAAAGTCATCTGGAATAACCAAACAAATCTAGCCAGAAATTTCTCAGCAGTCCAAAATGCGATCTGTCCCCTCAATGACGACTCGCTATCATTTGCTTTAATACTTTTTTACAGCATTATTTTTGTCATTGGATTGGTTGGAAATATTATAGCACTGTTTGCTTTCCTCTGCATTCACCAGAAACGGAATTCTATCCAAGTTTACTTACTAAACGTAGCTATTGCAGACCTTTTGCTGATCTTCTGTCTTCCATTCCGAATACTCTACCACATTACCCAAAACACCTGGAAGTTTGGATTGATTTTATGTAAGATTGTAGGAACTCTCTTTTATATGAATATGTACATTAGCATAGTATTGTTGGGACTAATTAGTCTAGATCGCTATATAAAAATAAATAAGTCTGTGAAGCGTCCTAAAATGTTAACTACCGCGCGAAGCATATATACTTGTTGCGTTGTATGGGCACTTGCACTGACTGGATTTATAATAGTGATTGCACCATCTTTCTCTAAAAATGGAGAAAGCAATTCTACTATGTGCTTTCATTACAGAAATAAACACAAGGCAAAGACAGAAGCAATTTTAAATTATATTATTGTTATCATTTTTTGGATAGTTTTTTTCCTTTTGATACTTTCATATGTTAAAATTGCCAAGAACCTTCTGAAAATTTCTAAGAAAAGAGCAAATTTTCCTAATGCAGGAAAATACACCCAGACAGCAAGGAATTCTTTCATTGTACTGATCATTTTCACCATATGTTTTGTTCCTTATCATGTGTTCCGATTCATCTACATTACTTCACAGTTACAAAACCCATCTTGTTATTGGAAGGAGATCATTCACAAATGTAATGAGGTTATGCTTATATTTTCATCTTTTAACAGCTGCTTAGACCCAGTTATGTACTTCCTAATGTCCAGAAGTGTCCGTAAGACTGTACTCCAACTTATTTGTAGAAGACTTCATGGAGATTCAAGTGTAAATTTAGAAAGTACTTCAGAAATGCAGCTTGGACAATACACTCAAGAGCGGTTATCTACCACCACTCCCTATGCAAGTTCTTTAAAGAAGTCATCTCTGATTTGATCATTACAGTTAATGGATAATGGCTTCTCATTGTCTATTTGGAATATGAATTTAAGACATGAAATACTATACACAGCTACGAATCCTGCCTCTGTCTTCCTGTTGAGAAATTAGAAATCTGCTCAGGAAAAGGAGAAGTGACTCTTTAGGAGTAGTTAACTTTAAGGAAGTTTCCTATTTTGTTTTCTTGAAGAAAAAGAAGTAATCTCAGATACTTTCTTTTGAACTAATCTAGAACACTAACTCTCTGGGGAGACTTCCACAAGGCTTTAACCTGCCATATAAGGAATCTTGTACATACACAATAAGACGACACCAGCTGGGAATGTAAACAACATGAATTTTACAAAAGTAATTTCTTTTGTGTCATACTCGAAGGAGCTACCTTACTTATCACAAATTTCCTATATCTCTCTGTTTTAATTATTTTCTAAAAGATAAGAGTTTAAACTGTATTTTATAGAACTACTTTTTTCAGGTGAATAGTTGAGAATTTAACAATGTACATGGCTTGTCAATGAGCTTAACATGGTTTACAATGAACAACACAGCCATTAACTCAGGTATCATTACAGAAGACATACTTTGCTTTATTAAACAGCATATTTAAAAATATCCAAGCCTTCTTCTCCCTTTATTACATTTGCAAACTTTTTATGAATGTCAAAGTCAAATATTTCAAGAAAAGCAAGCAAGGAGTTAGGAAAGGTCACAAAGAAGAGAAGATAAAAGGCTGTTTTCAGTAATCTAAGATATCATTCAAAGTTTGACAGATCCAGTAAGTGCAGCTACAGTAGAACAGGAAAATTAGTTCTGGTGAATCTTTGAAGCATCAGCTCTGACCTTTGTTCAGACTCCTACTTCTTAAGCCTAATGCCTTTGAGATCTCCAAAGCCGAATATTCCCCTGGCCAAAAAAATCTGTTTTCATGTGCTTAAAAGAACTTTGATAACTGCTGATGCAATGTAAAAAATAATACAGCATGCAATTATATTCTCAGATTAAAACCAAGTGGTCTTATTTATTCAGACAAAAACTAAATATTTCAAACAGCTCCATCATTTGAGCAGGCTGGTGGGGGGGAGGAATGGCAACAATATAAGCATATGCAAGGGTGGAGGGTGTTAGAGATGCAGGACAAGTGATTACCCAAAGAACAACTTATCTGTCTAGCATGACAGGTCACAAAGTTGAACAAATTTGTTCTGTTTGTTCTACAAAATAAGGTTTTATTACTCTAAACACATTTAAGTAATATGGCTTAGGTAAGCTAGAGTACAAAGGCTGATATAACTATTAATATGACTATTAATAACTTCTCTAATATATTTTGTGAGTTTTTACGTCAAATCTATAACAAAACATACAAATTCTTTTTATTATTGTACAATATTGTGGTTTTACAAACTACTGTTAAAACTCACATTAAACAAATAGACTTAAAATTTCACCTCTGCTAGTTATAATCTTTAGTGTGATTTTACTTCATCCAGATTTGGTTAAACTGAATGAAAATACACTAAAGTTTGACAAGTTCAAGTGTATTTATCATGCTTCTAAAAAGGCACAGTGTGCATTCTTTCTTAATTTGCAACAGACTTATTTTTATAAGCATTTAGTTTTTGTAAAAAGTATCTTGGTAACTATTTAAGATTTACAATAATTTCTTATTGATTCTCACAATAACTTGTGCTATACCTTTTCAAAATCTTTTATGTATTATCTCATCACCCTATTATACGTACAGCGGAGCAGGAACTGTCTTGTCCTCACACAGTATATTTGTACAATGCCAAAATCAGCATTTTTCTTGTCCTGAAGGCATTACAATAGTACAAGTCACATCAGCTCAGATAAACCTAGTGTAGTTTATAAATCAACAGTTTACAAGGCATAGGCACTATCTCAGCATTCTTATCCGTCTTTGCTGTAATCCAACTGGCTATTGGACAACACTGATCACCAGGCCACTGGAGGACTTGAATAGACTACACATTCTAAAATTCTTTTTAATTATGTATTCCTTTAAACAGGAGTTTTCATTAAATGGATTTTTATCCCTGGACACTGCACAATTGCAAAAATTGTGCTCTCTTTGAAGGAAGTAATAGTGTAGAATTTCAATGTTCCAAATGAAGTATACTTTTAAAGCCAAAAMCAAGCAGCAATGTGTTTCCTGGGACAACGAGAAGTAGGCAACTGAAAAACCCACTGTGTTCTGGCCCATCTTATAGATCTTATCATTACGTAGTCTGTACTACTTAAAGAATTTAGAATTTTAATGGTTGAATATCACATATTTTACACAAGAGTAAGGAATTTTAATGGAGGAATCTACAATGTATTTTGTACAAAGGTAAAGCCACAAATATTAATACCTATTAGTATTGATCAGACATGTTTTACAGTAGAGTTATTCGTTACAGGTTTCAGAGAAGAGGCATCAACGAAGTCTTGCACAGCAACAACAGATCACTGGACCATTTAGAAGAAAACCATTTCAGAAGAAATATTGAAAAGCAACACTTTCATAGGTCCACACACTAGCTGATAAAATGCTTTAAAAGCATTTCAGTACCAAATCAATTAATCACATAACTTATCACTTAAATCAGCTTCAATATATGGACAATGAAAAGCAAATGTGACCCAAATATTTTTAATGAAATTTTAGGAAGTACAGCCTAGTTCTGAAGAGAAGTTGAGAAGTCCTGAGATAAAAGTATACTTGGACTTTGAGGAAGTAACTTACTAAGATAAACTAAATTGTTAGATGATAACACTTTTTTTAGAAGTAGTTAAATATTATAAATAAAGGCTGAAAATATGTGGCTTTTTTACTTCATGATGTTCCCCAAGAATCTGCATGTGGGCCTGTTTATGAATAAGTTAAACCCTACAACTTGGAATGAGTGAGAGTGATGGGATCACAAAGTTTATCAGCACAAGGCAGTGAAAGCTAGGTAGACTTAAGGTATCAATACTGCACTCAGAAGCAATCAGACAGCAAAAGAACTGATAAAAATAAGAGATTAGGAATGGAGAAGCCATTGCCGTGCTGTTTTAGAATTTATGTTACATATTCTACAGAAGAATACATTAAATAACAAAAACTCTTCAGCTCAGAAATTAAAATCTGAAAGACAAAACAGGTCTATGAAGTCAGGTATGGCATGCAGGAGTGAATGAGGAATAACTGTATGTTCTCTGACCTAAACRTCAGAGGAAGTCAACAACAGTTCTATTGCAATGGAACTAACTTACTACAGAATTCCACAGTTGTGGACATCCATGCTTCAAGATGTGAGAGACCAAATATATGAACAGGCTCAGGAAGAGATTTGAATGTGAGCAGCATTGTCACACGGGAAATGATTTCTACTGAACAAATAAAAAGAGAGGTATCTATTATGTTATCATTTTTCACCTGCAGGTTTTCTTTTCTTCCTTAAAAACAAACAAAACACCAGCAACAAAACCTGTCCCAGCTTTGAAGGTAAAGTCAAGTTTTTCAAACCAATATTATTGAAAAAAAAGTCTTGAAGTATCTTTGGAGGTCTGCTGAAAGTTACGCTGCGACTCTTTCAGTAACTATGGGCACTTTGATAGTGTTTCCTGTTGCTGTTTTTAGCAGTGCTTACTAGGCCTGCCTTCAGGTGAATTTCAACACCAATATCATTCAATTTATGCCCCAACACGGCCACAAGTTCAAGAAACTTCATAACTCATTCAGCCCTTTCCTCACTCCCCTTTTTTTACATTTCAAATGGCAGGTAGTAAATAATACTGTGGTATTTGCACAATACACATTCTGCAGCCTTTGAAAAGTACACAGGTTTCAGCAAAATCTTTGGTAGACATAAGACCACTATATGTTGCAAAGTAATCAGTTTATGTTGCTTTTGCAGATACTCATTTTCATGTCATTGATAACTCTGGGATTACACCTGCAATAATATTTTTCTTTCTGTAAGTAGCAGCTAATCTAACAYGTGTTTGTAACACCTGCATGAATCATATTTTGCTTCTTTACTCAAATCCACACATTGTCAAATTTCAGTACTTGCAGCCTTCAAAAATTTGCTTTTGTTTGTAAATGTTGATGGATAGTTCAC
The DNA here is from genome assembly GCA_003342815.1 of Eudromia elegans. Taxonomy (NCBI): domain Eukaryota; kingdom Metazoa; phylum Chordata; class Aves; order Tinamiformes; family Tinamidae; genus Eudromia; species Eudromia elegans. The sequence goes on along the minus strand of PTEX01000045.1, from coordinate 2,530,897 downwards.
CTTTGCATCAAAAATCAAGGCTAGTTTTCTCAAAGAATTCTTATATTACACATATAAAATTTTGGGCGTTTAAAAACAACGAAAAAAGGATACTTGCTATTCCTTCCTTCCACCAAAATTATCACTATGGTAAGACATYCATACAAATATGCAAAAGAACAAATCCCCAGGCAATTCATTTTGCAGCTTCATATTCCCTGTTTGCAGTCAACAGAATTAGTCTTTTCAGTAACAGTTTCATTTATTTTTAACTATTTTTTGCATTTTCACGAAAGGTTAAGAAATATATGAGAAAAAAAGATCAAAATGTGGTTAAGCACACTTATATTTAATTTGAAAAAACGGATAAGTATAGTAGAGCGAAATATATTAAAAGACTTATTTGCTTATTATGATCAATACAGTTTTCATACAAAAACAGATTTTAAAGATAATGTTCACTTTTAACATGATCTAAATATAGATCCACGCCTTTTTTTTTTTTTTTTTTAAAGTAAAAAAACCAAGCATGGTAAAGGAGACCTCTGGAGGCTAAACAATGAATTTTACTGGGAAAAAAACCCCACATATGCAGTATTTAGCATTAAAGACCTGCAGCATAAAAATCTGGCAAGATGACTTGAGGGAAAATCCAAGATTACTGGGGAAAATTTAAGCTTTCCAATCTGAGATATATTGTTTTCTTTGTGTTTTGTCGATGTAAAAGACTACCTGGCACCTGTGAAACACTCACCTTTTCTTAAGTTAGGACAACCAAAGAATAGAAGCCATGGGTAAAATATTATGGTGAAAGAATGTATGTGAAGTCATTATTGCCAACTTAGAATGCATTGCATAAATGACAGACTTGTACTGTTTGAATATCGCTATATGTAAAGTATCTAAATAAACTATTTGTAAGTTAGGAAAACGGAAATAGGCGACTAAAAGAATATTCAGCAAAGGTACTTACAACTTGGATCAAAAATATACTTGTCTTTCTTTTCTTTCATTTATAATTTTCCATTTCTTTGTCATCTATGTTACTAAATAGTTCCAAAGCAAAGTGTGATAATTATAATTCAATGTAAAAATATATAATCATACAATAATTTGGAAAAAACTTGAGCACCATCTCCTCCCATGCCATGAATCAYGGTCACAGAATCTTGAATACTACTGACTATAACCAACTGAATAAYGATACACGCAGGAAAAGTTCTGAAGAGAGCACATCCAGAGGCCAAAAATAGTGTGAGCAATTATAGTTACTAGAAGGGTTTATTATCATTCAGTTGGTTATAGTCATACTTCACAACCACAGACATTTCCGACAGAAAAACAAACAAAAAATCAACTCTTAAGCAAAACAGAGCTTGATCTGCAATTAGACCTTACTCACTGAGTGAGAAARCTGCCTTGTGCAGAATTCTGGATCATTTGTGCATATTAGTTTCTCTGGACAGAAACACATTGTATTTTCCCCAACTAACCCTAAAATTAGGGTAATCCCAGAATATCACCTCAGTTTCCACAAACTCCATCATCTAACTAGACATATGTATATACTGTATTCTATACCTTAAAGGAGGATATGGTTACTAACTCATTACAGGTGGGCTCCCCAGGAACAGCCAGTTGCCTTTGTGAAGTCTCTTGGAGCTGTAGCTGAACAGTACTGAAACAAATTTTCACCCRTAGAACACCTTTTTCTTCTCCATTCTGAGAAGTGGGCGGTCTTAATGAGAAGGACAGCATCCCTTCCTCCCCACTGACCCTCCCACCTCAGGCGGCAGAAAGCCCTGTATACCCAGAGCCCTGCAAGTGCCTTCTGTGCCGCAGCTTCTTAGGCAGAAGACTATTGCAATCACTCTTCCACACTGCCTCCTTCTCTTTATTCTTCTGATGGAGTTACATCTGGATCTATTTTCAAAGTCTTTGTTACACAGATCACATCTTTAGGTTTGAACTTTCACTGCTTAGCTGCTTGCTGACTCCATAAATGGAAGGTAAAATTCTGAAAACATCCCTATGATGGACAGTTACTTAAATGTACTTTCCAGATCTAACAAAATATCATCCTTTTCATTGCAGTAGTGGAGATATAAAGGGACTGCTTCAAACAGAATTATCTGCTTCCTCCCTGCAAAAGAAGGTGCTTGCTACTTGTATAGGTAAGGTTAAATTGATATTTCTTTGTTTCACCTGACAAAATGTGGGCATTTTGTCCCACAGAAATGGGCATTAGATTACTAAATAGCTAGATTAAACAGTTAGTTTGTGAGCTTAACTCACTGGGATAAAAAGATGTAATACGTTTTGGCTCAACCACCTACATGGGACTTATATTAAGACTAAACAACGATAAAATTGTTAATTTTCAATTTGTAAAACACAGACAACTTAATCAGATTCGGCTAATCTATCTGTTGTCTGTTTTTTTCATCATAGTTATACAGAATGGTTTTCAGTATTTGAGTTCAGTTTCTTGTAACTGCTTCAAAAAAAGGGTATTGTCAATTTATAAGAATCCCTTMGAATTTTTTACTTATACTTTTATATGGAATAAAAGGTCACTAAATTTATATCTGTACAAGGACAGAATCTATCTTTACCACAGGTTAGTAAACTGAAATATTATTTTTTGCATGCAGTCATTTCTAAAGAGTTTTAAACACCAAATAAGTATTTTTTATTTCCAGTCCATAAATTAAAGATAAACTGAAAACTGAACATGAAAAATATAACTGTATTTCTATGTTCAACAATAATTTCATATGTTTAGAAATAGAGACTAGACTGTTTATGCAAAATACATATCTAAGAGTATAACTTGAAAAAGGTGTCATTAGATTCTGATGGTGTTCACAGTCTGAACAAAATAAATATATGTAGCCAGATTCCAGAATCACATATAGTTGTATTTCTTTCCTAAATGAAGGCAAGGAATACTCCACATCTGCAATTACAGTAATATTTTGCATTTGTGTTGTATATTTAATTTAAAATAGTTGAGAAGTATTTTCAGAAGCTGGTTACAGATCTTCCAAAAGATTAAGAAAAAGTGAGACCACACAAGATATTCTTATGCCCGAGCTTAAACCATCTGTTCCTTCATTTATGTTATCGGACTCTGTGCACATGAAATCTTGGGGTTTCAATACGGGTGAGCATTTTCTGTAAAATCTGTCAGTGAGAAAATGCAAATTCAGGRTGGCCACACAGGATTAGTAATACTGAGAAGCAGGTAAGAAAAGGGAACAGTTAAAATAAGAACAACAATTAAAAGAGAAGCTAGATGCCTATTACAGAAAAATAATTTGTTCAATTGTGTTTCAGCTCTGCCCATTCCTTCGAGGGAAACTGGCATAAATGACAAATTCAACATGTCTTCAGCCATCGTTAGCCACTACTGTGGCTCTACCAGTCATCTACTCTACCCTATTTACTACTGGCAGTTTTGGAAATATTCTCTCTGCTTGGATATTTTCAAGGAAAATRCCTACAATACAAAAAAGAACACAATATATTTACTTGGCAAATCTTGTTGCTGCAAATTTACTCATATGCAGTACTATGCCTTTTCTGGCTGCCTACTTTGCAAGTGGATTTCAATGGCCGTATGACTCTGCCATATGCAAAATAGCAAGTCACCCTGGAACTGTTGTTATGCACRTCAATATGTATGTAACCATTACCATTCTATGTTCAACTGCTCTAAGTCAGTATGCAACCCTGAAGAAAAGTAATGACTTCACACAGTTCTCTCAGACCATTAATAAAAGCTTTTACAGAAGTGTGCTCGAAAAGTTTCGTCAGCCAAAATTTGCTAAAAACTTGTGTATCACTATATGGATTACTGTGGTGTGTGCAACTGTAATAGTTATAACATATGATGTTGATGCAAAGCCCGGGCAAGAATTTCACAAATGCTATAACATCAAAGTAGAATCTGGTGAATATAGCACAAGGATTGCAGCTTCTGTCACTACTGCATGTTTTTTTGTATCTTTTATAACAGTATTGATGGCATACTATTCGCTTACCAGACATCTCAGTAAAATACAAAAAAATACCTGTATTGGCAAGAAACATCAAATTTACACAACAGTCAAGAGAAATATTCTCATCATCCAGATAATATTAACCGTCTGCTTTCTTCCATGTCACACTTTTAGGCMAATTTTTTATGTTCTGCTTACAAATAAAGACTGCCAAAGGTTAAATTATCTAGTAGAAATTAAAAATTTCCTTACTTGTCTTGCTGCTGCTAAGAGTAGCTTAGATCCACTTATAACTCTTCTGCTGGATAAAACATTTAAGAAAAGTCTGTATAGCCTGTTTCGGAAATCTACATCAAAACACCAGAAACGTACAGCTGATGTTTTTATTGAGGAGACACCCCCAACTAGGAAGAAAGATGAAACAACGCCAAGGGAATATGACTATTAATAAACTCACTTTAACCATCTATATCAAGACTTTTATGTGAAATAAGTGTTCAAATAAAATGAAAAAATATTACTTGTATTATTTTTATGTGATCTTACTTACTACTTCAACATCAGACATAAATCCTACATGCATACCCAAACCAATCCAGGTAGTTTATGTACTCAACTGTGTACTATCATTTTATCCACGCAAAACAAAGACATATGTTCTATTTTACCTATGAACAGTATTTTCTATCTAATAAACAGGGAAGAAGGCTGAAATTAGGCTGAAGTGGAGGATATAGCACTTTCTCATCATTCTCAGGTTTCAGACAGTAGCTTTCTTCATATCAAAGCATAGGACAAACAAAAAAAAAAGTTTTTTCTCTGGACTGGTTAAATTATCAAGAGACTTAAAAAAGACAAAGAAAAAATAGCAAAGAACTAAAAAATGCATTCAACAAGTATTATTTTCTGATCAGAAGTATTTGACTAAAAGGCTGCTGCTTTTTATTGATTTATTTATTTAAAATGGGGAACAAATCACAAGACATGCTGAAACTCTTTGGGTTAGGAAGGAAAGTTCTTAATGAGAAATACTAATTTTTTAACCTATGCCCATGACTAGCATTTTGCTATAGTAACTGTTTCCTTAGAGGTAAAACCCTACATGAATATATTATGGGTCTATTTTTTTTTTTTACTCTAGCCTCAAAAGAAAAAGCTTTTTTAAAGCTTTGTATTAAAAATGCAGTAATCTTAATGTTAAGATATAATTAATCTTCCTGCTCTGGCATTTCCTATCATGTGCACTCTGAACAGAAAGTTTTGATGGTGACTGCCAATCTGCATTGGCAGATGGATGAAGGATCTCTTGTGGCCTAGCAGAAGTATTTAAATTAGTGTTTAAGTAGCACATATTTGATGTGCTCTGCAGGTTGGTCAGGAAATCTCTTTTTTCTCTGGAATCTTAGCCCTGTTATTTATATCTAATAAATAGCTTCAGCAGTGGTTACATTATTGGTACACAACCCCTGTGTGGTCAGTATACTGTATTCACAAAAAAGCGGGACATAATTCTCACCTCAAAGGTGAATTAACACACCTTACTCCAAAAAGTATTTTGTTGTTCAAGACAACCCTTAAATCTGGGTCATTCACAGAAGACAACTGCATGAAATTAACACAAAAGATCTATAATATTGTAACAGATTTGAATACATAAAATTTGAGGTGAAAAAAGGGATGAAATGCATACATGCAGTTATTTCTAATATCTGGTACTATTTGAGCTTTTTAAAAAAATCACAGAATTTCTACACACAGGCTAGTCTTGTTGGGTAAATGCTATGGTTTAATTGGGAAGACATAAAGGCTGATTATTACTCATTGGTATAGAAAATATAATAATAAACAAACAATAAGCACTGTTTTGGAGTACAAAGCACAGGAGTTTCTCTGGATTTTTTTCTTCTTTTCATTTTCCCCCTGTGGAAATTAGAATATACTGATAACTTAATCAGGAATTTGGATCAATTCAATAAAATTGATCAAAGAGATTAATTAATGGTCTTTTCCCTTCTTGACTTTTCTCTGCAACTAAGACCAAAAGGAACTGTCCACCGACCACAGACAGTGCTACAGAACACAAGGTATTTGAAGAAGTCCAGTCACTTGTCCAATATCCATTAATAAGATTGCAGTGAGCCATTCTGTCCTCAGTGCTCTACTGAGTTCCACAACAGACACATTGAACTGACTCATAAGATTGGCATACAGTGCCACTAAATGTTGGCCAGGTCCCCTACCCTCCTGCCAGCAGGCATGAACTTCCATGGGGAGGACCCAACACTTGCTTCATATTCTGCAGAAATCCAATAAACATGCAACTGAGAAAGACAGAAAAAATCACAGGAACAGGAACTTTATTTAATACAATGTTATCCATGCAAGAACACTTGGTGTTCACTTCTAGTACAGGATTCCCATGTGATGTTTATAAAATGGTTTTGGGAATAAACCTTAAGTGGTCAACTCTAGGGAGTAATACTACAAAATCCTGTAGGAATTCTGCTCTAGAAACCGAGCTTACGAGCATGGAAAAATGGTGTGTGTGGGTGTGTGTTTTACTGTGCAACACAACCAATGGCAAGATCCCTAAACTAGGATTAAATCAAGCAGCTTAAAGTCTCATGACAGCACTGCATTGCTTAGATTACTGCTTCTAGACTGGCAGCAATATGTTTGGGTAAGCAAATCAGTGTAGAATCGCTGCGCTTTTAATGTTGTGCAAGCACCTGCAACTCCTGCCAATCCTTAAATTCATTTTATAACGAGTACTGTTCACAGGATATCTCAGCAGGGTGCCTGAGGATGGAATTCTCAATACAGAGTGTCTACTGGTAGGAGTGGCTCACGTTGCTCTTTCTCCACTTTCCTGGGCACAGGCATTTGTTGCCCAATGCTGAAATTACAGAAAGAGAAGACGGGCAAAACTTTGGAAACTAGCAGTCAAATGCAACTTTTTGACAGATTCTTGAAGAACTCCAYAATACCTACTTAGGATGATGAAACGACATATGCTTTTACTTCTTTTCCTGTATGGTATGTCCTTTAAATTTTTGAATTGCAGCACAGTTTTTCTTGAATTTTTTCCTTCTGATTTAACGGCTCAAAGCTTTTACACAGTACAGGCAATTTGAGAAACTCTATGTCATATAATACAGTGCTCCAGGCTTTTGCAGAATAGTTTGGAGACGAAAAATCCCACAAAACAGACAATCAAGATGGAGGCAGAGAAATACTTCAGCAAAATATAGCTCATGCTAAAACTACTGGCACTGCTCAGACATCTGTATGCTGACGCAAAGCTAGCAAGTGACTTGTGAATTATAAAAGCAAAATATAAGAATTCATTTCTAGGGGAGGAAAAACAAAAATCTAGGCCAAACATGCCTAGAATATGGAGTTTTAAAAAAAAAAAAAAAAAAAAGTGGATACCTTACTCTTGGGGCCTCTTTTAACTTCTCTGTTGAATAAGGGAAGGTTTCTCAGAAAAACACAGTATGTGGGGATTATTCTGGAAGAAATATTCAGAAGATGATACATCTAGGCAGGAATGGAATCCTGCAGGAAAACTAGATAGGAAACCCTGATTCTCTCTCTGCCATTTATTCTGAAACCTTGATTTCTTTTAACAATTGGATATATAATAAAATCTACACAAACTGGATCCGAAAGACCTAATAATTTCCAACAGAACACATAAAAAAGGCTAACAGTTACTATTTGCCCTCAGAAGGTGCCCATTTTGTTATTTAAAGATTGAAAAGAGAATAAGAATTAAAGAATACTTTCTCTTCAGGCTACTTGAAAKATATTTGAATATATATCTGCATTCATAAGCACACAGATAAATAYATAAATGTGTGCACCTCCCCCACCATGTACAAGGCTTACTCAGTTTCTAGGTATACCCAAAATCCTATGTGTAGGAGCCTTGAACTTCACTGGCACAAACGTAGGTGTCTGACCACAACTAGTTTAGACAAAAGATAAGAGTTTAACTGAATGTGTTCTGAGAATTTTCGCCCTTAATTCAGTTACATCTAACGCACATATTAGTATGTAAATMTACGGGCAGATGAAGTCTCAGATCATGCAGACTGACTGAGATTTGCACGTGACTGCTTAGGACTGTTTAGTCCTACTCTTCGGAAAAAAAGGGTTTTTACACTGATCTGAATCTTAAAAACAGAAAAGGTACAATCTGCATTTATGCTTTAGCAGTTGTATCTACGTAGCTGATCACATGTTGGAAACAAACTTTTGTGCCTACTGAAATAAATTTACAATTAAAGTCTTGTATGCTTACATTTAGCAAACAAGCTTGATGGGTGACTGCATATCAGTTATTTTATTTATCATATGAACACATACAAACTCTCAAACTGAATATAAATCACATGATCAACTCTCTGGTGTGGGAAAAGGATAAAAATCTTGTCACTAGTGCTCTGGATGTAACTAAATTCTTCTGAATCACTTATACTGTCAAGCCAAGATAAAAGTATTTCCCCTGACACTAAGAACCTAGCAACTCAAAAAAATTCAGTACTGACCAAATATGGCTGCGAGAAAACCAAAATCTGGCTTAGTTATTTTAACCACAGTAAGTGTCATAAGACCTGGAAACACCGAAAATCATTTATTTACACCAAGAATGCAACTTTCGTCTTTTCAAATAATTATAAAATAATTCTATTTCTCCATGGAAAGGGCCGGGAAGCACTGGAACAAGCTGCCCAGGGCAGTGGCGGAGTCACTATGCCTTGCAGTGCAGAAGAAACACGCAGTTGAGGCACTTAAGGACACAGTTTAGCAGGTCTAGCAGGGATGGGTTTATGGTTGGACTCGATGAGGACCCGTAGATTTGTGATTTTATACAGTGTAAAGCTTAAGGAATTTCAATAATTAGTGCTAAACCTTACAGTTAAAAGTCGAAAAGAGATATTATTGCTTTTCCTTTTTCCTAAAGACGCTTCATTACAGACGCACATTATTCCTACTCTCCTTTTTTGTTCTTCTATGTAAGCACAATTCTAGATAAAAACTATTCTGTAAGAACATTCAGGAAAGACTATTTCAGTGTTGCTACTTTCTAAAGCTCTCTGCTGGATATAGCAAGGCCTTGGAATAATAAAGAGAATGGTTGAATCATATTTTATCAAGTTGCCATGTAGTAGAGAAATGTAGTGAGAAAAAAAAAATTGTTTCTGAGATTCATGGTGCTGATGAATATTGGCCTTGAGTTTTCCAATCTCCTGCACTAGGATTTTCTGCTTTAATTATAATAAGTTGCAAGTTCCAAGCAGTAGGTGCTGAATGCAGCACCACAGAAATTGAAGATGAAGTAAARGTACAGTATAGCTCAATAAATGACTGTTTTCACCGGTAACTGAAGAAAATTAAAGAAGAAACCATCTGGAACAAGTTTTTTGTGTTTCGGTTCTGGCATAGGAGGTGAGGCTAAGACCATATGGGAGCAGACCATACAGGATGCAGGCACAGCGTTCCCAAGGCTCTAGTAGATCTTGTACTTACAGAAGTCTGGTGCAGTCTCTGGCATCAGACTATAGCAGACAGAAGTATTCCTAATTTAACTCCTTTCATCTACTTAATTTGGAAATTGGTCAGTTAGACTATTTCCTTTTAAAACAATATCCACAGTGACATCTACAGTTGGGAAACTGCAATTAATGCTCTACACCCAAACCTATGGTTACAGTATTTCTATAAAGCTTTTGCCAAGAATAAACATCATCTGGCATGTGTTTATGTGTCTCTACATCTATCAAGTCACACTAATTTCAGACAGGAAGATTAAAAATTCATAACTCAATGTTATTAAACAGATTTATTTCCAAAAATAATGTTTTTAATTTAAAAAAAAAAAAAAAGTTTTTAAAGTTTAAGTCCAGAGAGGCTCAAAATAAATTCCTGTTCTACTGAATGAGACCACTGGCACTGAGTTTTACTTTTGTTTAAGAACATGGTCCAACAAAAAAAGATGCAACTTTCAGGATAACAAAGCAATGTAAAGATTTTTGTTCAGTGTAAAATTCTCACAGAGTATCATAGATGTCCTGAGTAAACTAGAATATAAGACCTTCAAGACAAAACAAAAAGTGACTAAGATGACACATTTAAAAGTTCTTGCTGTATCAAACAAACTTAAAACTAAACTCCACTATGCAGAATAGTTTTCTTTGTTTGGAGGAGAAGTAGATAATACCATGAGTATTGTAGCATTTAAGCATTAATAAATCTCTGTGAAGGTTTAGCATGGCTGAATTTTGTCATTATGCAGTCAAAACAGTGTCATTAATCTACCAATACCAGTTTAATTTGTGCAATTAAATTATATTGAAGGGAAAAAAAAAAGTAAATTCAAAATTTAGAAAACAAACTGACTGCAGTCAAATGCATATGTACCTCCTAAATGTTCCATCTTGATAGTATTAGCCATAGACAACATTAAGAYACATTTAAGAGCAAACATTTAGAGCACTTTAGAGTTCCCATTTCCATGTACCTCTACATTACAAAAGTTATCAAAACGTGGGTAGCTTTTRTTATTGTGATGAAGGAAAAAAAAGTCTTACCTTCACATCCCTGTGAATTATGTTATTATCATGACAGTAACGCAGAGCTTCCAATATCTGTCTCATGTAATGACTGTGAAAATCAAACACATCATACATGACAAACCTGCAGGAAAAGTTATTATACATATACTACAAAACAATTAAGAGTCTAACTGTATAACTGACCAACTTCCTGTTAAAATCACACTTTATGCAGCAGCATGGGGGATATGTTTATAATAATGAATAATAAATATTTGAAGTTCCTGGACTACTCTGACTGAAAGTGGGGGAAAACTAGGGAAGAAAATCTCCATTTCCTATTATAAAATATTCAGCAATTTTGTTCATATGACAAAGAACCCAGAAACTCTTAATTTTTTTTTTTTATAATGAAGCACAGACAGGAAAAAAATGACTACAAGTGCCAAAGAGAAGCAAAGAACCAACATTTTTACTTGCCTGAGGCAGGTGAAAGAWCAACTTCTTTTTCCCCCTATTTTGAAAGAAGCCCCCAACAGACCACTGATGATATTAGGATCATTTCYCTACCTCCTTTGTTGATGCTGTTCTACCATGTACAGTAAACTGTCACAGGGCCACTAAGGCACATGCACAGGCAAGTATTCTCATAAAAAGGTTTTTTTTTGTGGACAAAAAAAAAAAAATCTACATAAACAGTCCTGATTTTTATTTTGAATGACATAACAGATTTTTAAATGGAAAATTCACACACGAATTTACTATAAAACAAGAGTTATTGTTAGAAAAGCAAAGGTCTTAATTTTTTTTTTTTAACTGGGAAAATCACTTATTTCCAATTTATGGAATGATGACAAAACTGTTGTTGAATGATACAAAGAAAAATCTGTAAATGAAGAASGAATGATACAAAACCTAAACAATAAGAGAATAACTGATAATGAAAGTAAAAASGGTAATAGCTTTTATTACAACAACTTTATTATAAAATAATTTAATGAAGGCAGAGTTCCCTGGGAAAGATCACTGAGGACGGAAGCGTCCTCTGGAGATGATCTAGTCCAATCCCCTTGCTCAAAATCAGGGTCAACCAGACCAGTTTGCCCAGGACCATGCCTACTTGTGTTCTGTCTGTCTCCAAGGATGGAAGACTCCACAACATCTTTGAGCAAATTTCTTCAGTGTTCAATCACCCTCTCCTGACTCCTCAAAAGTGTAAATRGACTTTCCTACCATTATCATTCCTGACATAACATTTTCTTCACCAGCAAAYTAGAGGAATAAAYTGATTTTTCATACATCCATGAAGCACTCAAATGTTAGTGGTATGTAAAGGAGAACCTGGCATTTTCAGTGAAAATAGGGCCAATGTTTTCTTAAAATGTTAATTTTATCCAATCATATACAGATTCTCTCACAGGATTTTCTTTGCTATGATTTAAGAAGTCTCCCACCTGCATCTTTCAATGTAACTTCYACTCCTTCTAGAATGATGCAACTCTGCTGCTTCTGAGTTCCCTCATTAAAAGGCACAAGTACTTATTTTCCCTGCCATATATGCATGGAATCTCAGCTAATGTAGTAGTATATGATAAAAACATCAATCTGCCTGAAAGGTAACAATCACCAAGTCTGATTTGCAGTGATACCTAAGACAACTAAGCACTTTCAAAACAAAATTTGATGTGTTTTTATTGTCTTTTTTTTCAATAAATTTCATGTTCATTTGGATTTTAGTATACCTAGTAAGCAAAAAGCTGAAGCAGCCACATGGAAAATAGTTGCATGAAAACAAAGTAAACTCTCCCTCTCTTCTACATCCTCCCCACCCCCTGCAAAAAACCAAGAGAATGCAAAATAACAATAACAAAATACAACATCCCAAACCGAGCCAATAAAATTTACTTAAATTTACTAAAATTTACTAAAATTTCAGGTCAAGCCATATGAGAGATCAATTAAAAGACAAATATAGGAAATTAAATACTGAATGTGAAATACTATTAACAGTATTTTCTTCAATAATTCCATCCAAATACACACYTAATAAGTAACAAAAATCTCTGGAATTCTAGTTGGGCTAATTACTATAACAATCAAACCAGGAAAACAGGATTATTTATAATACTTGCACTTCTAGCTACCAGATTGCRTAACAATATATTCCTTTCTCTTCTATTCCTCTTGTGGGATTAGTTAAAATTATAATACATACCTGGCTACAGCTTCACTGTACACAAATCCAGCATCTGCTCTCTTCACAATTTCAAAACACAGATCTGCTCCATCCATACTGTAGACAGAAAGTTGAAAAAAGAAGAGTTTAAGACAGACAGCTAAAATTATTGCATAAAAATTCTCTAAAAATGTCACTATTTTCCTATTTCATTTATAAACCTCAAATCTTACMTAAAATACTCTGGAAGAATGTATAACACATAATAAATGTTACTTACACAAAAATCCAAATCAAACTGCATTTAAAATGGGACTCCCCATCTTCCTCTCCTACCCCTTAAAAATGTAGTTCAGTGTTACCAGAGTGCAGAGGTCAAGAAGAGAGTTTATACCTCAGAGCCTTCCTGAAGGCACCTGGAAACTTTGGCAGTGAAGATGCTATGTCACTAATTGGTACTTCATTCCTTTTCTCCCTAATTGCCTCTACCTTCCTGATAACTTCTGATAAATTTGGATAGTATAACATTGAAGAGTCARGTATATTACTTTTAAAGTCCCTAGGCTACAATTAGGCTACCATTTGTCTACCAGATAATCTTATGTGGCTTAACCATTCTCCTTTCCTCTGTAGATTGCTTCAGGTAGATTTATACGTAAAGATGCTTATTGCTTGATGGGATAAGGAAAGAGTTTCAAAATCACATGTTATAATTGAAACTTAACAAGGCACTTGCAAGAACACTAATTATAACTTCTGTCAGCCTCAGTATCAACATCTTTTCTTATTCCTTTTCTTATTTCTTATTATTTCTTATTCTTATTCCTCTCTACCAAACCCTCAAGGAGAAAAGTAGACTTTGCAGGACATCTACAAAGTCAACACGGTCAGGAACATCAAAAAAATGTAGGTTGTGGAGTACCAGAACACTCAGATGTTCTCMAAGTAATTGCCACCAGTTTATCTTACTGCTACCTTTCTGCATGCTACTAGAATCGACCTGAACTACTTCCCTCAAAAGAAATCAGGCACATTGTATCAAAGCCAGCAGGCTTTCATATGATGTACCGAAGCTTTAATTTCCACAGATTTTCCCCACACAAAACAAACTGCAGAAATCTGTTATCATAGGGATAGAATACTGACAACTACTATGAGAGACTGGTGACCAAAGCACATCCACTTAAGCAGGGGGCAGATTTTCCCAGGCCAGTTATTTGAGCACCTGTTATCAGGGTATCAACCCCTACAAACGATGAACCTGTATTATAAAACAGCAGCAGGCCATCATCACACCAATAGGTTTTTCCACAGCTTTTTCCTGTATTTTTTCTGTCTTGGTCAGTCCTATATACACATTAAAAATCACACAGACGGAGGCATACTATGCTACACATTGCCCTGTATAGCAATGACAGAATCAGGTACACTGTTGAACTTAGTYAAAGAATCTTATGGAACTTTTCTATTCTAACTGAGGCTGCAAGAGCAAGAGTCAGTCTCATTAAAAAGAAAACAAACAAACAAACAAAACCAGATTATTCAGTTCATTTACAGACTAAAAATTCAGTAATATTGTGATTGCATGAAAGACTTGTACAGTAACTGAAGAGGCTTGTGTGATGTAAGTGCATTAAAGTTTTGAGGTACTGATGAGTGCAAATTTAAGAAGTCTCATGCAAACCTTAGGGTTATCAGCACCAGGCATATGAAAACTGCAAAAATTTCAGAACTGAGCTAAGTTAAAAAACCCATTAAAATAAGCACACAAACTTATACATGCACACACGAATGTACATGTAGTATAGACCTATGCTAAGGATGCAACAAGCAAGTTGGAAAARTGATTCAACTACTGCACTCAATCTCAGCCTATATGGCAGCTGATACCAGTAGAGGGCACTCCTGGAAGCTTCATGAACTAACTCAACGTATTTATTTATGCTGAGTGCCATCTAAGAGCGCTCTTAGGAGTAAAAAGACTTCTTCACAGAACAAAGCCACATTTGAATTATTTAGAGTACCAACTACATTCCTTGATTTTCCATATCCTATTAATAATCTTCCCACATTTCTAGCACGAGAACTGTGCYTTGGTCTGGATACAAGCTTTTACATATATATACTATGCACCTGGACTACTTTTCCACTATTCTATACAAACTTGATTAAAATGCAGAGCACCCTAGTGGCTTTCCCTGGAGYGCTATAGTTCTCTCTGAAAATTAGAATTGAAAACTACAGAACTCTGTTTTCCTACACAGCACCCATGAATCCACTGCTTAGCTCATTTCAGGTAACTAAAAGATGTTTCCAAGTTTCTCTCTCACCAGTCGCTAGTCTGAAGATCTCCTTTCCACATTTGAAACTGCAACACTTAGAATTTTGTTGGCAATCAAGAGATGAATTTTGGTGCTCTTCACGAACTATCTTATTCCATTTAGAGTTACAAGTAATGAACAAACCTCTCTGAATAATACAGGATCACTGAATAATTCATGAATTACAGTTTAGAAGATGAGCTTAGGAGAATAGTAATTTTGAGTAAATATTCTTGGAAAAAAATTTCTACTGCTGATTTCTTAACAAGAGTTCAATTTGATTAAACAGTTAAAAAGTAAAACACAAACATTCTCAAGAATATTTCTTTTGTTGTAAAATAAAAAAACTACTGCATCTATCTGAAATCTTTAGCACAGACTGATCTACTATGAAATCTTAGAAATCTTCACATGTCAGTCAGTATCATGAGGTTATATCAATACACTCACTTTACAATTATTTGTGAATTTCTTCATGTTTACATAAATTCTTAAAAATATAAGTATAGGTATTAACATTATACTAGCTCCTATAAATAAATTTTACTTCAAATGAGTTTTCTGAACTTTTGCTAAGAAAAAAAGGAAACTTTAACATTAAGAAAATAAATCACCGTCTTGTGGTAAGCAGTTATAATTAATGCTCAAATTTCAATCCATCAGTGTCTTGATGCACTGAATCTAATGCACTAATTTCTTAGTTCCTCTGCCAAACTTTGCTACTTACTAGAATGTGGCCAAGATGTCATCCAAGATAAAAATCCTCTGACTTGCAAGTCTTACACAGCTTTACTAACAATGAAACACTCAAAGACTATTCTTTGAGCATCAAAACTAATGACCTTTGGTTTCCTGTTAATTCCTGTCCACCTGATGGATGGAATCAACAGATATTATAAAACAATCTTGAGATGAAAATATTTTTTTCCACAAATCACACTACAATGCACTGGGTATGCGTGCACTGAAAACAAAACAACAATCACCCCACATGTGTTTACTTGTGTAAATAGGAGTTCTGTTATGTCAAAAACACTTGTCATTACGTCGAAGAGTTTGATACTCTGGGTACTTGGTAGTTTGGTGAATTGGTCTGTCTTAAGGAATTTGAAAAGTTATTTCAGGTTTCCTTTCAGTCCATAGGGAAAAAGAAATACACACACAGAGCTGCCTCAGATGTAGAGGTCTGTAATTTTTAAACATCTAAAATTAGGATACAGTCTTTATGTTAATGACTTCTCCAATGAATTGTAAACTTTAAAAATTTATTTGAAAGTCTTGTCTTGCACTAGATGTTTTTGAAGTCTGTTCCAAATGTCATTCTGAAATAACAAAAACCTATGTTGGTATATTAAMAAAAAACAGGTTTTAAGTTTTATATCTTACTCTTAAGACACAATTTTAATTTTGCTTTCATTCTAGATCAGATGCTATACAAGCTTGAACAAGTTAAAGCTATAAAAAAAGAGACTCACATTAAGTAACATTGCATTTCAAAATAAAATTATAACTGGAGTCATAATGTAATGAAGTGAGTGAAATCCTGAAAAGCAAGTCCCCACACSATAAACTAAGAAGCTCTGCTATGTCACAGTATTGTGTAAGCTGCATATAGCATTACTTTTTTTCTCTGTTTCTTCTTAACACTTAAAGTAGAATGACTGAATACATGAACTGTAATTTAACTGCTTATTAATTTATTTYCATAATAAACTCAGTAACTGCAACAATTTTAAATTACTGCTTTTATGGTGTTGAGATTTTATAATGAAAAGATTTTTACATTTGTTAAATAGATTAAATGACAAAGGTATATATGTACAGCTATGTAACTATATATATAKAGGCTACTGGTAAATCCAAATAAGATCAATACATCTAATGCCCCAAGATATAAATCCCTCTCAGAATGCACTAAGAAAACTAACACCACTTAAGCAGTGAGAGAATACCCTGTGAATGAATAAGTATTTGCAGYCTACTCTGAGCTCTTCAGCATTACCAGTCCTCGTACTTCGATTATGCTGAGGATAAACTGCACGCAATGTACTCTAAACTAAAACACAAATTTTCAGATGCTCCAAGTGCAATAGCTTCTTTGTTATACAGATATTGTTCATAATTGATCCTTAACAAAGTGCTGTCTCATTGATAAAAAACAACGGTGCTTAGACAAAAAGGAGTCAGAGACTGTAAAAGCAAAAGCAATAATCACATACCAAATACAAAACAATATCCTATGTAAAAACAACGCTTTTCCTACTATATATGTACAAGCTCCAAAGCAACCATTGTTTGGTGATCGAGACAGTATTGTCTTGAATAACACAAATTCACACAATGACACTGAAAAAACATGAAAAAAGCTCTTTCCCTCCCCACACACACATTTAATAAACGGAGCTTTTAAGCAGTACGACAGTTCTACACTGCTTTGTTCAATGCCAAGTAAATCCTTTAAAATGATTGGTTTCATTTATCTTGATGCTGTAAAATATAGTTGAGATACTTAAGTAAACAACACAAAAATAACGACTGATAGGACAAAAGAAAATGGCCTCAAGTTGTGCCAGGAGAGATTGAGGTTAGAMTATTAGGAAAAATTTCTACRTGAAAAGAGTGRGGAAGCACTGGAACAGGCTGCCCAGGGAAATGGTGGGGTCATCATCCCTGATAGTGCTCAAGAAACATGTGGATGAGGCACTTAGGGACATGGTTTAGCAGGCCTGGTGGGAATGAGTTTATGCTTGGACTTGATGATCTTGAAGGTCTTTTCAACCCATAATGATCCTATGATTTAGTAACACATTCATATTCAGTCACAGCTGAGACTGATCATAGATCCCTTGATATACAGCTGTCAGCAAATTCAAATTAAAACCACAGAAGAAGAAAGTAAACTGAGACTGTATGATGAAGACTGCAGCTGTTACGGCCTCTCACGAGCCTCCAAGTAACTTCCTTCATCAGTGGAGAAAAGTCCAATGCCCTGTTAAAAACTTATTCTTTCAGTGTGAAGCTTCAATGCTGCTATTTATGTTCTTCAGTCCTGTGAAATGTGATTTTTTTATTTTAAAGTTTGATGACAACCTTTGAAACTGGGTGTAGCTATATTTTTTTGGAGTAGTATGATCTGTCACTATTATTATATACACAGTGCATTTCCTTAAACTTGCACCTTTTTTGTACAGGTAGATTTGACAAGTTGTTCAGTGTAATTTTGGGAGCTACTCTGTGTAGCTCACAGCTTATAAAACAGTTTTGGGCAGTGAAGTTAGTCCATAAACTGTTAYGATACTTAAGTTACATGATACGTACTTGCAGCTCCCAATACATACAAAACTTTGTGTCATTTATATGCAATTGATGACTCAAAGTTTTAAGCTCTGATATTGTATATGACACAGTACTTCTAYATACTGAATTAACTCTCATGCAAAGCAGCTGCCTGCCCACAAATAGGCTTTCCATCAACARCTGGGCATACATCTCCTCTGCAGACCTGCATTGCCTTTCTCCTTTCTGTCCTGTCAGAATAACTATCTCCTAAAAAAACATATTTATTCCTGCAGAAAAGTTTAATCGCAAAGTAGATAGGTTTCTGATAATAACAATATAAACAAAAAGCAACATGAGAAAAAACAAATTACTTATATATGCATAGATGCTTCTCTACCAATCTGCACATTTCTTACATCAGTCWTAATTATACGCTAGGCCACTAACAGTCAACTACACAGTCTTCCTGCATAGCAGACACGGTCTTCTGTTTCATCCCTTACCAGGGCATCCCCTCCAGCACAGTGTGTTCTGCAACAACTCTTTGTAAAGAACAGCGCTAGAAAAATAATACTGCAGGAGCATTTGTTCTCAAAATTGAATATGGAATGTAAAATTGTGGTTGCTAAGTAGCATACTAGTCAGACAAGCCATATGCTGTCCAGTAAAGAATTATTATCCTTCCTTCAGGTAATTTTRCCTCTTGTTTCCTTCTCTCATGTGGCCTGAAGTCTGCTGCAACATTTGTGTTATAATCCTAATTGGTCAGACTTGCTTTTTATGTATAACAGTATAAATGATTATATGTTCATCATTAGGAGATGATTACAGCTTTTTTTCCTCATATTTCTGAGCTAACAACATAGTTTGGAAAAAAAAAAAAGGAAAGAAAGAGGCAAAACTTTTTTTTTTTCATTTCAAAATCCTGTTAATTATCACTGTATGTCTCCCTAAGGTATATATAACTACTTTATAAAAGGATAATTAAAGTCCCTTGGTCCATGCTTTGGCATTTGTGGAATAAAACTGAACATGAAAGTCACTACTGAATTGAAGCTTGCAGCAACCAGAACATAAAGCAACTATTTCACAAAATCGTAACTTTATAACTTTACCTTAAACAACAACAACAACACCTATTTTGTGAGAAAAAAAACATTCTCTTTACTCATCTTAAGTCAAATTCTTGATTCTCGTGGAGGTATCAATTCAAACTACCATGATGTGGTCAGTAATACAAGATAGAAAGATGAGGGAACATAACGGTGTATAAACATACATATTCATGGTGTGTCTGAGCTCGTGTAGACAAACACCAAAACAAGTTGAGAGACACACAAAAGAGAAAGAAGATTGAATATAGAGAAAAATAAAGAAAGAACAAACCARTGTATGAACTTTCTTGCAGATACCTTCACAGTACTTTTCCAGGTGACTGAACAATTATGCTCTCTGTGGTACACACAGGAAAACTAGTGTTTAAAGGGAAGATGGAAGGCCACAACCTTTGAAAGACCTACAGAAGATGCACAAATTAGTGCTCTACATGCCAGTTTTCATTCTTCACAGTTAGCCAAAGCTTGAGGAGGACCAGTAACTTCCCTTCACAGGAGAAATGTGGAGCCTCGAGGGCTTCCTTCCTTTTTTTTTATTTCTTATTTTCAAGTGAAAAAAGTTCTGCTGAAAAGTAATGTTTTGTTTCRTTCTTCAATACTGTAATTGCTACAAAATTTTTACCTTAAAGCTCTCTAAAGATATTTTTGAACAATGCATCTTTATTCTTCACATGGAATTAATGGTATAATGAATAACAGAATACATTTTTATCTAGTAAAGGAGAAGTACTCAACAAACAAACAAAATTTTTAAAAACAAACAAACTAAACCCCACAATAGCAATAGTGCATCCTTTGCACTGAAAAAGAGATGGCCACCAGGTAAAAGGCTTAACTCTTACTCTGATGTACCATGGAGAAATGGCAGCCAAAAACACAGTAGGTCTGTCCTTTAGAAAGAATGCATTTAAGAAGCACCATGATTTTAGCCACTTAKCCACTGAATACCTTTTTAGTTTGTGCCAACCTATATGTGCCAGAAATAAATGCTTTCATACCACTCAAGACATTTAAGCTACAAAACAAGCACATGGAAGCAAACATAATTTAAAGGATTTTATTTTGCAAATGGCAACAAAAAGATAAAAATTAAAGAGAGCAACTTACAACTCAAAAACCATATAAAGCATTCCATCTGAGCTGTACGTCTCCAATAACTCAACAATATGAGGATGCTTCAGCATGTGACAAATACTGGCTTCCCTCTTCAGATCTGTGGAAGACAAAGTAGCATATTAGCTGCATATTCAAACTGTTGAGTACATTAAAATAGAAATAAATAGAAAAGAAAAAAATGAATATGAAACAATTAGAACACAATATWTGGAAAGAAGCACAGATCTGACATTTCTAAAATATTCCTTAATATATGTAATATTGATAAAATAATACTTAATTATTCTCCTTTAAAACTCAGGTATGAATTACATTAAATAACCTACATAAAGACACAAAACTTAATATGCTTTCATGATCTGACCTGTTAATAAAATGTCTTCTGAGTCATAACCTGAAGAGCTGCTTATTAACAGGTTTCTTCAATGAATATATGTAGACCACATCAAGATTTTCAYGCTAAATATCCCACATCACTGTGAAATTACTCCTAAATACAAGATTCTCAGCCTTTCACTCCATTGCAGTAAGCACTGGTAAACCCAACACACACAGAATCACAGAAGAGCAGAGAAAGCACTGCTGAGAGATCACTTTGGACRTCTCCAACGCCCTGCTCGAGCAGTATCAACTAAGTTGCCTAGGGCTATGGAGACTCCACAGCCTGTGTCCTCCATCCACTCCAGTGTTTGATCCCTGCTTTAGCAAAAACAAACAAACAACCCCACAACAAAAAACTTAGATTATTTATTTATAACTTAGACTTATTTATTTATTTTAGTTGGAGGCCAGTAGCTGGCAGGGGGTCAATAAAGGCGTCAATATATAGGGGCCAATACTAGGTACAGTAATGTTCAATTTATTCATCAGTGACCTGGTTGAAGGGTCAGAGTGTACCCTTGACAAGATTGCTGGTGATACAAAGCTGGAAGAAGTGGCTGATTCTAGAGAGAAAGAGAGAGAGAGAATATGACAGAGAGGGCGAGTGCTCTAAAACCAGCTGGACAGGGTCCTGGGCAAGGTGGCTCTACTTTAGCAGAAGGGCTGGGTTAGATCATCTCCAGAGGTCTCTTCCAACCTCAGTCATTCAGTCATTCTGTAGTTTTTGAGATGACATTTATTTTAGACAACCTGTATTAGCTTGGATTCCTGTTCTAAAGAGGAAAATGGAAAATAAAAAGAAAAGAAGCCGTTGTGAATAAAGAGAAGAAACCACCATGAAATCTCTCAAAGGTTACCAGTTTCTCTTCTTAATATCAAATATTTCTGAGTGCAAATCAATCCCGTTTTCATAGAAAACACACATACACACAAAATGCTSTGCTGAATTAATTTTATTTCCTCATTTATTAGAAATATTGGAATATTTATCTGCATTAATTGCTCTTCACTAAACTTTTTTTTTAAAAAGGTTCACTCTAGAAAAATTAGCAAAATCTAGAGAGCAGCTAAATCACAAATTGCAAAGAAGGGAAACGTCGATCTATATTCTGAAGTAGGTGTTTYAGTTTTCTGCTTTCCTCTTGTGACTTTTCATTGTTCAAGAATCACCTACCTATGTGCTTACGGGAAAAAAAATCTTTTTTCAAGAATACTTACCATAGTCTCATGCTATACGATGAAGAAAGCTAAAACTTAACATTTTTATACATGCAGTACCTCATTTCTATTATGAAGCAATAGCACTCAGGAATTCAAGAAGCAGCATGAACATTCTTTCATGTGAAAGTATTTAACAGTTTACAAAGTTTTATACTACATCCCCAATCTGCCAGTCATTTTAGAAACTCAGAAGTAATATACAAAAATTTGAAATAATTGCATCTTAATCCAAGATTTTTTTTTTCCAGGCACACAAAATACAATTTTACTTCCTCTAACTTCCATATTACACTTGTAATGTTTCCTCTATGACAATCTCGTAAATCTAACCTAAAAGCAAAATGAGCAAAGCAATTCTTTAAAGATCATTACATAACATCATCTTAAGAAGTACCAACAAAACAGTGAAAAGAAGCAGGAAGCTGCCTTTTGCTGATGCAGAAGAAATTCCAAGAAATTCATATAAAATTTGATCTTTATAAAGAGACAAATTTCTACTAAATAAGAGAACTGCAGAATGTCTTTCACTATTGAAAATATTCCTTCCTGCACAGGAACTACTAAATTCATATCAAAATCCCCTTCCATAATGCTGAGGCAATTGATCCAGCACTCACTGGTTACTATCTCTATGCAGGTATTGTGARTTTGGACACTGACCCCCAAAATGGAGTCCCTGAAAGCATTAAGAAGGTAACTGCTATAAAGTGCTATAAGTAACAGTGAGAAAATACAGATTACTCTTTGACAGAAAATGTAAAACATAAACATCACTTTAAAAATTCCCACGTGAATTGACTCTCTTATATACTAAGCATATCAACAATCCTAGAAAACACCCAGATTTCCTTTCAAAATCTGATACACAAGTTTTTAAACATCAGATCAAGTATATTGAATATATGTTCATGGTATCCTGCAGCAGAGAAGCTCTCAAGTGGCCTGATTTACTGTACTGTTTCTCACCCTTGAGAATAAAAACACAATAATCTTAAAAGTGACATATGCAGAGACTGCAGGAGCTGCATCTTTTTTTAGGAGRGACATCATGAAGTTTCTCAGCTAGACGGAAGACAGGAAAATTTTTAGACATACACTATCCTGATTTTCCAAGTTTAGTCAGCTAGAAGTTTAATTCTTTACCGACAGTTTGGGTACAGCAGTATTTTGAAAAGTGGTGTCTATCTACACCAGTAGCAAACTGCTTAAAATGCTTCTATACATTTTATACAGTCTGTGATTGCATATAGTTTAAACAGAAGCAGTAGTACTAAGTTTTAAAATGAAATCAATATATCTTTTTTGTTTTATCAGAGAAATCACTGCAGATTTAACTATCTACCAAAATCTAGTAATTAACAGTATTGTACTTTACTACCATTCAGATTTCAAATCTCACCGTGGTTATGAACTGCAGACAGCAAAGCCATGGATGCCAAGCTGGTTAACAGTAATTTACTTACATTAATGTTTTATTTGAGGGCAAGCTGTACTTTTGAAGCACATCTTCCAGTCACAGCTACTTACCACCACCCTTGGTTCACATCATGGGAAGAGYTGCTGAGCACATGAACTGTCAGTCTTACCAGTAAGACTAAATTGGAGGATGTGCTCCAAAAACATTCCTAACACTGCAGCCATGAATAGGAGGCCGYGTTACCATTCAGGTGGCAAGACCAGACCAATGCCAGTTCCAAGTAGCCCTCCCAAAACATGTATAATGCAGATGGTGGCATCTCGGCACCATCTGTTTCACTCTATAAATGCACCATTACTAGCTTGCATTATGTACTTGTAGCCAGGCTGTGCTAGACATTCTGCTTCAAGTCTGGCAAGCTGCAAGCTGACCACACTGCTGTACACCTCTGCCTCATGGTAAAAACACCCAACAAACTCTACATCACCAATTGCGTTCCTACCTGAGGCCACAGGTCCAAAGACAGAGAAACTTCTATGGCAACAGCAGCCTAAGAAAATAATTTCCTCATCTCCAAATCTTGCCTCTATAATCAGTCTGTATCTTAACAAACATGCTTAAAGCAAATATCAAAATCAAATGCATGCAGTTCGTGAACAGGCCTTGATAAAARAACGGACACCACAGTAATCAGCAACTAAATCGACAATGCATGCGAGAGAACTACATCCAGTGTCATTCTTTGAAAGTTACTTTGGCATTTGGAAACAGAAAGTTGAGAAGGAAAAAGAAAAGCAGAATGTTATTACAACTAAGACTTAGCAACAAGTTACCATATTTAAGTTCCCATAAAAAAACCTTTTGGGATTTGCCAACTGGAGATACCAAAGTTATTACTGGGATCAGACATCTACAGACGACTCTCTAAATTTCTCTAATAACTTATAATCTCTCTATTCTTTTTCAGCCTGTGTTTGGTTGTAAGCACAATGACTTTTTGAGCTCACTGAACTATCAGTTCATTTTTTTACAAAACATCCACCAGAGTGAAAAAAAAAAATCTAAGTATCACTTTCCCAAAGTAAAAATAACATAACATAAAAAAGGTTATATAAGCATTCTCTCAGTTTATCTCAACAGCAGGTCAGTGAAGCAGGAGAGACAGAGAAAGAGGAGGGGAAGCATACATAAGCAAAACCAAGACTTTCTGCATTTTAAGTTTACAATCTGTACTGGAAAATGATGCTAGCGGCTCTCTCCTGCTGCAAAGTAGCAGKATCACAAACTCAATAAATTATTTTAAAAGGAAGAAAAAATAACTTCGGAATAGCTGTTGGCTATGTAACTACAATGTATCGCTTTATGAAAGACGGTTCCCAAATGATACSCACATTCCATATTTTATTAAATGTCATGTTCTCATTTGGTATGCAGCACAGCGTAATAGCTGACATTTGACATCTTCCCAGCTATCACATACTGCTAATACTACAAGTCACAATTAAAAAAAAAAAGGTTTGTGATTCAATATATTTTTTAAAAGGAAGTGGATGGAGCAGATATGTCAGAATATGCAGTTAATTTTTTTTCTATTTTTTGCATTTATTAAAAAAAAAAAAAAAAAAGGGAGCTAGAGTCCGAGTGTATGGCCTCTGGCAAGAGCACTGACCTGGCAAAATGCTTAGCCTTAAAAAGTCACAAAGGCAGCCTTTAATGAAAGGCCTGAAAGGCAGTTATAATTTTTCTAATTATAAAAGCAAAACAAACTGACAAATATGTTAAACTAGCAGCCCCATTAAAAGCCACTGTTGTTCCCTACAGGATAACTTATTCTCCTCTCCTGCACCATCTCATTTCCACACTAGTGCATTTTTTTGTGCAACTGCACAGTAAACAGGAATAGGGAACAGACCCCAGAGAACACATTTTTTCCCTTACCCCTCACGAGCTACTTTTCAGTCACACTAGTTCTTTGAAAGTTAGATACATGAACACCAGTATGGCTTCAGTGGCCGAATTACAGCACTATTTCTCATGTTAGCGAGAGTAGCAGTGCTGGCTTAAAGCATTTCATAATTTGTCAAATTATAGTCTCTTGGGACATTGGTTTCTTCCTTACCAAGATTAATGAAATCAGAAAACTCAAAACTCCAGTTTTTCCAGTATTATCAGGCTATGCAAATTTGTGGTAGCTTTATACTTTTCTACTTCTAATTGAAATTCAAGTTCAATTTGACAAATGAACTTATAAATCAGGTCCCATTGCTCTTTCCATCTCCACAGCTTGCGAGGTTCCCGCAGCTCCAAGCCAGCACCTGTGCCTGCACATTTCTCACTAGGTGGCAACACAGCTCATACCTTGATCTGCTTCGCAGTCAACTGCCCAGCACAGAAGGCACCTCTGCTTAGCTGCAGGGCGCCCTGCTTGGTCAGTTTTAAACTATCAATTTGATTAATAAGGATAAGAATTCAGACCACAAAACAATGTATTCCACCTCAAAATAATAAACTTATGTCTACAGYTAGGTACCTTCTAACAACATGCTGTGGAAGAACAAGCTCTTCCAGTAGTTCAGAGCCCGTGACCATATATTGATGTTATATACGTTGATAATTGCACTACAGGTCCATAATATATTTAAACAGAATTTACTGCTGCAAGCCAGAAGTTCCTCATTTAAATCAAGAAAATTACAACAGAAAGCTGGATTTTTTGTTTCAAAGTTCAGCAACTAGAACTCATGGACTCTGCATARCTGACACAAAAACGGTTGCTCCCTCATGTTAGACAGGAACTATAGGTCTGTTTTGCCTACAGCATCTAGTCCAGACAATATAGGCATAAACAGAATCTGAAATAACAACCTCCTCTAGTCAGAATAATCTTACAGTGTCACATAGCTCAGTTAATGACAGCATTTCAGCTGTGGCAGCATGAAATGCAGCATGGATTGATACATTCTTATGTTCAGGTGGCTAAATTATTACAAACTCCATCTTATGCTACTGTCCTAGGACAGCCTGAGTAGTAGAAGCTCTAAAATAATGAGCATTTATCACGCACTGAAGAGGTACACACTAAGTAACAGGTGAGTGGAAAATTTTTAGGATGCCAAGTATGTCTAACTGTAGCAAAGTGATATGTGAACGTTAAGGAATAACTAATTACCTTTAAAACTTCCACTGTGGTTCAATGACTGAACAGTGTCAGATACCAGCAAATTCCTCCCTCTAAAGTATTATCATCATCTAGTGAGGTTATTAAATGGATGAAAGCAAGCAATAAAAATCCAGGGTCTGGAAAAAAATTATTAATTTTTGTTTTGCTTTTGCTTCTGCATGTGCTTCCCTTTACCATTACTAGCAAGTTACAGACAAGCTTTTTCTTTCCTTTGTTACCTGACACACTATAATACAAGTTCTGTAAGATACTTGTAAGACTCATAAAATACTTTTAGATACTCACTACTAAAGTAGCAATGCTTCAAAGACATAATTTTCCCCTTTTCTGCTTGTGCAGTCTCTGGAATCAGTACCACTAAAACATAYCCATTCAAAATAAAATAAAAAAAAATTCCAATGTTAACGATGTAGCAAACGTAACAGAGCTAAAACTTGGTTATAGCAACACCCAAATCCTAGCTCTAGGAATAAGGCTTTAACTAGTCTAGAACTGCACAAGAGATTCAGAACATTGCAATATTTTCTGAACAGTCACTAAAGCTTTCCTCTGTAATCTARTCAAAAATGACAGACGCTACATAAATTTAAAAAAATACAGCTGAACCTATTCAATGACTACTTTTTGCCCATGAACTGTTTTCTGATTATCTCAGAGGGACTTTCCCCCCCAACCTCTGGGATTCCAGATGGTTTCAATGGCTACAATCACACTTGAATCATCAATCATTAGAAACCAAACCACAGTTTTCAAAAAAACATACTCATTTTCTCCTCTGTGAGGTATTTCACTGTATATTTCCAGGACTCACACAAATCTATAAGGCCTCTGAGCAAGTAGCTGGGCCTAGTAGATTGTTCCTCCCTCTTGACAAAACAAACACTGTTGAAGTACTTACACTCAAACTACCTGCTTGCAAAAAGAGTTTTCAGAATTGAGTAAAACCTTCTCAGGTGTTAAGGAAAGGCTTCAATTTCTCCCAACAGCTAACTTGTTCTAGCTCACTTCTGCACACATTTAAGCATGAGATTCATATTCTTCTTTTTGTATCCAAAGGGATAGTGATGCTCAACTAGAATAAGCATGGAATTTCTAATAAGCTCTCTATTTTATTTTTTTCTTGGCTCTTGAGTGCCAAAGCTTTTGCTAGCAATAATAAGCTTATATTGTAGATTAAAWGGACAAAGTCCACTATTATATATTAGCAGTTCACAGAGAGAGTAAAACTACTATTCATATCCCTCTCTGCAAAATTCAGCTTTATAAAAGCACTAGGAAAAAAAAAATCACTGAAGTCTTCTTGTTAAGATGAAAACACATTTCCTTCCTCCATTAGCTATAAAAAAAATATTCTGTACATATGAAAAGTTTCATGGATATGATGGGATACCTAAAAATGTAAAACAAAATTTAGCTAAGTAATATGAGCGAGAGCCTCCCTCCACCTCGCAGATCTCTTAAACTACCTTTTCTGTCCACCTAGCAAAATCAAAACTGGATTTTAACATGAGAAGGCAGTTTAATTCACCAGCTTAAGGTAGCATTATCCAGATCCTGAACACAATTTGAATCAAAGTTGGATGAAACACATTCTAGACCCCCTTGTTGAAGGAGGAAGCAGATACTAGCTCTTGGCCTGATCTCCCCTTTACAAATCTCTTCACCTTGCACTGGTAAAACAAACTTCCAGAACTAAACAGCTTAAATGTTGTATATGCAAAACCACTTCAGGGCATGATAATACAGACTAGTCTTTTTCAGTCAATACATGAATTAATAAATCCTGATGGACCTGAGCTTGCTCCATGCAAGTTCACTCAGAATCCCCACTGCCCGACTGCAAATGAGTTACTAGTGCAGCCAAGCACAAGCTGGCAGGATGACATTTGTGCTATGCTTCTGTGGGTGTGCGGAAACACTGCCAGGAAGAGAGCACCAAGAAAACGGTGCTGCTACCCTCTAAACAGTCACTTCTGGACAGATGCAAGGTGGAGCTCACACACTGTGCAAGATGCAAGCTCACTGTGTGTGCTGGGCACAGCCTCGTGGTTCCTCACGCATCCCACTGCACTCACTTCATTGTATTATTATTTTTTCTTATTAGCTACAGTAGCTCGGTCTTCATTTATCTGGCYGTTTCAACCATCCTGATGTATAAATCTAGATCCATGAACAATTACCTAAGGAAATAAAACAATTTCAGAGCACAGAGAAATTCACCATTTCCTTGTACCAGAKGCTTTGCAAACACCGCAGTCAGTCTGTGTAAGCATGGCTATAACTTCAACGCAGCTAAAATAGTGGGGGGAAAATTAATTTATAACTCTGAACAAACTTTCTAAATCATTGAACTTTCAGCATTAAACCTGAACTTAGAACTTTGATTTTTTTTTTGAATTTTTTTCCATGATGTTATCTTTCATTTTCTCCTTTCTAAAAGCCACAGAAAATCACAAAGATGGAATTTAAACATTATCTTACCACAAACAATTCTATTTGACCGATGTTCTTGCTGCCTCAATAACAATCACAGAAACAAAAATGCAATGTGATGCCAGCAAGGAATACTAGAATCAAAAAATGACTAAAGCAAAGTTGCATCCCTCATAAGAACTAATATTGAGGAGTTTCTGCAAAAACAAATGTGCCAGAAGCCTACAAAATTAAATGTCAAGTTAAACTCTGAAGCAAGCTGCAATGGTCTGTAGATTTAAATGAAAAAATTGACTGAACTGTAACTTACTACCAACCCTTTCTCCTACTAACTGCTCTCAGAGCTTTCCTGTTGTTAATAGCAAATTTGTCTTACTAAAAACATCATAAAACAAGCTGTCTGTTAGTATCAGTGGAAATCTCATTCATTATGTCTAGTCTGGAAAGGTATTTTAATACACATATCTATTATTTATGTAAAATATATTAATTTATAATGTAATTAGTAAGCACACAGAAAAGTAAGAAAACTTATTTAAAAAATTCAACTTTCTATTTTTAAGAGTTCAGGAATCTTGCTCCACTTATATACCTGTATCTCTCATTACTATAATATATTTTTCAGTATAATCAGCACCAGC
Organism: Eudromia elegans; assembly: GCA_003342815.1. Classification (NCBI taxonomy): domain Eukaryota; kingdom Metazoa; phylum Chordata; class Aves; order Tinamiformes; family Tinamidae; genus Eudromia; species Eudromia elegans. The sequence continues at coordinate 2,501,073 of PTEX01000045.1, read as the reverse complement.
ACCATATCAGATGAAGAAGAAAGTTTTTTTAAACATTCTATAATCCYTAAAGATCTAATGAGCCCCCGAGTTGCAACAGGAACCAACCAGGACCTGCCCAGACATCAGACTTGAAGCCTGAGAGATTTCTCTTGTTTTCACATGCTCTTTCTTGACAGAGGAAAAGAAGGCAGATACATGAAACATGTCATCAGAAAGCTATCTTGGAAAACTTTCAAATGGAKGGAGTAAACTACACTGTTTTAACAACCAAATCAAATCATCTGACCTCGAGACAAAACACTACCCAAAACTCTTTCTGTTTTACTGCACCATTATAGTGTTTGCTGCGTTATGAAGTCAAGCCAAAATGCAACACCCAATGCTCACAATCAAGTCCAGAGTGGAAGCAGAGAGAACAGGCCCAACTGGCCATTTTGAACTCCCTACAGGTCAGTATCATTAGACTTCATACTCCACAATTACAGCAAAGGGAACTCTATAATGACAGTTTTTCCAACAATATTGTCATTGCACTTATGTATGACCAGTTTATTCATTCACAACAGCTGCTGTTTAATAATGATTTAATACAATTGGCYTCTCTTTAGTTCCCCTTTGACTCAAACCAGATGCTCAAGGAATTTGAGAGCAGTGGGAGGCTGGAGAGAAAAGGATCAAGTGAATATGTATTGTCACCCTCACGTCTCAAAGTCGGTCCTCATGGAATTAATTTTCTTTAAAAGGTCAGATTCCAAACACTCCAAGACTAAGAGCCCATAATCATCATTTCTTGAAAGTGAAGTCCCCTGACTGCAGGACCAACTCTGCCAGGAAGGGATGCCCAAGCATATTGCTTTACTTACAATCTGGATGGAGTGCCAGGTGGTTGACTAACAGACTGATCAGGGTGGAGATATTGCTCAACAGGGCAACCAAAGAATTTTCTACCTTAGAATGAATTTTCACAACTGAAGAGAGTTACAGATTGACAGTGTTGGAGTAAATCTTAAATGCAGCAATTACTCACTGTACTTCAGTGTGTGAAAATGGATGATCCTCAAGGTACGTGAACTAACTGTGCAAAGAGCATTGGGACTGCCTTAGGAACCCAGCCCTAGCATTCAAAAGACTCCTCTGTACTTCAACTGATGTAAATCCACAGCTTCTGCCACAGAATTACAGCATTCCGAAAGCACAGCTGAAAAATCAACATCYACCCATCTATCCTGGTGGAATTTGTCTTTGGAAGAATATTTAAGGAAACACTTTAAAGAACACTATTGAGAAGCATTAACCTTAGGGAAGGTTATCCTCCCCATACCACACAAAGGAATTACTGCCACCAAGATCATCATTTTCATAACTTAGTCATAACAAGTATCACACTGCAAAAGGACTAAGTGTCGCCCCACAGCAGTGTTCCAAACCTTTAAACTGTATTTGGAATTGGGTTGTTTTTTATAGGTTCCACTTTTTCTATATGTAACTTTCAAGTGAATACCAATTAACTCCATGCTAGCACATGAAATAAACTGCTATCAGACAGACTTGATCCCATTATGAAAGAAACAGAATATCTGCAGCCATCACAGCTCCAAGCAGCTGCTGGAAAGCTGATGRAAAAGTAAATTTCCAGGAACACTAAACGAAAAGTCTAGTCCACTAAGCAACTCTGTACCTTCCCCATGAGAYAGAACCTCATTATTAGTAAGAAAGGAAAAACAAGTTATGTGTGAGGGCCTCTCAACATCTACAAAATATAAATGTGGTAAATGCAGATCGATGCATGATTCAGGAATTCTATATTACCAAGCACAGGAGATGGAGTGAATTTTCAAAGGCTGAAGTAAATGCTGAAATCAGTATCATCTTGGCCAAGCCAGTGGCTGCAAATTCATCAACTGCTATTCTTGCTATATTCCTTACAAGTAACTTAAGAACTAGACCAAACACAGTCATTTCTTTTTGGGAGGTGGGGAGCATGGTGGGGAAACGGGAGTCACTGCATCATAAACACAGTGAACAAAATAATGGAAACAAAGCACGCTGAGGAAACTGAAGTTCCTGGGCTTTTTGCTAGGAAGAGCAATCATAGTTTCAGAAAGGCAGAAGAATCTTCTTCATCTGATAAAATATTCTTCAGATCCAATCCAGCAATTAGGTTCTAAAGCACAAAGGTGAAATCACTATAGCAAATAATATCAAATAATATCAAGGAGATACCAAGGATAGAGCAGATAGCAAGGAGCAATCAGATTATCACAATGTCACATAAGGACACAGATTTGATCCAAGATATGAACTTAGCTGCCTATCAGCAAACCACCTGCCACCACAGAAAAAGCAACTCTAAAGCTCCATTCTGTCATATATCATTTCTAAATACTAATACAAAAGAGACCTGCTTTTATACATAAATGATCTGTCTCTCCCCAACAGCTTTAATATCACTGAAGACACCCACCTTTTACAATGGGTGTTACTTAGTGAAATCATTAAAAAGTAAAAAAAAAAAAAGAAAAAAAAAAAAAACCCTACAGGAATTGTTTAAAAATGTTTTTACTTTTTTTTTTTTTTTTTTCAGTAATAATTTTTTTTTCTCACAGGAAAGAAATTCTTCCTCACATGGACACGGAATTTCCTGGGTTTTAATTTATATCCATTACCCTTTGTCCTGTCACTGGCCACCACCAAGATGAATTTGGCCCCCTTCTCCCTATGTTCTCCCCTCAGGTACTTATGCATAGTGATCAGATCTCCTCTCAGTCTTCTCTAGGCTAAACAGGCCCAGCTGACTTGTCTTTCCTCATATGATAGATGTTCCAGTCTCTTAATCATCTTCATTGGTCTACACTGGATCCCCTCTAGAAGCTCCACGTCTGGCCTCTACTGGGGAGCCCAGAACTGCACCCAATACTCCAGGTGCAGCCTCACCAGGGCTGAGCAGAGGGGCAGGATCCCCTCCCTAGACCAGCTGGCAACGCTCCTCCTGATGCAGCCAGGATCCCATTGGCCTCCTTGGCCACAAGGGCMCAKTGCTGTCTCATGGGTAACTTGTTGTCAACCAAGACTGTCAAAYCCCTCTCCACGGAGCAGCTTTCCAGGAGGTTGGCACCTAATCTATGCTGGTGCCTGGGGTCATTTCTGCTCAGGTGCAGGACCCTGCACTTGTCATTGTTTAATCTCATGAGATTCCTCTCTGCCCAGCTCTCCAGCCTGTCCAGATGCCTCTGGATGGCAGCACAGCCCTCTGGAGTGTTGGCCACTCCACCCAGTTTGGTGTCATCCGCAACCTTGCTCAGGGTGCAATCTGTGCCCTCACCCAAGTCACGGATGAACAAGTTGACTACCACTTGGCCCAGCACTGACCCCTGGGTGACACCAGTGGCCAAACAGAATCCAATTAGACATGTATGTGCTATCAACCTTCAGACCAGTACCACCACCACAAGCAGCTTTACACCATGTTCTCAGAGATTATGATACTCTTGAACTGCAAACTGCTCTGTTAGTGACTACAGTGCATAACTTCTCAAAAGTTGTTGCAAACTGTGGTCTGCAAAGAGAAGAAATTACTGAATACAATAGAATCAAGGTAGAAATTTCTCTTGTTACATAACATGCAAAAGTATRAGCCAAGATTAAAGTAGTATTCTGGACTGAACTCCTACAGTATGTCCCCTGTGATCAATTAACTCCACCATTCCCCCAATAACAGCATATAACCAACTCTTAAAATAGGACACTGAAATTTAACACCAGAGGAGACTTTTAGAAAGTGGTAACAAAAGAAAGGTAGAAATTTGTAAAATGAAGTAGAATATGGGCAAAATTAAAAGGACAGCAGTGAGTGGRATGGGCTGATGACAGAAAAAGCAAATCTCAACCAAATCAACCATCAAGCTCCATCCCCCAACCAGACAAGACACAACAATAAATGAGAGACTGAGGAAAAAGACCCTTGAAGTCAAAATAGTTTCTAAAACAGAACACAGATCAAAACCAGTATGTAGCTTCTTCACAGTCCTACTAGCTGGACAGTAGCATAACTCTGGTTAGCAGGTTTGGTAGGATTCCTGGCTTTTCCTCTCACTTCCTTGTGCCGCTCCTTCCAGCTCCAGCTTGCTTGTCTACTTGATATRTAGGCAAAAAGAAAACCCGAACAGTCGCCTCGCCTGTGAGCTATTTTGGTAGGAGCTGAGGTAGCAATTACAGCTATTTAAGAAGCACGCTCCTACAGTTCCTTTCCCCACATCGGTTTGGATTCATGTGTAAGAAACACTGGTGCCCTGTAGGGGAAGTGAACCTCTTTCTCTCCTGGGTCTTTTTTTTTGGTTTTTTTTTTTTTTTTTTCCTTAAGCATCCCACACAGATTTATTACCTTAGATTCTGTATTAATACACAAAACACATAAATATTTTCTTCTGAAGACAATATCCAAACTAGCAGCTGAGTTAGTTAAAACTGGTCTCTCTCATGCTTCCCCCTTAAGAAAGCAACTTGCCTTTAAACCTAAGAGGATTTTAAAGGAGGTGTAATTGAAAAAAAGCAAGGAAGTGAATCAACAAGAAAGTGAAAACTAGGAAACTAGGCTGCAAGTCTTCTCTTTTTCTTCATTTTGTGTTAACAAACTATGCTAACTCTAAGGCCCATCTCAAGAAAACACAACTTAAGCTCYATCCTTTGTATAAATTCATATTTAAATATAAACAAAATGGTTTTATTTATCATCAAGTATCTGYTACATATTTTAAGATATACATCACTGTTTTTATTTATAATAACTATTTGCTGCCACTGTGTATACTGTTTGGTGGAATATTACATACATATACATACAACATGTATACAACACATGACTAGGTTCTTCAGAGATATCCCTGATAAACATTTTCATTAAAGTAAATGACTTGCAGCTGGAAAAAGACAAACCAGTAGCTGCTGCTTTAGAGTGCTCAGACTGTAATAATACACTAAGTCGTAGAAACTTAGGTCCTTTTCCAAAAGCTTTTGGCACCMAATAGAAAACAAACAAACAAWAGTTGCCAGGCCACCAACGCTATCATAATCTTGTAATGCCTAAGTCAGATTAAATATTCCATCTTCTACATTTTAGGCAGTTAAGCGAACAGTTTTGAAACTATACATCATCTATTTCATTACTTTGGAGGCGAGAGGACAACAGCTGTCCTAGCTGACTGCCTAAAGTCAATCACAGAATCACAGAATGCTTAAGGTTGGACGGGACCTCTAGAGCTCATCTAGTCCAACCCCCTGCACACGCAGGGTCTCCTAGAGCATGTGGCACAGGGTGGTGTCTAGGTGGGTTTTGAAGATTTTTTTCTGCGATTATTAAGTGATTGTGTCTTAAATCACTTCATATTCTTGTATCTCATTTCTTTCACGGTATTAAATACAGTAACAGTAACATGGTGAAGAGAACTGACAAAATGTTTCGCTCTGACACAGTGGGACGTTGAATTAGAGATAAAATGCAGAAAGTCTTTAAGGAACAATATTTACATCAGAGGTCTTTTTAGATTCTTCACGGTTTTGATTTATTCAAATCAAAAATCTTCCCTTCATTGAGAAGGCAAAAATCAGCAATATTCTGCTCTATACATTATCAAAAGATCCATTTCTTATATCTTTTATTTCTTAAACTGTCTTAAAAGCAGTTTCCAAACAACAAACTTTTCCATTTRTTGTTTTATCAGATTAAGGTATTGTTCCTCTTCAAACTTCTTTTTTTTATTATTTTCTTCAAAAATTCGTTATGCTAAGAGAAACTAACGTGTATATGCTCCCTGTCCCTCTTTCAGGGTCATAAACCTGGAAAATGTAAGCATTTTTCAGCAGTACTTACAACTGGACTAAAACTACTGATTTGTCATAGAATCACACAACGCTTAAGGTTGGAAGGG
>PTEX01000045.1:2451459-2483787 GCA_003342815.1 Eudromia elegans | reverse complement strand
TGCTCTAGGGGACCCTGCGTGTGCAGGGGGGTTGGACTAGATGACCTCTAGAGGTCCCTTCCAACCCTAGCCATTCTATGATTCTATGATTCTCTCAAGAAATTTGCCATTCTACTTCTCATAACTATTCTAGCTGAATATCTAACTAAATGCAAAACACACAAGTCTCATAGGGGAAAAAAAAAAAGAAAAGATTAACCAAGGAAATTAAAAAGAAGAAAARATGGACAGTAAAAAGTAACCATGGTGTAAGCTGCAACAGCTTCAGAAAGAAACACTTTTTTTTTTTTTTAAAAAACACATTTCTATACTAGTATGACAACTGAGAGCTGTGTTTGAAAACATATCAACTTTTTTCAATATTTTTACTAGACCTCAGTGGATATACTAACTTCTGACAGTAGCAAGTAATCTTCCACGTGAATCTTCAAAATTAAGAATTAAAAATATTCTCGTTTATATCTAAAGAAATTAAAACTTTACATTTTGGAGGTATATTTTTATTTTTAGTTCTCTGCAATATGAAAGCAAGAAGAGGGTAGAGTCTGTCATCATGTAAAATACTCAACATAAATCCAGGATATCATGCAGCCACTTGAGCAGTGACAAAAGGTCAATAGTCTTTAATAATACAGATAAGTTATGACACTACAGGGACTGATGATGCATCGTCAAGACTATGAATACTAACACTTAGGTCCAACAGAATTTAGTCCAAATTAGATTTGTTAACTGCTAAGCATCATTACGYAGCATTTTTTTGCCCCTTTATCACCAAACTATTGCAAAGATGCACACATCTTTGTGCGCATTAACATCACTTGAGATGTCTGTGCATATATACATTACATCCATAAAGCAACTTTAAGGAAAKATTGTGCTAGTTACAAGTTTTATTTAAAAGCTGGTTATTACTCTATCAAACACCACAAGTGCTCATAACAGTATCAAATGATAAACAGATAATAGTCTATTGAAACTAATTTTTCCAAAGCTTGAAAGTTTTTATTACTACAGTAAAAGCTGTGAAGACCAGCAAATAGTCTTTCCTTTCCAATGTATCCCACATTCAGTCTCTGGGAGGCTCTAAAAGTTTGGGATGATATTTTTTCTTGCAACAAAACCAGTTCTAAACTAACTACCTTTCAAGCACTGTACTTATGAGTCTTAATTTTGGTGCTAATACCACACAATTATGTAGGTTGAAAAGGACTTTGAGGGATCCTTCTAGTTTGAACTTCTCCAATTTGGTCCGACTAGACCATCTGGCTCAGGGCCTTGTCCAGACCAGTTCTCAGGGACCCCAATGACCGAGACTGTAAAATCTCTCTTGGCAACCTGTGCCAGAGTTTTACTGCTCTGAGGGTGCATTCTTATATCTAATGGAGTTTCCTCATGCTGCAATTTTGCCCCATTGCCTCTTGCCTTTTCACTGTTCACCTCCAAGAAGAGTCTGTCTCCATCTTCTGAGTACCCTTCTATTAGGTAGTTGAAGACAGCAGACAGTACTAAGATCTCACCCTCAGCTTCTCTTCTTTGGCTAAAGAAACCCAGTTCTCTCAGCTTCTTTTCTGACATGGAGATCTCTATTCTCTAAACATTTTGATGGGGACTCTACTGGTCTGAGTCTAGTAACTCAATCCTTTTTATTTTTTTACTAGGGAAAACAAAACCGAGGACTGTGTTTCACATGCTCTAATAAATGCACAGCAAAGAGCATAATCACTTCCTCTGACCTCCTGATGACATTCTAGCTTCTGATCTCTGTGGCTAGCTGCCTTTGCTACACTACTAACTTGTGTTAATACGTTATAAATGACTGAAAGTTCTTACCCATAAACACAATTCATATCATTCCATGAAAGGTGCCATGCCAGGTACTTCTGCCAAAGCACTCAAGAGACATTTCAGATCTAACTGCAACTGTAGGGGCATATTCAGCCCTTACTTCTTAGTGCTCTACATGCATGTGAAATTCATGGATGAACTTATCAGCATCCTCAGACTCTGAAGGTCCCATGGGAGTCTGATACAGAAGGGAAGTAGGTTGGGTTTTGAACAGACATATAAGCAGTAGAAGTCCCTTTCCAAGCACTTACAGCCTTCATTCTCTTTCCATCAATTGCTCATAATCATATTCACACAACATTTAACTCAAAGCAGTGCCTCCCAAACTCCAGAGGTTGCCTGCAGAAGTGCCCTTAAGAAACACAGATTTCTCTGCTGAAACATGATTATCTCTAAAAGCCTCTGCAACAGCATAATGTTTAGTGAAAATTTAGAAAGAACAGCTGGCAGCCCCTCTCAGTAGTCAAATACAGAAAATTCTTCAGATTGAGAAATGTCACAGGCTAACAGAATTATACAGCAATTTAGGCACCTTCTACATGGTAATTTCCCATTAACATGCTCCAAACGGGCCAAATACAGTCATCTATGCTGAGACAGCCCTGCCTGCCCACAGAGGTTGGAAGTATTCCTGAAGGGTTATCCCTTGGATGTATGGAATCAAATACAACTTGAGGACTTGAAAGTTTTAGAGCATGGCACACCATGCAAGGGGAAGGCTGACTTTTTACAGGTCACTTTAGGAATCTTCCTTCTTTCAAGATGTACAGGTGTCCTTTTTCCCCAAATCTGTCTCAAAGACAGTCGGGATGTGGAAAGTTGTAGAGAGATAACCTTGAAGGAGCAAAACCGTACTGAAAAACCCAAAACTCTGAGATAAATAATGTGCTAAATGTTCTCATTATTTCAGTTTGTACTTCAACACACTTCATAAATACTATTCCCCAAGGCAAGAAATCTAAGATTTCTTGTGTGCAAGAAGTCTGCAAGATTTTAACATACTCCTGTTAGCTCAGAAATGCTGGCACTGGGTTAAATCAAGTTAAATTAGAGCTACAAGGTATTGCTTTAAAACTTCTCAAACAATACAGGTTATTACAGAGCAAGCAAACAAGGAAATGGTTAACAAAAACAAACAAAACTTCAATATTATCTATGCAGGATTTATTTAATTGTTCCCTCCTACCTTCTGTGCTTAATCCAGGACTTGAAGTGAATTTTGCTACATCGACAATCTTTACAGCAAACTGTTGCCCTGTTTCCCTGTTGATACATCGCCGTACAACACTGAATGGACCCCTGAAACACAAGCAAATAAAAATCAGCAATAAGATATCCATTCTTTTCCCGTTATTTCTATTTCAATAGATTCCAACATATCATTCAACTATAGTATTTATATAGAAGTTTGTTTCACTCTTCCTTGTTGCAAGTAAAAAACAGAAGTTTGACAACACACTAATGTCAAGAACTCTTCATGAACTTTATATATTTCTTATTAAAGAATACTCAAATACGTTCTCCTTTCAAACTAATTCAGAAAGGTTTTATTCTTAGAAACCTCATAAAATACACTAGCATTATTATTAAACATTAAGTGGCTATTTTGATGCACAGTGTAAATAGAGGAAAATGTGTAAAATTGTTATAACTGAATTGCAAACTTCCTAAAGTGCTTTTAACTTGAATAGTATTCATGGTTTATACTCTAATGGAGCACATTCTGCAGCTCGCATTCATCTTGATTTCAGAAAAAAATTTACAGCAGCAATGACTTCAGAGCTTCACTGACAGCCCCAGACAAAATAAAAATCAAAACAGTAAGGGGGCAAGTACGCTCTTGCTTTCAGTTCAAGATTAGAATTTAGAAATTACCATTATTTGCAACAACAAAAAGATTTAAAGTAATGGCAAAGCAACTAAAGTTGTCATGGACTTTTTTTTATTAAGAATTAGCTTTATTCTGAGTTAATTTAACACCAGTACACATCAACAGCTTAAGCAACACAGACATTCCACAAAATTCTATCACCTCTTCTCATCCTTAGAGCTTGAAGAATCCCCACAAAATTGAAGATACTGAAGATCAATAGTAAAACTAATGCAGGTGGATGTTAGTACCACATTTAACATTATAACAAGTTAGTTATTTAGAAAAATGTGATTTTATTTTCTAAAATATGAGTCAATTCAGCAATAATTCTAAGTTGTTCCACTTTAAAAACCTCACTATCGAAATGCGTATGTGGAGGGAGATTTCTTTCAGCAGAAGATTTAAGGTTTCTGGTGCCTTAATTTTGAATATGAGGTCTTCCATACAGTGTTAACAAACAATAAAATCAGACAATTATGGCAAGTAAGGCATTCAGACATGAAAAATTTTTCTAATAGGTTACAAAAACGAAACAAGATCTTTCAAGACTGCAGCAGTTGTGACAAAGTCAATCCTGTTTTATTGCTATATATTCAGTGACTGACAGGCTGGTAGCTAAAAAAAAAATATATATATTCTAAAGTCTTCTCAAAAAGACATAAGAGGAAGCTCTGAGTGGAAAGAGAGAGTGCTGGGAAGTTCATGTTTTGATTGAACAGTCCCCTGCTGAGTGAAATAAAAGGTTAAATACAGTTTAAAAGATAGATTCTTCCATCTGGACAGTGAACTGGAAATTGGTTTATGGGTTTTTAAGGAATGAGATTGCAAACCAACCCAATTCTCCCAAATAAAAGGCTCCCTAGAAAGGGAGAAAGGTCCAACCGAGGGCACTTACAAATCCTTACAACTCCAGCATGTACATGGATGACTCAAAGAATATAATTCATTACACTACCAAACCAGTACCCTCAAAGCTGATTTTTGTATTCTTTAAAAAGCACACCCCACCATTTCACTGAAACAGGATGATTTCTAACAGAGTACGAATACCAAATCAGGTAAAGAATGAAAAGACAAACATTCAGACATCAGGAAAATATTAATTAACACAATTATATATATGTAGATTATGTCACTGCCCTCAAACAGAACTACTTATACAAGACAACTTAAATATGCTCCTACTGTATGATCAAACTCTCTGAACAGATAACTATTTTCCCCTTATCTGTATCCAAAACTCACTATGATTCAGTATTTATAATTACCATGAATGTTTCGAAAAGATATTTAATTAAGACTCTAAACATGTAGCACTCCTCTGACATCTGTAAGTAAAAAAGGTTCCACTAGCTTAATTGGCACCTGAGGGTTGGAGCTAGCTTGCCCAGAGTAACCTTTTATTAAGAATTCCCAGTTTACATGGATCAGTGCCATCTTCTTATCTCAAGTCCCTCAACTTGTTACAGCACCTGTCAAAAGTAAAACCACTTTCAAATAGAGTAAAATGTATTTAAATCATGATAATTTAAACACATTTCAAAACCTTGACTACAGCTGCAGTATGTCAGCAATATTCATTTTCACCCATAATTATCATAAATTCCTAGAAACTAAGTGCATTTAATTAAAGCCAGCCCTTCTTTCTTTGTTCTCATTAGTTTTCTTGCACAGAATCTTTATGAAGGCATTAATTAACGTTTTTAGTATCATCTTATATGGAACTGCAGATAACTAGAGTATAGAGAAACCTGACAGGAGCACCATAGCCTTAAATAGGTCAAAGATTTCCATTTTTTCACGTTCCTATAAAGACCCTCTCTCTTTCCCCACCTCATAACTGTGACTTATTACTTTCCTCCTCAGTACATTAAAAAACTTTAGAATCCCAACTTGAACAAGCTCAATCCTGAATATTGCKATGTCTAGAACAAAGCTAAGAGGGACACGTGTACATAAAGTTACATATGCTAAGAGCAACAGTACTGTAATCAACAGTCTGCGATGAAGAAACTGGAAAAATGGAAATTTCTAAATCTCTTATGAGCTTATCTCACAAAAATGCTTTTTAAGTGATTGGATAATAATTACTTCAATAGACTGGAAACATTTATATCACAAACAAACATTCAAAAATTACTCATTCAGTTCCATAACAACAAAAGTACCAAAAAATTCATTATAATCTTGAACCTTACTTAAACTTACTTATGCTATTTACTGAATCTCCAGTAATGTCCACTATGTTCTACACTATGTACATTCTCTTAAAAATACATCAATTTGAAGTCTCATGTGGAAAGCAGAAGAGATTTTAACATAACTTCAAGCTACAAGTATTCACAGGTCTCAAATACCCAAATTTTTCAAGACTAGCACTCTCAAAATTGAACCTCAAAGCAGTACATGATATATACACTATGCACCAGATGTTATACATTCAATGAAAAAAGTAACAAAATAAAAGCTTATTTCCAATTTTAGATGATTTATTATTTCGCAGCTTTTTAAAAGATTCACAAATGGTACTCTCTCAATTGATGGAAACTCTTAGTTGAATTCAGAGGGAATATAAAAGTGGAGAGATTAAGATTTCTAAGATTCCTTGAAGATAATCATTACATATGCTGTATTTCCTTACAAAACACAACTTCAAAACAACAGTTTTGAGCAGATGTTACTGCTTCTTATGTACCAATTAACAGAAAAGACCTTTCAATGTTGTAGCTTGGTTTTTCATATTTTCCACACAGCTACTCAGAGATACTCTGCCTTCTCAGGCAAGGAAAAAAAAAAATCTCTTATTTTCTAGCATAGTAGTTTTACACCTTAACCTTATTTGAAAGTTAGACAAAAAAGTCTTTAAGTCTCAGGACTAAATCACACTTTCTTCCTCAGAGTTGGAGAAGGGCTGAAAATGTTTATATCGGATGATACTAGAAGTGACTCAACAATTGCCTCTGCTACTAGGGAAGCACTAAACGACTATCCTCACTAAAATACAATTTATCTGCCCATTACTCTTGCAACTCAAATTACACATATCTAAAACAGAGAGGTAATACCAAGAGGGTAAGTAAAGCTATAGCTCTAGATACATATAGCAGAACTGTTACAGATACATCAGAGAAATTTGTTCATTTATTAAAGCAAAGGAACTTGGACAATTAAGTTACAAAATAGCTTCATCCTATTACAAGTATAGGAATTAAGAACTATTGCCAATTACAATCTAACAAGCTTTATATTTAATTTCTCTCTCTGCTGCTCCTTAGAAGACCCACACGCCAAGATGCACAATCCGTTGGTTTACAACCAGTCCTCCCACTCTTACCCCAACTTCCATAACCTTTCACGACAGTTAACATGAACAGAACAGGCTGTCCTTGTTCAAGCTTTGAGAACCATTAAAATATGTTAGCAAGGACTAATTCCTTCCACTGATATTTTGCCAACATTGGCAGCGGCACATTCCACCACCTGCAATACTTGGATTCCTACCTGCAATATATGTCAAAGAGAGCAAAGACCTTAATTTGTTTGTTTCACTTCCTCTCCCCCTTTCCTCCAATCCGATCAGCTAAGTGTGAGAACAGGTTGCAACTGAAAGTAATTTGATTATTCCTAACAAGCACAAATACTTGCAGCCAGTAACTATAGCCTGTTCCCTTCTCATGTCCTCTTAAGGAGTTCCAATGAATCCTGAAATTGTAAATTCTGTATCATTTAAATGAGACCACTACCACTTCCAGCAGTCTACTCAGCATCCTTCCCAAATGAATCATGATTTTTAAAGAACTGAATATAAAACATTACATCTCGGCTCTTAAATTTGGTTTCATTTGGTTTCAATGGTTGGACAAGTCAAAAAAATTACCACTAGATCCGAAAGTAACAAGCAAGATTTTTTTGAATGAACAGAATCCCCCTTCCAAAACAAGCTTTCATTTACAGAAAAAAGGCCTTAGAATCTCTTTTTTCCTTATTTTAAGAAAGCTTAGCTATCAAGATCTTGGAACACAAAAGAAAGGCCTTAAAGCTACATTTGTACTTCACTAAACATTTAAAATGGAAGATCTGTGTTTTCTAAAAGAGATGGTATCAGCTTATTGCATTAAGACTGCATAAATATGTAGAGATAAAGTCATGTAAAATCAATTTGGAAAAATAAATATACATACACATAATTTATTCTCACCCCTCATTTAAAGGGCTATGTACTTTCCTAAACAAGGCACAAATAAGGCTGCTTTAAGGCAGCTTATTCAGTCTAGTGTGAAGTTCAGTGGAACTCCAGTCAAAAGTACTGACTTCCGATATCAATCAGAAACCCAGGAAGACTCAGAATCAGGGTCTTCCCTCTGATAGCACTGCTCTTGGCAAAGTGACACTTCAAACCTCCATTTTTCAGCCCCACTTCAATCTGTATTGTCTGAGAGAGGAAATAAAAGTAAGAATTAAAATCAATTCCATACAGCTATGTTCAGGGCTAAAAAGTTGGCAGAATGACAAAGAACAACAGAGAGCAGATGGCATGAACCTCCAGAACATTTTTTCTTTCCTTCTTTCTTAAACACATCTCCTCTTTTTGTATTTGTGACATACCAAAAAATATTTGCCTAAAATTTTAAGATTTCCTAGTAAAGCTGAGAAGCCTATTTACATATTTTTGTTGCTATAAAGGCAAAACACTGCTATGAAGATCTCTTTCTGCTGCCATGTTTTTTCTAGCCCCAGTCTGCAAGGAGGATAAAGTATCCTCAACAGATCTATAAGCAGTATCACTAGGAATAATAAAACTGTAGCCTAGATTTTTTTTTCTTTTGGTCAAAAACGCAAGAATTTATTTAATGTTTCAGTCATTTTACATCGTAATGTATCACTTACCTCATTAAGACATATATATAATTTCCCAGGTACATGCATTATGCATTTAGTACATGCCAATACGTAAAAATAAACATACAGAAAAGCCCACATCTTCTATGTTAAAAAAAAAAAAAGAAATCTTTACACTGACTGGCTTGGATAACAGAAATGGGAAAGAAAATACTTGTGATAATCGATGTTTTATCACAGGATAAAATTTCAGCACCAGACACATGCAACACTCTTAGTGTGCAGCCAATTCAGAAAATATTTTCATGTTCACATATACTACAGCACTCTTCATCTTCAGAACTCTGTAACTATATGAACTATATATCATCATCTAGATATCTATACATATGAACTATATATCATCATCAGGAAGATGATGATATGTAACTTCAAATTCATGTCTGATACACTGAAGTATGATGATAGCTTTAAACGGAAGTAATAGTCATTGGCACAGAATTGCTCTTGCATCAGCCTGTTATCATATCTTCCTTTATTTTCATAACTTTAAACACATTAAAGGTCATTAGCAAGAGAAAGGTTAAGACCTCAAATTTAAACAACTCCTAAATTGCCTAAGTTGTACTAAAGGTGCATTTAATACGAGACACATTACAGAATGAATTCAAGTTGCTAGCTCCAAGGATTCCCTTCCAAACACTGCCTTGTAATCTCTTTTTGCTGCAAAGTAAGAGAGCAGACACTACCTGCACCTTTCTGAATGAGTGTGTGAAGATGTTACACCAACAGCTCAATCTTTAAGACACTGACCAATTATGTGTGCCACTGATGGCTTAGCTATAGAAAAAAAAAAAAAAAAAAAAAAAAAAAGAGCACGCGTGAGGTGGTCTCTTAACAGAGATACAATCAATTTTACCAGTCTCTGAATGGTGCTATTTAAATGAGGGTTAAAAAACCAACAAAAATACATGAGATGACTCGTCTTTGTATTGGTAAAGAACTTGAGAAACTGATTACAGTGAGATTCTCCTCTCTTTTTATGATTCACCTCAAAGTAAATGAGAATCTACTTCACACAGAAGTAGGGCAGGTGGGGACTTGAACTCAAAAGACAGTTTACTTGAACAGCATTTCTAGTATTTACTGGAAATACTCCAGTAAAAGGATGAACTCAAAGTGTGTGGGCAGAACGTTATTTCTGGGCTTTAATTCTGTAATGGTTTGCAGAAGAAT
The DNA here is from genome assembly GCA_003342815.1 of Eudromia elegans. Taxonomy (NCBI): domain Eukaryota; kingdom Metazoa; phylum Chordata; class Aves; order Tinamiformes; family Tinamidae; genus Eudromia; species Eudromia elegans. The sequence continues at coordinate 2,473,991 of PTEX01000045.1, read as the reverse complement.
AAAAAGTCAGCAGATAAGAACATCAGTACAAAAGTATTTCATAAAAGGTGTCTAAATCCTGTTCAAATACAAGCTTTTTTTTTTTGACAATACACAGCACAAAGCAAGATGAGGGAGATTAAAAAGACAGAATGGCCACTGCTGCCAAAAATTCCTTCATGAAATTATACCCACAGGCAACATGCATGCATTAACTGTTCCCTACTACCAAAAGGAAAAAGACTTATCCTCTCTTGCCCTTCTGCATCATGGTGCTGCAAGCTCCCATATGCTAACTGTTAATTTCCAGGTCAAGCTTCTTAATGGCCATCTTCCACCTTGAAGTCCATTTAACAGCACTGAGCTCACATACTACTTCATCTCCTGTTTCTCATTCCTTGATTATGCCAAATCTAAAAAGACACACATTTTACGAGAGGCCCTTTCATTTCAGTATCTATTCTCTGCACTTATTGCAGTTGAAATTTTTCTCAACAGGAGCAACCAAAACTGTGAGTCATAATCCAGATGAAGCCTTAGGAAAGGCTTACAAGGGGGAATGATGCTTTCTTTTCTGCTGGACACACCATGCCTGATATATCTTCCATATCTGTATCACCCAAACATATGCTATAACTAAATTTTTCTTGTAAGTTGATTTTAAGTAAAAGATCCTCTATTTGTAAATTGATTTCCATTACAATTGTTCTCATTTTTTTCTTTCTGTATGAAGTCCAGATTCTTCTCCGCAACAATGCTCAAATGTTCTATCAAAAAGCAATAGTCAATTTAGTGTTTTTTCTTTTAAAAAAAAAAAAAAAAGTATCACAACCACCCTCAGGATGAAATATGATAAACCTTCCCTATCTCACTAGTTCCCCTCTGAATGCTCCCCATGCTATTTTGGTCTTTAGTCCATTACTTATTATGCTCATAATTTCTTAAATTTTCCCCAGTCTCACCAAGCAAATTTTGTGTACTGCATATAAACAGACTTATTGAACCCATGCAAGAAAGATCTGCCACTTATTTTTCTTTATGAAAAATAAGCCTGCTACACAATTTAGCACTCTCGAGTTAATCAAATTAAACCATGCCTTATTAATGGATAAATTTTATTCCACTACCCAATTATCTTTATACGTGTGCACCTTTCCTTCCCCCAGCCCAAGTGTTTTTGAGAACACTATTTTCCTCAAGCTCAGTTATCACTGATAAAACCAGTGTATGAATCTAAACAGAATTCTTAATTCCTTCTGGTAATCAGTTCAGTCCAAACTGCTTCCTATAAGCTCAATGTATTTAAATTTTGCTTGAAAATCTTAGTTCAGTTTGTCACTTAAAATGGAAATCTCAATGGAATGATATTTGCATAGAATTACCTTTAAGACTCTTTGGAAAAGAGTCTAATTGGAAAAGAAGTTACTTAGGTCAGCAAGAAAGACAGTTCCAAATGAAAGCATTTTCTGGTGTAGCACTGATCAGTGAAGCACCTGTTTCCCAGAAATCTTAATCTGGACCGACAACTTTCCATATTTCTTTCATACATTTGGCCTCTGAACTGCCAAATGCCTTTCTGGGCTAGAATAACAAAAAGAAAAATATCCTGAAATGAAAGTCTGCCTTATATGTCTCAGAAGTATGTAGATTAGTTTTGAACTTCATAGGCTGTGAAGATCACACATGAAGTGAAGGGAAACACAAACATTTGAGGTTTTTATGTAAACATGTTGGAAGACTTCCAGTATTTCAGAAATCAAGTTTATGACTCAACCAGTCAGCCTTTAGGGCTATTCATAACATTTTAAATTATGGAGGGATTAATGGTATTTACTAAGAACATTCAGCTACATGTTAGGAATAAAACTTCCTAGGTCAGGATATTTATAGAAGGTTGCTGAATTCCCTCCCTGGGGAAGAAAGTCTAATCCTGACCTCTAACCTCTTCAGATCTGATGTTTTCAAAAATGCTATAGAATGAGTAATCCCACACAAAGGAGAAAATTCATTTTTTCTCTTCCATCTGAATCTCTCAATTTTTTTGAATCATAGTTCCTAGATAAAAATATTTCTATGCATTTAATGCATGTGAACTACTATTCCAAGTCAGTCAGATTCTTTATTTTAGTAAAGTCATTAGTACCAGGCAGTTCATAAGACTGGTCTTTTCTATGAAACACATTAGTCTCCTCCATTTGTTTAATACTTAGGCTGAACTACATTTTTGGTTTTTTTTTTTTAATTCTGTTTGAAGAAGTAATCTCGCTAATTTAAAAAAAAAAATACAGACATCTTAAAGATGATACTGACAAAAGAATTTTTAAAAAAAAAACTTAGTAGGGCTATTCACCTTACTAAAATGGAAGATATAGCATTATACGGTATACCAGGAAAATTAACTGCTACTGCTCGTAAAAGTAACAAAAAGTTACAATTTCGTAAGACAAATATAAGTTTCTTAGAAAGATTTTCATTATTTTTTAACTCAATTCCTGGAAACTAAAGTCATTACTGAGAAAACACAGTTCCTCTCCTTTTTCCTAAAAAAGGAGAACTTGTCTAGATCCATTCCCCAGTCAGCCTGAGACACAGCTGCACTAGCATTTGTGCCAGTGCATATGTGAGAATTGCACAGAGATGCTGCCAGGGGAGTGCAAGATTTGTTTGTTTGTTTGAAGCAAAGCTAAAAAACAAAAACCACCTACCCACCCTGGAGCTCTGAAACCAGCAGGAAGTTGAGCTGATACTCACTCCATCTCCGCATGGGCCTTTAATGTACATACACACACACACACACACACAACACACACAAGCAACAACGAAAAATTCTTATTCCTCCAATGATCATTTGGCAGCAAAATACAGGGATCTGAATTCATGGGCCAGGTCAGGAACAGAGTTTATCATTTTAATAGTTACTAGCAGCACTTAGCTTGTCTTATTCAAGGACTGAATAATAAATGAACCGTGAGGGGGCAAGAGGGCACATACTGAATCCAATGAGCAGATACACTTGTTTTGTTACATATTGAAGATAAGCAAAGAGTCTAACCCTTTTCAGCTATGCCACTCTAAATTCAGATTAAACTGAAATAGCTTTCAACTGCAGCAGATCACTAAATCAAAGTTATTCCTTAATCATCTGTCTCAGAAGGACAAAGTAACCTGCACACTTAATCAATCCTTAATCAAAAATCTGATAAAAGGACTGAAGAAATAATTAAGAGACTGGTCAGTAGGAATCCTGCTGCTCCTCCTTCAGTATCTAAGTCTTTCAGTAAGACTGAAAGTCCTCTCAAACTTAAAATAATAAAATCTTATGCTTAAAACTGCCAGGCATTCCCAAGCTTAGGTTGCTGGGCTGCCACAGCAGTTGGTGGCAGCAGCTATTTCTGTCACCAGCAAGAAACTGATTTGGTACCAGTTCAGCTTCCAGAGCTCTTTTCCAGGCCATGCACCTATGAAGGAAACAGTACATACCCACATCAACAACTCCCTCCTTTCCTTTGAAGGGGAAAGCAAAATCAGAGAATTTACTTTGTGATACCTTTTGAAAGATGGCATATAGTAAGAAGGCGGAAAAATCCTCAGTCTTTAAGCAATGAGGTTATAAATTTGATCAAAACATGTATTTATAATTGCTTCTGGACTAAATGAGTAGGAACACATGCTACAGAATCCTATTATAGATTCTTCCATTGTAAATTGTAGCCTATCATTTTTTTCTTCACTTCTCTAGTCAAAATAATTTGGGAGGAAAAAAGAAACAGAGATTAAAAAAAATGTTTACTGCAACCACAGGAAGTAATTGTCAGAGTTTTCAAATGACAGTACAGCACCTCTTGTGAAGATCATAATGTCAGTACCTGACATTCCAAATAGAAAAAAAAAAAAAAAAAAGAAAACCAGCCAAACCAACAAGAAAAGAAACCCTCAAATTTTAGCAAGAGCTTATGATCTTATATATTTCCTTTAAACAGTCATCCAGGAATTTTTATATCACACTAACTGCTGCACAGCTGGTGTTGACAACCAAGATTTGGCTTGTAGGACCATGGGACTCTCTCTGAAGACTGAGCACTACTGTGAAGATGTGGGATTCAGCTAGCAGGGGCAAAAGTAACTTGTGCCAACAGTTTGGCCAATCTGGTTGGCAGAGGGCATGGTGGTGGAGAAGAGGGCACTTTAAACCAAGAATGTCAAAGGAGAAACATGAAGACAAACTCAAGTAAGGAAGCAGTGGACCAATTTGGCAGGCCAAATGAGCACTGTGATGTGGACAGATGCTTGGAAGCAGCATAACAAGACTAAAAGGGACCACTTCTGTACATAAATAGGGAAGCACCTATGGGCCAGCACCAAGACAGCTCCTGCGCCTTTTGTGGGTTGTCTGCACAAGTGAGTTCCTCTCAGAAGTGCCTGTACACTAAAACATGCAGCACACAGAACAAACAAGAAAAACTGGAGATTTGCATGCTGTTGTAGGGCTGCGATCTTACTGCCATCACAGAGATGCTGTGGGTTGACTCGCATGACTAGATGGGAGCAGGTTTTTTTAGGAAGGAGAGGCCAGGAGAGCAAGCTGCCCTTAACCTAAGGGAGCATCTGGAATGTATGGAGCTTTACCTGGGGAAAGATGATGAGACACCTGCGAGCTTATGGGTCAGGATTAGAAGGAAACCAACTTAGGCAATGTGGTGAACATGTGCCTCAGAATGCCTGCTCAGGAACTAAAAGACAAGACCTTCTTCAGACAATGGGAAGAAGTCTCACATTTATCTCTATGGGGGCATCAACCACTCTGATATCTCCTGAAAGGGTAACACCAGAGGGCACAAGCAACCCTAGTGGTTTCTGAAGTGATCTGATGATAGCATTGTGACATAGGAGAATAAGCAGATGAGGAAGAGAGGTGCTATGCTGGTCCTCACACTTACAAAAAGGGAAGAACTGGCTGGGGATGAAAAGGTTGAGGACAATCTTGGCTACTATGACCCTTAAAAGGCAGAGCGAGGCAAAAACCTGGATCACAACCCTAGGACTTGGTAATGAAAGGAGAGCAAGAAACAAACATTTTGTAACTTACTAGCACACCTCGCTATATCTAAAAATGAGGAGGAGAAATAATTATGGAAAATATAGAGCAATGAAAGAAAAAAAAAAAAAAGAAAAAAGTCAGAATGCTTTGACTTCTTGCACTGCCATAAATGAAAGGGAATTTAATCATTGCTGCTTTGTACTTAGCCATCTAGATACAAAGTTGATTTGTTCAGATAAATGTCAGAGTAAGAATTCTGCTCAGAGATGAATATTTTATTTTCCAATTTATTTTAGCATCTCTCTCCACATATTCTCCTAGAATCTATAGTTTCATTAGAAGCTCAGAAAATCCTTGCTGATGCAAAACTGTGATACTTGTAAACTACTTTTTACATTAAAAAAAATAATGTAGGGTAATATGTGGAGTGGTAATTCCTACCGCCATGAGGAGTTCCTAGTCCAAATTGTCTGGCAAAACTAAGGCAATAACATTTAAAGCACTTACTCGAACTGTCAGCAGTTTAAAGGAGATATTCAAGCTGAATCTAGCACTTCCATTAAGCTTCAGTTGAGGTAGTTGAAATACACAAAATAAACACACATATACACATACCAATAAAAGACATATTGATAATATGTGTGTATTCATATTTCAATAAAATACATTGGTATGAGTCCATACATGCTCAAGCACAAAAATATACACATAGACAGATGCAAATTAAAACCTGGTATGCCAAAGCTATTTCAAATATCTTCAAGTCAAATCTTTTAAAAAAAAAAAAAAAAAATCTAGTTTCCTTCTCTGGAAGGAAAAGAAAATTGAAATTTAAGAGCATCTGAAACTACCTTACTGAACCAGTACTAAGCAATATAGATTAGCTTCTACATACAATTATGTTGGAGTTCTTATTTTGATACATACAGTCACAACTGAAAGTTTCCACAGAAGAAAATTACTCTGAGTAAAGCTTGTTAAAACAATAATTAAAACATTGCTATGTTTTAATTTTTCAGTTCCATCTACCCTTGCTTAATATGCAGATGCCTTTGGGATATATTTTTACTACACTAATAACAAAACTATGTATTTACCTTGTCCTAGCAATACAAAACCATGTAACATAATGGGTTGACAGTGAAGCAAAACCAGTAAGATCTCATATTAAGTTTGTTTATGAACAGAAGCACATATACAAAAGAACCTGCTAAAATTCTACAATATAATGTTTGTAAAAGTCACAATTGAGCAAAATACAGTCACAGATCTTAGTTTGCTAAAACAGAAAACCATTAATGTCTATGAAGCACCTCAAGCTTTAGCTCCACACAACAGCAAGAAACAATGCAAATGGATGAGTTTTGATAACTTTGTCAGCCTAGTAAGTGATAAAACCCTTTTCCTTAGTTGTCCTTTTACTCTTTTCACGTATTATCTAAGTTAGAAGGGGTCCTAGGCCAGGTGAAGTAAAAGATTTTCCTGTTTCCTCAAGTTAAAAATTGAAATCCCAATATAATTGAAAACTCAGTGTGCTACTCAAATTTACTGTGTCTCCTGGCAATTACTGCTTTGTAATTGGCAAGAATAACTGTCTTTAGACCACAGAAGACTCCACTCTTTTTTTTTTTTTGTTATGATTTCTGCACTTATTCTGCACAAATTAAAAGAGTGAAAGAGCAATACAGCAAGCCCATGCTTGCTTGGTAAAGTCCATATTCATGAATTACTAAAGACACTTTTCCATTATTGTATTTTAGTCATAAGTAGATTTAGTTTCTTTGTCCAGAATGAAAAGTTAAAATCTCTCTCTTCTTCACCCTCCATCTTACTCATCCATTGACAAGAGTTTAGCATTAGATTACAATCTTACAGAAGATAATATTAAAAAATATTGAACAAAATATTTGTGACATCTTGTGCCAATTATTTACCTAGAAATAGCATTCACGGGGTTTAAGTAAAAAATTAATCCCCTACAGATGGCAGAAATGGAACAGTAGAACACATTTAGAATACAGACCATTTTCAGCAGCTTACTGTTGTTTAAATCCATAGGCAAAACTGCATAAAATTATCTGAATCCTAGAGAGATCTCATTTATAAAGTTCCTTTAGTGACGGTGAATTACACATTAAAAATTAATAATGAAAATTAATAATGAATCTGTACGCACATAACGTGTTGATTTATAAAAGCACCCTGTAGATAAAGCAATAATACCTGAGTATTCTTGTTCACTTTCCCCAGGAAGACTTTCACTTCATAATACTTTGAGAAGGGCACACATGGTATGTAAAGCTATAATACTGGTGGGTGACAAACTTCTCTTAGAGCAGAATCCCCCCCCCCGTTTCTTTTTCTAAGAGAAATTAATTAAATAAATAAATAAATAAGCAAAGCTCTCCATAAAAAACAAACAAGAAGTGTAGGAACAGTAACCTCCTGCTAGGTGTCAAGTGCTTCTAATGCCCTTTTTCAATTACACTCTTGCCAACACCAGACTACTTGCAGTCAAATASTGGACAAAACGAACCTACAAACACAGTAGATCTGACCGCCCTTTATCCTCTTCCTGAACACAAGCCCTTTAACTGGTTAAGGGCCTCTCCCCTCAGGGCAAGAAAAAGTTGAGATTCAAAGTGACCAAAAGATGTTGCATTTCCTAGCACATCACTGGGCTCTTTCTTCATCAATTGTCTGTGAAAACCTGTGCTTTTGTTCATACCCCTAGCAAATGGAAGGGTTAAGAAAAGTGATGAAGTTGCTAACAACCTAGCAGTTCCAACAACAGCTACCACCAATAGCTCAATCAAGATTAACACTTGATGGAAAACTTCCATCAGATTTGTGTTGCCTTTAGCTTCAAAGAGGCAAGTAAGGGCTGATCCGTGCAAAGTTTATATATAAAATCAGCTCTTATGTATGAAGAATTTTTGAAACACAAGTTTCAGGTTCTGCAAGTACCTGCAGCACTGATAAGATCTTTGACTCTACAGCCAACTCTTCCATCACTAACAAGTGGCTTTTGCATGCAGTATACAGAGTTTCAGCAAATAGTTTAAATATTAAGTAAAATGATCTATAGTTATAGCATATTTAGCCAGATAACTATCCAGAAGTCAAAATAGAAGGATATTTCTGGATATGTAATTAGCAATTCTCTGACTGTAACACTTATGCATGATTTGGCAATACGATATTTAACAAGACTAAAAATAATGTCTATGTTAAATTGAGATACTTGTACATGTTACAGATTAGGCTCTTTCTTCACATATAAAACAGATGATAAATGTTTTTATTTTATTCAAAAGCATATTTCCTGCCCCCATTGCTTTAAATAACAAGCAAAATGCAAGCTGTTATTAAGTAGATGTTTTAAGGGTATAAAAATTCCTAATGCATGCCTTACTATCATTTAAATACAATTTAGGTACTACACTGGGCTAAAAATAAATAGCATCCATTTAGAAAAAAAATTTACCATGAACAACTTCAGCTTAAGATATTTTCTGCAAATAGCTTCCCACACTATACCAGCATGCACCTTCCTTACACACAAAGGCATCATTTTGGCCAGACTTCAGTCACACTTTCTTGTGCTCTATTGCACCTCTGTACCTTTTTCAAGAGCAAAAAAGTCATGAAGAAACCAAAGGCAATTCCAGCCGCCACTAGGACTATTGCTTGTCGGTTGCTTTAAGCTGAACTGAATGTTACAAGGAATCATCAAAAGAGGAGATGCTGCTCTGCCAGGTATACATTTCTGTCAAACTCCTCCTGTTGGCATTGGCAGGTTTGTGGCCAAAGGGTGAAGCAAGTAAGAAAAGTTGCCTAGAGAAAATAAACCACCAAAAAATACTAGTCTTACACGAGATAGTTGTCAGTTCTTTATGGACCCCCTCTTTCAGTAGCAGTTGTTGCTGAAAGAAACTTAAAAAGGAAAACAGAGCTCCAGTACTTGTCAGTATTTAAGGACACTGGTTGGAGAACTAGATCTTTGGACTTGAAATAATAAAACACCTTGAAGAATGTTACTTACAAAATAGCATTTTTTAAAAACAAATATACAAACAAAAATTAAATCCACTGCTATCAGTGAGATTACTCCAGATAGAACCTTAATTATAACAACAAAGTTAAGATCTCACTGGTATAAAAGCAATATAGGCATATCACGACTTCTGTCAAATTAGGCCTTTGCCTAAGGTTTAGATTCAAAGATTTAATCAATCATTTTAAAATATACTTAAATCCGTTGAGAAACAAACAAAATCAAAATTTCCCTGCAAAATTCATTTGAATTGATATTTGCACCAAGCCATCATTCATACTGACTCAGCTAAAAAATTAGCAATCCGAAGGTACTGTTGACTCCCATATGTTTTGTCCTTATTTAATTCTGACTAAATTTCTAATCATCTACACAAGCCACCACGTTATCACCTCCAAAAATCAAAGCAAACTGACAGAAAGGCCAGCAACACTACAGAATGCTGTACTACACAATGCACAGTACATCCCAATGCAATATTTTATTCCACTGTTGCAGGACAAGGCAAYTTCATATTATATCTTCTCTTCACATCTGTGCTCATGCCACTGATAATCAGGTTTGTGAGGGTCTTAATGTACACCACAGGGAACAGCTGGGATGTCACAAATCAAAAACTGTTCTCTCTTGTACTGCGCTGCCTACTGGATTCGCTCTTGTCCTCGTACAAGTCGCTCATGTTCACACACAAAGTAGCATAAAATAGTTTCCCTGGAGAAAATGGAGTAAGCAACTGTCCCCATCAATTTTCCTAGATGCCAGATAAAAGTTACAGCTTTTATGTCTGCTAAGATAGACTTCAAAATGAGCAGATTACTGCTCAAAGCATAGCCTGATGAGCACAGGAGGCAGCAGAGAGCTGCCTCAAACCAAGTCCTGAGAAAAGGAGATAGTCAGTTTGATTGTTTGCCACTTTTAAAGACAGACAGGAACTTTGCTGGAGAGATGACCAATTTCTACACTCTCAAGGGTCACTTTTACACCTTGATGATCATGCCAGACTGATAAAGCACAAGCAACAGGCACTGCAATTGAGGCAGTTTGTACCAATTTGTACCAAGAGTTTGATAGCACACATATCCAAAATGAGAGAAAAGGAAGACAAGCTACGGTACAAAGCCATTCGTCACTTCACTAGGAAATCTAAAACAAAACAAAAAAAACCCAAACAAAACAAAACAAAAAAAAAGATCAGTAACATCCAGCACCCCTAGTGTTAAAAGAAAATAATTGAAATTCTGTAATGTCTGTAAGTGAAAGTGTACTAGTGAATTAGTGAAAGTGTACTAAGGAACCAAATGTTCATATTACAAGTGTTTTCAGTGGCTTTGTTCTCATTTGGTGCCAAGAACTAGGTAGAAGTAGCAGTAGTCCATCAGGTGCCCCTTCAGAAGTAATTTTTTCAGTTTTCCTCCATTTAAAAGAATTCCGTTCTGACATCACTGTATTATATGAAACACATCAAAACATATTAAGGTGGGATGATCAAGAGACTTCATTCAAAAGTGCACTCAGGATCTAAAGTAAAATACCAGGTTTACAATTGTGGATCTGTTGATTTCCCTTTTTTTTTTTTTTTCTTATAAAAAAATCACAAACCTAAAAATACTGGAAAGTCAAAAGATGCTTTTTTTCTTTTTTAATCAAAGTAAATCAATAACAATCTATACTGCAAACACAAAGAGATTTATGGTGATTCAGGAAGTGTTTCTTTTGTGGATTGACTCCTAGATACCAGATCAGTAAGTTCTGAAATGTTTGAAAATATTTTGACAAAATCCAATAAATTAGAGAAATAATATGGTAATATACTTATGAAAAAAGAACATATTTTTATTGAAATAGTAGACTAGTGAAAAAGCTTAGCAAATCCTGATTGACTTTCTACCTCTTCCTTCTTTAATAGATCCATCTGCAGTTCAGATTATATGGAAAAATCACTAATTAAAACAGATACAATTAACCTACTTATAAGTTGTGAGTAACAGAGATGGTCTGGAACGTTACATCTGTGATTACAGAAATAATTACCAAACTATTTCCATTAACAGTGTATTTTCAGCTAGAAGTCAGACCTTGACCTTTGAATCGTGCAGCTTGAGTCTATACTTTGAGAGAACCAAAGTCGAATTCTTGTATTTAAGGACAACCAACACAACCTCACCAGACTCATTTCCACACTGTTTATAGCTACCAACTCTATATACTTTTAAGAGAGACGTAGGAAGCAATCTGAAACTAAGCCAGGGAGAGAGTAACAATTACACAATGTGGATTTTATTTTTGAATTTATGCCCTAGCCATTTATTCTACGTCACAGGCATATCCTGGAGTGTCCTAAAGCATACTAACAACCTGACCACACAGAGTGAAAGAGGAAAGAAACTTCTACGGAAAATATCTGGATTCAGTGCATAAGTGTTAAAATAAGTATACCAAGATAACTTTCTTTACTTGTTCACATTCTCATTCCATTAGTGAATGATAATACCATTTTGGTAGATAGTATAGAAAGAAGTTTCCACACACTTTCTAGTTGTACTAGAAATTATTTAACTGCACACTACAGTAGTTTGTGCAAGCTTTATCCTTAGATATCACTCCATTATGAAGTTAATCTACTCTTTTTCCAGCCCTCATCAAGCGACCAGCAAAGCAGATGTTTCATCTAGGAGGTAATTTTAACTTATCAGAAAGAGGAAAAAAGAAAAAAGAAAAAACCCCAAAAGCATAAAGTGAAAAACACAACAAAAACCCTGATGGCATTTAAGTCTTTCTGTTCTTCAATTGGAAAGACTGGACTCCAAACCACACAGACAGCTACTGATATCAGTTCTCATAACAAAACAGGGGCAATGCACCAAAAGATTGATTCTATCAGATGGGATATAAACTATGAACTAAAAAGCCAAAAAATGTAGGAATGGTATAGAGTACATGTAGATAGTGCTAGTAATACAGTAACACTGGACATTTAACACATATTTTTGATTTATTAGCACAAGATAAGCATGTTAAAAGTTTGCTAGATTTTTCGTATTTCTCAATGTATCCATAAGCACAAAGACCAACAGGGTGCAATATTTAGTAAAGGAGAGGTAAATCGTTGAGAGAAATCTTACACAGAAAACACCAGCCTTCAGTTGTCTGCAAAAAAAACTTTGAAACGTTCTACCTTTGCTTCTACGCGCATAAAAAGGAAGACAATGTAGAATTCTATTTTAATTACAGAAGACTCAATTTGCCTCAAATCTGTTAATTGCAAGTGGAACGCCATAATCTAAAAAGGTTGACAGCTACTAAATTTCTGTACATCTGAATGATAGGCCTATTACAACCATTACCACTAACTCATGACCACTGCAGCCAAAGCTATCCCCCACCTTCACATCTCCAACAAGTCCCTCTCTATTTGTTAGTACAAGGGCCCATCTCACCTTGTTGGCTCCTCCACAATGTGTCAAAAGTTGTCATCAACGCACTGCAGAAACCTTCAGGACTGTTCCTGCCTAGCTGTGCTGTCTTTCCAATTGATATCAGGGTGGTTGAAGTCCCCCATCAGAACCAGGGTCTGTGACCATGAGATTACTTCCACCTGGCTGCAGAAGGTATCATCAACTTCCTCATCCTGATCAGGTGGCCTGTAGCAAATGTTTACCACACTGTCTCCCATGTTAGTCTGCCGTCAAATCCTTACCCACGTGCTCACAACTTGCTCATCATCTGCCCCTGATTTGATCTCCATGCATTCCAGTTGCTCTCTCACACAAAGAGCAAATCCACCACCTCGCTTCCCTGTCTGCCCTTCCTAAAAAGCATATAGGTTTCCATGACAGCACTCCAGCTGTGTGAGCTATCCCATCATATCTTTGTAATTGCAATGAGTTCATAACCTTGTAACTGCAAACAGATCTCCAGTTTCTCCTGTTTATTCCCCACGCTTCGTGCATTGGGGTACAGGTACAGGCATTTAAGGGAAGTGACTGAGCCTGCAGTCCTCCTGAGAGTGGTGCAAGAGGACTCTCTAGAATTATAACCTATACTCACTTCCCCACTGCCATAGTCCTGCTGGATGCTTTCTGACTTTGGCTGCATGACACTAATTGCTCTGTCCACGTTACACTCCCTTTCCCCCTTCTTGCTTCGTTTAAAGCCCTTCTAACCAGGCCGGCTAACCTTTTGGCAAAGACATGTATGCTCCTCTTGCTGAGGTGTCTTTCATCCTTCCCCACTAGCTGGTGCTCTTCAAACAGAGTCCCATGGTCACAGAAACCAAAACCCTAAGAGAATATGATTACTCCTCATACCTAGTTGCCTTTGCTAGTGATATTCCAACCGTTAGTATTTCTTACATATTACAATGCTATTTTATGTTTTAGAATGAACATTGAAACAAAGCTTCTCTTTCAGTTGCTGTAGCAAACGGATTTCCTATTTTTTATTTTTCAATTAACAAAATGAGATACCATTAATTTTACAACTGTTTTTAAGTCATTTTGTTTTGATATTACAGTAGTGTATGACTGAGGTGAAAACCAGAAATGTTCCTGATGTTCAGTGACACTAGCACTTGTAAAAAAGTGGATACTAAAACTAATTGTGGTATTGGGTATAAACACAAAAACAGTTTTATATAGAGAACATAACTATCAGTTTTCAATACTATAGCCACTTAGCACAACAGAAATCGTGGTGCTGTTTATCAATGGCACTGTTATATTTCACGATATTCCTCACTTCATTCGTCACTACCATACTATGCAGAAAAAAAGACATTATTGCTCTGCATAAAGTACCGTGCAGTATAGCATTTTAACGTATACCTCTTATTTTTTCTTTTTAGGGATAAATTATAATAGAGAACAACTCTCATATCAGAAATGCTTCCACATATTCACGTATACTCATTTTAAAGAAATTCAGGAGTTAATCTAAACATACATTTTTAAAGATCTAATTATTCATTAATGCCTACAAAAATCAGTTAGCAAAGGAACAGTGTTATGTTCTCCTAAAAGCAATTTTTAAATTCTGTCTCCCAGAAATAAAGTTTTAACACTTCCTTCTCTTCCGTCTTAATATTTCTCTGAAAAATTAACTTAGATATTTAAAATAGCACCAGATGACATCTGGTCTCCCGATATGCTGTAGCAATCTTGAGGCCATTCTTTTCAATTACCTCATTTGTTCCTTTAACTGGGACAAATGTTCAAGTGTGATTAAGCTATGAAAAGAATATTTTATGCTTACTCTTCCTGAGTAGCAAGTTTGGAGCAGTTTATCCTTTATGCTCTTTTGCATATCAAGTTTCTGCCTAGATGATCTTCAGTCACTAAAGGAATTATAAATTATTTTAAGTAGTGATGTGTGAAGGGTGGTATGCACAGGGAAACAGGAGAATGTTCTTCAGATATTTGAGGATCAGTTTATTAATTTAATTACAGAGATATCTGCAGCATGTTTTTAACTCTTCAAGATTTTAAAAAAAAATCACTAGGGATTTTAAAAATTATTAGATGGATTTATCACCTTCGCTCTTTTCCCAAGAGAGCAAATTTTACTTTTCTTATTCATTTTCAACATTGAAAATCTTCACTTAAAAAGTGATCCTTCTCACTRGTTAGGTTCTCCCAGACAAATAGCTGTAGCTGTAAAGCTACACAGAAGCCTGTTAAGCATCCTGATGCCAAGGAGTGGCTTTAGATCTATTTATAGCAGAAACATGATGATGGCCAGATAAATCTTATTAGCCTATTTAACAGTTATTGAAAGACTTGCTTAATTAAGATGCAACAACTTAAAATAACCCGGTCAGTTTGCCAGACACATTTTAAAGCTTAAAAGACAACCCAAACAGATCTTGAAGACCTTCAAAACTTTAACAACTATAGAGTTTGTTATGTTAAAAAATGCCATGAATTCACAAAAAAAAAAAAAAAAGAATAATCAGAGCAAATAAGCCACTACATCAGCTTAATGTACAAACTAAGTGAACAAGACAACTTCAGAAACTACTACCTTTCACAGTTAGAATGAAATAAGCTAATTTCGATCTTTGGCACTATATCTGAGGAAGAGGCGAAAGGTTTAAGATCACAGACTTATGTGGCTAAGACACAAAAGAGTAAAATTCAGTTGCTATTGTAGGCAGAAAGAGGCAGTACACACACACAAAGGCTGAACTCAGTGAATGTAATGGGGGGAGGAAAAAAAAAAAAAAGCAGGATACTTGAAGAGTTGGCCAAATAAAGCAGAGAAGAGAGCTCTGTCAACATCACCCACAGCCGCATCACACAATCATGGAACAACTGAAGCTGGACGGTAGCTCTGAACATCATGTAGTCCATTTCCCTACTCAAGCAGGGTGGTCACTCAGAGCACAATGCCCAGGACCTTGCCCAGGTGGCTTCTGAACACCTCTAAGGACAGAGGGTCCACAACATCTTTGGGCAACATTCCAACTGTGTTTCAGTTTGCACCCAGTTTCTCTTGCCCTATCATTAGGAACCATTCAAAATAGTCTGGTCCCATCCTCTGTATATCTCCTCTTCAGATACTTATAAACATTGATCATATGCCTCCTGAGATATCTCTTCTCCAGGCTGACCAGACCCAGCGCTCTTAGCCTTTCTCACAAGAGTTGCTCCAGTCCCATCATCCCATTAGTCCTTTACTAGGGCACTTCAGAATACCACTGTTTTAGTAACATCGTAAGTCTTATAAAATCACCACTGCCACCACCAAATTCTTGACTCTCAGAAAAAAAAAAATACAGGAGAAAAGACAAGTATTCATGAACTGCAGTAGCTGGGCAGATTTTACGTTAGAGGAAATAAAAAAAAAAAAAAAAAGAATAAACAATGCTTCTGATGCCCCACTTAAGAAAATGTCTTAATACTTAATATGATAAATTTAACACTTCTGTTTGAATTCCTTTATCACGTGAGGGGAGAAGAGACTGGAAAAAAGAAAAAAAAAATAAAACAAAAAAATAGAAAAACAGAATTAGAATGTATCCATGTACTTTGTGTGTTGACTTCCTTTCCTTTTTCTCTAATGAGTCNGAACTGCAGTAGCTGGGCAGATTTTACGTTAGAGAAATAAAAAAAAAAAAAAAAAAGAATAAACAATGCTTCTGATGCCCCACTT
Source organism: Eudromia elegans (assembly GCA_003342815.1). Lineage (NCBI taxonomy): Eukaryota > Metazoa > Chordata > Aves > Tinamiformes > Tinamidae > Eudromia > Eudromia elegans. The sequence continues at coordinate 2,457,768 of PTEX01000045.1, read as the reverse complement.
AAGAAAACCCAGTATGTCTTAATATGATAAGCCAGAGATTTAACACTTCTGTTTGAATTCCTTTATCACGTGAGGGGAGAAGAGACTGGAAAAAAAAAATAAAACAAAAAAATAGAAAAACAGAATTAGAATGTATCCATGTACTTTGTGTGTTGACTTCCTTTCCTTTTTCTCTAATGAGTCTAAAAAGAAAACATACCAGAAACATGAATATTTCTGTAACAGATGCTTTGAAAGACTATCTTTGAAAAATATCCCATTTCTTGTTTCTGTTTACAAGGCAAAATGAGCAGAGACTGTGAACCTAGTAAAATTGTAACACTTAAGTAGGCTTCCTAATACATAACTACATGCAAATCTTGTCCACACTGACAACTCCTACAGTAACAAAGCTAACTGAAATGTGTTTAAAAAGKAGGGAAAATTAGGACCCTCTCCCAGCTGTTTGGCTACTGTCTTAAGCCTTTTTGAAGGATTATTTCTTTCAGTTATGTTGCTAGCTTTACAGAGCTGAACACAATAGCACCACACTGTGGGGGACAGAGCATCTTTGTGCACACACAGGGAACAAGGCAATAATGAACGGGTGAAACAAGGTAAATATTTTTTCTAAATGTCCCCTCTTCCTTCCCTGTCTGCTCTTTTTCCTCAGTTTTAGAAGAAAACAGAATTTGGGATACTGTCTGATAATTTTCAGTGCTAGACATACAAATCCTATTTAGGATGACATGTTTAAAGGTTTAATACAGCCAGATTTTCAACATATTTCTGAGCACACAGAACTGTGTATCCTATTCCTACAATTTTTACAAAATGGAAGATATTACAAGAATATGCTTTCATAGGTCCTTCCACTCTTGGATACAATAAAAGGAGCTCTTGCTTATAAATCTGAGTGAGATCAAATTAAAACCCAAAGTTTTCAGCCTGCTGCTGAAGAAACTTGGCACCGCTTCCTCAGAAAAGATGATGCTCCATTTATTTCTCCAAAGCATGCTTCACAGAAAAGATGGAGAGGGGCCAACTGTGAGTAGTGACCAAAGGTTCCTTGAAGAAAATGCTTAATCTGTTATCTAACTCAACTTTAAATATTTGGCCCAAGACAAAAGGCTGGGGAAAATGAGCCTGTGTAGGCTGCAGAAGGAAACACTTTGGAGGTTACTAACAGCAGTCTTTCAACACCTAAAAAGGGGTTATTAAGAAGATGGAGCCATCTTTATTGCGGTGTATAGTAGGAAAATGAGACACTTTGGTCATAAATTAAAACAAGGAAGGTTCCATTTGGATAGAAAGAATACTTTTTATGCTAGGAAAATAATTAAACATGAGGACAGGATGCTCAGGTTTTCAAGACTAAAATGGAGCTAAGTCTGGAAATTCAGTGCTGACCCTGCTGTGAGCAGGACAGTCACTGGAAGGTCTCCAGTCTAACCTATAATGTGCAACCTATAACCTATGAAAACCATTTTACCTTACATTTGCAATGGCCTAACAGCACAGACGTGAGGCTCATGCACAGCATAACTAATGCATTGCCAATAACTCACACCTCTTCAGGGGTTTTTGTTTGTTTTGAAACTGGAATAGTGCAACAGTTTATGCATCCTACTGCCTGTAAACTGATGGGTCACCATGCAGTAAAGAAAACTGCCAGAGCCATGAAAGATTAAAAGGATATTCTGCACTTCTCAACCATAAATCTCCAGACATTCAGGCAACTCAGCAGCAAAACAGTTTGTACTGCAATCAGTCTGTATAATACATTAAGCACCTCCAGTCTTGTTAGTCTGCGTCAGACAGCTGACAGCCACCTGCTTCTCTCCAGCAGCATAAAAGACAGAAAAACATCCTTGGGGAGGAGGGCCTGAGCACTCTTTCTAATCCCTGACTGAATATCAACAACCACCTGATTGACAGAATGAAATCACCATCCTCTGACTATGCATCTATACACTGGAACCCACTTTTTCAGTGACAGATAAGGTTATCACACAATCCTAAGGAGGCACAGAAAGCTCAATCTCTACATTATCTAGTATATTTAAAGAAGCAAATGTAAAAGTTGTGATGCTTAATTTCTGCTAAGCCAGTATATAAAAGTCAGTACATCAAATGACATGAGCAATGGTCTGAATTGTTTACTGTATTTATACAGAAGGTTATTTTATTTAAAATGAAAACAAAACACAAGGCAGGTAAGTAGAAGATAATTTTCAGTTTATAGATGCAAACTGTTTTTTTTTTTATTAAACACAGAAGCCTCTTTACAGGGAAACATGGAAAGATTCATGCTTGTAGTTTCTACCTATTTAAGTCTGCAACAATTTTTTTTTTCTAATGACAAGAGGTGCAACATGTGGTAACAGTAATGAAGATCAAAATGGACAAAGAATCTCAATGTGGAAAAGCTACGTCCTTTCAAAAGAAAGGCAAAGGGAGAAATAGTATGTAGCTGAAAGATACCTACAAGACTGAGAATCATAATGTTAATACTCAATATTGAGCAGTCTGCTTCAAAAAACTTTAAAGTAAATAAAATGTCTGCAGCAACCTCAAGATTTGGAGGGAAAAAAAAAATCACTATCACGAGAAAAAGTCTTCTATTCTCTGTGCAAGATGCTTGGACGTATTAGAACCAGGGAAATCAGAACCTAGTCACCAAATTATGTACATAAAATTTATTTAATCCAGATTGAAAATTTTAATTTTAAAATTCTAACCCAAAATTGATAATTCCACCTTTCAAGTATGTTTGTGTTGTAAAAACCACAGCACAAGCCAAAATACTGAGAATTAAAATCCTAGTGCAACAGAAAACTATGAAGATGCATAGCTTTATTCATAAAGCACCACAACTACTTATTGCTATTCTCAGGCCAAGTGCCTAAATGTTTATGATGAATAGATAAAGTTATTAATGTTATTTAGTAACAAAAATCTGCATAATTTACCATGTTATTATCATATTTTATATATACAACATTTAGTTTATTTAAAATAACTTTTAGTTCATTGTAAATTTACATGCACTCATGGGATAGCTGTAGCAAGACCAGGATGTGTGCATGTAAAATCTGAGAATCTAAGATGCTACAGAGCTATCAAATCTGGCCACAAACAACTATTGCTTTCTCTCCCAGAGCTGAAGCCTGATGTCAATCTCTCCCCTTGGCCACTGTTCACTAACTTGCTTTGCCTTGGAATAAGAAAGGTCAACAAAGACACCTCTGGAGCATTTAAATTAACCCAGTTTGTTTCAAATGAAAGGAGCCAGGCCAAAAGGACTGGGGGGCAAGTGCAAGAAATGGAAAGAATTAAGAAGCAAAGGGAATAATTTAAACACTTAAAATATATGATTAAGAAACAGGAAGACTGTAACTTGAGATAGATAACAAAAACTAACAGGAGATATCTGTGGAAGGTCGCTATGAATCAGTCCAGTAGAGCTTCTGAACTCAACATTTTTGTTTATTTACTTCCRCAGACTGATTTTGACTTTGTTTGCACATGTGGCTAAACTGCTCATCAATCACGTAATGAAGTCTTACAGTTAAACATGCTGCACTGAAAAGCAACAGACTATTAGGGACAAGAAATGACACCAATAACCTTCTCAAATATCATCCCTATCAGTTTTTACATGCCCTCCTTCTGCTCCCCTTCTGCTTAACTAAAACAGTCTCTTTCATGCCTGATTATCACTTCACTAATCCTAATCTCCCCTTTCAGGATTCTCAGCCCACTTGAATCCTTCTCCCATCCTTGTCACCGCAACTCACTTCCCGCTCACCAACCCACACATTCCCACCGCCACCTGCTTCATGTCCACAACCTTAAACTCAACTGGAATGTCTTCTGCTAGTTTCTCATAGTTTCTCAAACGATGTTTCATATACCTCTTAAGTAACTTCCACTTGTGGCTCCCCTTCCCCACTCAATCTGCCTTCCTCGCTCTTGCAGGCTGACAGTCACAGTCTCATCGAGCTGATTACCCAATTTGAATTCTCATCTGGAAATCCTTTTTCCTTTTGACTGGTCTGCTCATCTTTCCCTCTCCCTCCTCCTCCTGTATTCACTCTTGGTTGGAATCTTTCCCTTAAGAGCTTCCAGCTCCAACTTCTGCTCCCCTCTTTCTCACTCTGCTCCAACTGCAATCACGCTCCAGAACAGAAGTGGGCTGCTACATGCTCCACTCAAAAACCAAGCAGCTAAAAATTCATTTGGCCAGGATTTGAATGATTCTCCCTCCCTTGCAGAAACCAAAAAAGCACATCCCTGGAAGAGTGAAACATTTACCTTAATTTAACTTTTTTTTTTTTTTTTTAATACAAGTTTTCAAGCCCATTGAAGGARTAGACCAATTCTAAAATTCGAAATCTTCCAGCCACCAAACATACACCAAACAAATCAGTTAGATAGTTCAAAATTGCTGTGAGAATTTAGGATTCTTATTTTTCTGATATATTTTTATATATACATATATAGTAGTTGCAGATTTTTCATGTTTTCCATAAAATATTGTAGTATGCGACTTGATGAGAAAGTATTACCAGTTCTGTGTGCAATATTCTATTCTGTTCCATGGTGCACAAACACATCAATGAACCTTGTCTCTTCAAACATTTTAGCTATAAATAAATAAACAGCAAAGATTATTCTTCATTAATCTTCAGCTGAGTAAATTACACTTACATTGCTTGTATTTAAAAAGTAATACTTTCAAATGTATTCTAAATGAATGGAATGTATCCTTAAGTGACTTAAGTCACTTTCTGAAATGTAATTTTAATTTTCCTTAAGAAGGAGAAACTAGGAAAAAATAAAAAGAAAGAAAAAAACAGACAGCATATTCAGCCTTCATCTCAGATGAGAATTCTGTCTGAAATGCAAGATGTACACAGCGTAGTCCCAAGTGAACTTTTAGGCTAGGAATACTGTACATTTAAGGAAGAAGAGTCATTTAAGTCATCATCAACCATCAAAAGTGATTGATGGTTATACATCTATGTTCAATTTACTCGTACAGAATGGATACTACAGAAATCCTACCATTGCCGACAAGGAATGGAATAACTAACATGGACAGGTTCAAAAAAATATTCTTAAAATACACGATTAATACTACCTTAATGGCATAGAAGAAACACAGTTTGACGTTTAACATGAAATCAGTGAGAAATGCAATGACTTTCATGGAATTGTAAAAGTAGTCCCCCTGTCATATGAAGAGACTATATATCCCAACAAAAACTGCAGACAGGACTGCAGCTTTAAGAAAGCTTAAGTACAAGTACACATAGCAACACACATTATTTACTATATTTACAGTACACATATAAGCTACAGCAAACTTAAAATCTAACCATAAAATGAAATATGTTCTCACTGGTCTTCCTATACATTGCCCAGATGCTTATTGAAGGAGAACATGTTTTTTCATTGAAGTCAGTTTAAAGAATCCTCATCTATCACAATATTAAAAAACACAGATCTTTTCTCCTTTCTATTGTTCATAAAACTAAACTTTTTCAAAGGGATTGACTTTTGGCCAAAACATAGTTACTACCATGCAAATGAAATAATGCATGTGCGGACAAAACTGTACGTGTGACATTACAGACTTATCCACCCTTCCATATACCCAAGCACAAAAATTACTCGTCACTTTATATACATACTGCCGTTTCAAGCTCACTCCCACCTTTCCTATAGTTTTGCACATACCTTTTTTGCTTGAATTCCTTCAGGGTTCATAATTGTTAACAACTAGTTCTAACATTTACGTTACTAAGTAGATCCTATAAACACAAAGACCCCACAAATACTTTTCTCATTTCCGTTTTCCCAACAGCTTCCTTTCCCCACCATTACTAAGAGTAATTCTGCTTTTCCTTACATTTTAAATTGCCTTGTATTCTCCAGAATATATTTGCCTGCACTCTTTTCCTACAGTCTTCTTTTCTTTTTATGTAAAAAGAATTTTAAAGGGATTTAAAATTTCTATCAGGATAATATAAGTTGGTATATTTAGCATCCGAAATATAACTATAATGAACTGTATAGTCATTTAGTCATTTACATATCTACATCAATTGTTTATCCTTTACCAAAGATTTCTTTTGAACTCATTAAAGCTACTTTCAAGTCTATTAATGAAATTTTAAAATTTTACCTGCTACTACTTTTATTATGATGACACATATTAAACCTTTTTACATGCATTGGTTTATATAATTGCATGTAAGTCAGTCCATTCCAAAAACAAAATTAGCCAATTAGGGGCTTATTCTTTAAAAAAAAAAAAAAAAA